>OX451736.1:220549655-220956291 GCA_948472305.1 Vicia faba
TGATGATTTGATCGAGATTCTTGAAAATCATGTTGTAGAGATGATGGAGAAACAAGAGGATTTATTTTCCTCTAGAACTCAATCAGGTCCCATTCACTCATTTTCCGACTCTGGTAATTGGAAAGAAGTCGCCGACAAATATTTAGAAGAGAAAGAGCAGTTGAAGCCTCAAATTGAAAGACTCAGGGGAAAGCGTCAGTGTGTGGAGAGATCTTCATCAAATTTGGCTCCTTAGGATTTTTTGATTTTATCTTTATTATCTTGTACTTAGGATTGTTGAAACTTATACTAAAAGTTGTAATCCATTTCGAAGTTATTATTTAAATGAATTTTCAACACTTCCAAAAATGTTAGTACTTTAATATTTGTAATTGTCCATGATTCTTTGAGTTCCTTGAATAACTACAAATTCACATGCATTGCATATCATGCATCATTTTACACATATTATTTGCATTCTCGTTCATTCTCAGGTGCCTTACATGTTTCTCTGCTTCATTCAGTCGGCAAGTTGTCTCATCGCTACAATACTCGGGCTAATTTTATGAAGAAGATGGAAAATCTAGAACAAGAAAATCATGAGTTGCGCGAAGAAGTTACTGCTTTGAGGGATGGTATGGCCAATCTGACTACTTTGGTGGAATCGTTGGTGGTTTCTCATAATCAGCCACCACCTCCTCCTCTATCTCCTCATGCTACTCAGCCATAATAAATGATTGTTTCTTCAGAAGTTCTGTCGATTCCCATTTCCATCACTCTATTTACCGTTGTTCAATACCGTATGCCTCACGGTTACCCATGGGTAATGCCTGAGAACTTCATGTCAGAAGATTAAAATCCTGCTGCTCAAGTTGCTCCATTTACTCAAACTTCTACTATTTCCGCACCTCTTGTGGTACATACTAATGAGATTCACCATGTTGCACCTCCCACAATAAATGTTATGCATGTTATCAATGATTAAGTTTATCACCCTACTCCTCCACTAAGAGAAAGCTATGGCTTTTATGATCGATTGTATGATTTTCAGGATCAATTCAATGATATGCAGAAAGAAGTGAAGGCTCTCCGAGGTAAGGAGTTATTCAGACAGAATATCAGCAACCTCTGTTTGGCCCTTAATGTGAATGTGCCAGCAAAGTTTAAAGTGCCAGAATTTGAGAAGTACAAGGGAAAATATTGCCCTTGTGACCACCTGGTGATGTATATCAGAAGGATGTCCACTCATACTAATGACTAACACTTTCTTACTCAGTTCTTCCAAGATAGTTTAATCGGTGCTGCTTTGAAATGGTATATAGGATTGGACAGTAGCAATATCTGCACTTTCAATGATTTGGGTGAAGCTTTCGTCAAGCAGTATTAGTATAACATGTTTATGGAACCTGACCTTGACCAATTGAGAGCGATGGCTCATAAAGATAAGGAGTCATTCAAAGAATATTCACATAATTGACAAGAAGTTTCTGCCCAAGTGGTACCTGTAGCGGTAGAAATCTTGAGACTAATCCATTGGATTGACTTGACTCGCACAGATTAAAATAAAAATCGCCACCACACTTTATTGTTTCTAAAGGAATGGGAAAAGGGAAAATAACCCAAAAAGAGGTGGAGATAATCTAAGTTCGGGGGTTGGTTATGCAAAGGGAAGGTATTAGCACCCTAAACATCTACGGTATTCCGTAGGAACCTCTTTGAAAATTTGTGTATTTTGGATATAAATATTGTATAAAAAATAGATGGTGGGGATGGGAAAAGAAATATTTTTTATAATTTTTGCACCTGATGCAGTTATGAACCTTTAATTCCTACGTACCAACTTCTGTGCAATAGGGGATCAGGGTACTCGTAGTTCACCTTTTAAAAAATTTAAAACAACAAGTATGTTGGTTAATTTTAGCAGACAATACAACATCGTCTTATCCGAGTGGAAAGCATACTTACTACCCACGATTATGAGAAAGGAGAATTTGCATTATCTCAAAGTGGAGGATATAGCTTGGATTTTAAAATCAATAAAGCCTCACTCAACACCCATGTGGAAAATATCTCACTTCACTACATATCCTAGAAGTATAGTAGCTCGCATCAATACAATGATTGACAAGAGTCTAATCTTTTGAGAAGATTTTTAAGGTAAAAAGCCAAAGTGGCAAAATGGTTTGAATGAGATTGATTGACTTTTTGTCTTCTCACAAAAATGTCAAAGTATGATTAATTTGATTGAAGTTTGATTAAGAAAATATTCTGAAAATACATGGACATAAGTCTAAGTTTATTGTGAAAGCGGTTCAAGTTTAGAAAACAAGAATAATTTTGAAAAGGAGGGACAAGATTTTTTGAAATTAAAGAATGTGGAAGGAGATGAAGGGACTATCCTAAAGCATAAAGTAAAAGCTAGGGAAAAGAACCATTTATCCAACAAGAAGCCAACACTTGACATAATGAGTCAATATAGAATTCTCATCCTTTGGATTGTAACCAAATAAGCAAAGATAATAAACCTTTAAGAAAACCAAGCTTCAATTGCATTAAGTCTTCACAAAAATTAGGCAGAGTAACGGCTGAATACATATGAATTCCCGACCACAGACAAAGCATATAATCACAATAACCTGAACACAAAGCAAACACACAATCCAATGTCTTGGAGTAAACCCGAAGAGCTTCATACAAAGTAACAGTTGAGGTCACAAGGTCTCAAGGTAGGTCAAGGTCTCTAATCCTAAGTCCAAGAAGTCCATCACTCCATAGTGCCAAGGATAGTAACCAAATAGTCCAAGTACATTAAAGTTTTTAATTGTTCAAGTTGATTATTAGGTCTATTAAAAAAAGAAATGAAGAGCTAAGGGAGCAAAATAAAAATGACATAAAAGAAATGCTCAAGTGAGCAAATATGAAAATAGCAAGAAATGTAAATGCTAAAATAAATGTGCTTAAAGTAAAATCATAAAGTAAAAGCACAAAATAAAGTCAATCGTTAGAAATTAGAGGTTAGTTGAATGACCATCTTGAAACTTGCATTTGAAACTCATTAGAGGATTGATAAAACCAAAGCCTCTCAACAACAAGTTTCATTTTCTTTTTGTTAATTATATCATTCATTTAAAATTCTCAAGGCATCCATAAATAATCAACGATGTTTAAGTGATTCACTTTCACTAAAGCTTATGAAGATTCATTAGAAGATTGATAAGACCAAAGCTTCCTAACAATGAATCTCAAGGTTATTAGATTAAAGGATTCAAACTAACTTACTTGGGCTTACAAACAAGGGTTTGGGCCACGAATGATTATTTCTCAAATCGGGACAAAATTTAGCGCTATGTGAAGCCATTGTAAGTGGACTTATATAGAAATCGCACCTATTTTGAGGCCGGTCAATAGAAATTTATGTGTCATATGTTTGGAGAAATGATATGTATATTATCCTCTAACAACATGTGACACAATAAGAAGAGGATGAGATGAAGAGGGGAAGGATAATATTTAAACCACATTTTAACCACAAATTTAATCAAGCCATCATTAAAATCATCCATCCATTTTGGTGGAGTTAAACTCAACACTCAAGATCCAATGATGTTAATGAAGCTCAATAATCAAAATCTCATAGTCCAAGATCAACCAGAATATATACAAAATAAAATTGTATTTTGAAATAAAGAAAAAGATTTTTAAAATGGTTTTTTAAATGCAAATAAAAGGGGAAAATAGCAACTATATTCAAAACTTTCAAGAAAAATTCAATGAGACCATAGAAAAATCAGAAATGAGCTCAAATATTTTAATAAAATTTTTGGTAATTTTTTAAAGTCAGAAACTATTTTTAAACTAATTAAAACTACTCAAATAAGTAGAAAAAAGATCAAAATAGTAGAAGTTAGAATAAAATTCTAAAAAAAATTCAGAAAATCAGAAACAATGAAAATGATATTTACAAAAAGTTTCAGAATTTAAAAACGTCAAAAAGTACTTTTTAAACAATTAAAATAATTAAAACAAAGCAAAAATTATGTAAAATATCAAACCTTAAAATAAAAATATGAAAAAATATTCACAAAGTTAGAAATAATTTAAAGTATTTTTGTATTTTTTTTATATAATTTTTGGATAAAAAATAAAAGAGTTATGAATTTTTGAAATTAAAACAAATTTTAAACAAATTTTATAAAAATAAATAAATCAGAAATAATGTGAGGCATTGGATCCAATTCACTAAAACACGCAGGCACATCAAGTGGCCTAGAAACGAAGATGTATGGTGATCCCTGGTCAAAAATGCGCACTGAACTCACGAAAATCAGGCCAATCACAACATTTCAATTATCACGCTTTCATTGGTTGAAGAGGCCGCGTAGGTAATCTTCAACCTCCAGCTATCCTGCAACCAGGGCGAAATCATAATCCTTAAATCTGTAAATTTAGACGCTCATAGTGGTATCATTAGACGCGTCTCTTCAAGATGATCACAACCATATCCTCGCGCCAAATTTATATAAAACACAACTTACTCGATTTGAAAAAGATCAGAGATGTTTTGAAAATTTTGAAATAGAAAACAGATGTTTTGAAAGATCAGAGAAGTATCAAACGCATTGATTAACCAAAATTGAGTTAATAGCAAGCATCAGTGAACATCATAGACCATTCCAGTAATTTGAGTTATAAGATTTGATGCCTTAAACTACCTGAACAAAGTCAAATGAAGTTGCTCTGTAAATGGACTTGGATAGCACGATTCCGGGCACCTCAAGGCTTGATTTATCTTCTGTTAGCTTCAGGGAAATTCAAGGATGAAAGATCAATGAAGAAATTGAATTGAGAAGTGGAGAAAATAGGAATTCGAAATCTTAGAAAAGGGTGTTATGGAGGGAGTTTGACAGAGTGATTTTGGCTCTTCAAGCTTGAGAAAATGAATTAGTTATGATCCTCTATTTATAAGGAAACGAGTGGGATGCTCAAGTGTGTGGAATGATGAAATTTGGAGAGAATTCGTGTGAACCTGATACATGAGGAGTGTGTGACCTGTTTAGCATAAAAACTCACTCAATCCTTGTGTTTCAAGGCTCTAATCCACTTTGGCAAGTTGGTTAAACATGCTTAGACCAAAAATGTGTTCTAATTTCATGTTTATAAGCCACATAATGAATTTCAAATTCTGACTTAAAGTGAAACTTCAGTTTCAAGGTACCATTTTTGAATCAATGGCATTCACAGCTCAAGGAGTCTTAGGGCATGATTCTTGAAGCTTTAGAAAGATGAGATCACAAGATTTACAATGTGAAAAGAATGGGAATTAATGGATGTTTGAGCTAAGAGTTGTGATGAGTCAAAGTTGAGAAAAAGATGTTGACTTTTATACTTAGAAAATTTTCAAGTTTTCTCTTCAAATATGTCTTGTAATGTTTTGAGCTCAAACAAGACTTTCCTCCAAAATTGAGCTTTGATCATTGATGATATCTTGAAATATACTTCCTAAAGATAATTTTGAAACTTGAATCACTCAAAAACACAAAGTATTGAAGAATTTATGGTCTTGCAAAATCGGTGAAAATTCATGAGATGACCTATAATCTTTTGCATCCTAAGAACATCTTCCATCCATTTCAAGCTTTGCACATAAAATAAGAGTTGAAGTTCACATCCTTAGGATTATTATGATAACATTATGGGCTCAAGGAGATAAAAATTGACCAAGTTATGATCTTTTGAAGTAACATAAGGGAATTTGATGGCTTATCTAGAGGACTTGTAATCTTTCTTCATCATTACGTATCTTCCATACAAAAATTTCTTGAAACTTTTGAAGTGATTTGTTGATAACCCTTTATAGAGAAGCATGTTTTTGGAATCACTCAAAAATACCAAAATATGAGCAAGATATATCCTTTAGAATTTCAAAACCCTAGCTCCTAGAGCAACAAAATGCCTTGGAAAACCTTTTCAATTTTGACAAACCTTCTTTCACAAATACTTTTTTCATGTAAATTGAAGTTGTTGAGGATCATAATGAGGAACCATAGAAACCTCACCACTTCCAAATATTGATAATTGAGGGAGATATGCACTTGTGATCAAGAAATCAAAAACTTCTCTAATTAGGTCAAACTTCTTCCATCAACCCTTATATCCTTGAACTATCTTTGACAACTTGAGGCATGGTGGATCATAATATACTTTGTCATGATATTACTTCAAAGCATCTTCAATAATGAATCTTGAATCTTAATGATGCTTTGTTGAAGAAGGCATGGAAATAAACTCATGAACCTATAGATCAACTTGATGGAATGTGTTGCGCTTTCACCTATAATATCAACAATTAGGGAAAACATTCATTGTATTTATTAGTTAAAAGTTAATCAAATAAAAACATATATGATCATAAAATACAATTCAAGGTGCTTGTGGTTTCCCATGAGCAAATCTAAATATAAGGAGAAGAACCAAACCTTAGTGTGATCTTCTTATGATTGAGTTGATATGATATGATAGATGAATCTTAGGGGAAAAAATTGGGGTACAACAACTTTCCTTATTTAAGTGCCTTCTATCCGTAGATGCGAAGGTTAAAATCTTCGTGTCGACGCGATTGAAGATACTTAAATATAAAACAAACCCTATTTTTGGCCCTAAGATTCCATGCAATGCTTATGATTATGAATGCAAATAAAAAAATCTAAAAAAATGACGCAAGACCCCACCGGGGATGTAGAAAATAAAAACAACGATCAAAAGAAAAACCCGACCAAGAAAATAAATCACTGGTGAACAAGGGACCCAACTTTATTGGGGTAAAGTCCAAAGAGGAGATAAGGCGTCATAAACTCAAAGACTGGGGAGAGAAAGTAAAGGATAACCGTGATCGACAGATGAGTGGGAACTATCCACTCCCTGAGGAGATAGCAAAAAAGCAACGTCGACCTACCGAGGAAATAAATGGTAAGATAATAGTGGTAAATACCAATATTAGGGGTGGTAACAAACGATTAGCACCAATACTCAGGACTGGAAACAAATGAACTTCTTCAAAGTAATTCTAATCCCAACGACGAACTATCTCCCATAATGACGAGACTACCATCCATCGGAAAAAGATCTCAACAATGAACTACCTTCCATAATGACAAGGCTACCATTCATTGGAGTAACAAATATCAACAACAAACTACCTTTCATAATGACAAGGCTACCATTCATTAGAGTAACAAATCTCAAAAACGAACTACCTTTCATAATGACAAGGCTACCATTCATTGGAGTAACCAATCTCAACAATGAACTACCTTCCATAATGACAAGGCTACCATTCATTGGAGTAACAAATCTCAACAACGAACTACCTTCCATAGTGACAAGGCTGGCAATCATTGGAGTAACAAATCTGAATCTTCTCTTGGAATTGACAGATTTACTATGGAAGTACAGGTTGCTCAAATAAAGAGACCTGCCACTTGTATTTATGAGAAGGAATTGCAATAACGATTTCCTGGGAAAAGAAATAGGACTTCCTAGGGAAATTCCAATATATTCTTGCTGAGGGGCTAAAACCTTCACGTGCAAAATAAATGCACATTCTCGAACTAAGGCTCAAAGCTTGTAGAAATCAAAATAATAATGTTGCCGGGGACCACCAATTCAAACTAGAAATAAACTGAGATGAGACAGTCAACCAAAATAACACTTCATGAGAAATAAAATCAAGAGGGAAACACGTTCTACCCAGACAAAAGAAAAAAATCTTCCACAGGGGATAACTCAGTGGGGAAGTTGAAAGAATATACACTTTCTACCTAAGGTTGACACTCTATTGGAGAGAGGGTAACACAACTCTGCAAAATAGGGTAATATTCCAACAAAATATTTAATGAATGCAAATGAGAAATGAATTACTAAATTCAACTATGCATGATGTATGTATTAGTGTATGAACATTATCATGTATATGCTGATAAAACAGACACACGGCATAGGGAATAACCAGACAAAACCAACTTGGGTAAAGTAAATACTCGTCTATTGTACCCCAAAATTTGCCCTCCCATATTCTTCAAGATTTGTCAAGAGCCATCCTCAAATGATTCAAGACTTCTCAAGGATTGCACAACCAAACATCCTCCTAAGCCAGTCAAATTAGGGTTTTGTTTCCTTCAAGGAATTTTAGGTTTTCAATGGCTCAATAAAGTCCCATATGCCTATATACATTGCCAAGCATCTACATGTCAAGTCTCAAGACTCACAGGGTCCAATTGCACAGTCAAAAGCCCTAGTTGCTCCACAATCAACTGCAAGGGCAAAATGGTCATTTGGCAGTCAAAAGTCAAAATTTTTGGTCAACATCTTATTTTGAAGCCACAATCATCATTTGATCAAGTCTTGATCATGATTCCACAAGCATGGCTCAAAAATCATCAAGATGCAAAAGTTTCTATTTTTAGACAGCTGAAAAGTCAACTGTAACTTGACCAAGGCATAACTTTTTCATGGTTCATAAGAAAAATCCCATCCAATGCTCATTTTGAATGGGATGACATTTCCTACAACTCATCTTCACATTCCAAGTCCAAGAAATGCTCTCACAAAAAGTTATCAATTTCTACATTATAGGTCAATTTTAAAAGTCAACAAAAAGGCACTTCAAGTCAAAGATCATAACTTGAGATTGGTAAATACAAATGACATGGGACCAAAAGAATTGGTTAGAGGACTTCAAGACCTTTCCAAAATGTCCAAGAACATGTTCATAGGATCAAAATTAAGCAAGATATGCATTGGAGAAGTTGGGAAATTTTCATGAATTTGCAAAAGTCAACTTTGCCTAAAACACATCATTTTTGCTAATGGGCCTCAAATTCTTTCTTGAAACATTGTCCAAGGCCTATGCACGACCCAATGAGCTTAAATTGATTTATTTTCTTATTTTTAATTAATTAATTGAATTTTTTATTAATATTAATTCATTTAATTGATTTTAAATGTAGGAAATTCAAAGATATGGTTTTCAAATCTTTTTGTGATGCAAAAGAGGTCAACACATGCTGAAGATTTCGTGTACACATCAAGGAGACAAAATCATCCAATTTTGGAAAGTTTTATCAATCAAAAAGGTTGAAAAAGATTTGATTGAAATCAAATATTGAAATCATAAAGCCATGGATTTTTGGACAAAGTTTTACCCTAAGCAATACTCTCCCCCGAGCAGAGTTGGGCTCCCGTCAGCCCTGAAAAGGCACAGTGCCCACAGCAACTCAGCAACGCTCTCCCCAAGCAGAGTTAGTCTACTGTCAGCCTTAAGGAAGTTGGATATCCCTAGAAAATCTCAATATTCCCCAACGGAGTATACAGATGTTCCTAAACAAGCATCCCCGGCAATCTTAATATAAGATTGTTCCCCGGCGGAATACAAACACCCCAGTGGAGCCACTTCCCCAGTACAGTCCAAAAGTTTCCCCGGGAGAGTTGAATCAATCTCCCCAGTAGATTCTGGAAGCTTATCCCTAGTAGATTCTGGAAGCTGGTCCCCTGCAGAGTACATATCTCTCCCCGGCTTTATTCAAAGGTTATTCCCCACCAGAGCTTATAACTGGGTTATCCTCAGCTAATTACCACGGAAAGATCGTCCTCGGCGAAGTTCTTCCTATCCCCCAACGGAGTTCATCAAATTCCCCAACATAACTTATCAATGGAATCCCCAGCGGAGTTATCATTAAAACCTCAGCGAAGCATCTCTTCTCCACAGAGTAATTCCCCGCAGAGTAATCTCTTCAACAAGTATATTCCCCAACGGAGTCATCTTCTCCTACCGGTTTATTCTTTCAATCATCATCCCCAGCAGAAACGAAGAACTCTACTCTTCAAATATCAGCCCAGGATTCAACAAGCTCCCGGCGTTCGTCAAGGATTTATCTTCCTAGACGAAAATACATTCATAGACATTTCACATTTTATACATCCTGCTTACATACATGATAAAGTGCATACGACACAATCTCATTTATGTTGAGAACATCATTTCTTGATTCATATCATGCATTGCATATGGCTGACCTTTATCTTTCAGGAAAGATGCAGTCAAATTCTCAAATCCAGTCAAAAAACACAATCTAGTCGAAGAAGACGAATCCATTCAAATCAAATATTTTTATGATGCAAACACGTCGTTATAGACACTCGTCGTTATAGACACATAGACACTCGTCGTCATAGACACCCGTCGTTATAGACACTCGTCGTTATAGACACCCGTCGTTATAGACACCCGTCGTTATAGACACCCGTCGTTATAGACACCCGTCGTTATAGACACCCGTCATTATAGACTCCCGTCGTTATAGACACCTGTCGTTATAAACACCCGTCGTCATAGACACCCGTCGTCATAGACACCCGTCGTTATAGACACCCGTCGTTATAGACACCCGTCGTTATAGACACCCGTCATTATAGACACCCGTCGTTATAGACACCCGTCGTTATAGACACCCGTCAATATAGACACCCGTCAATATAGACACCCGTTGTTATAGACACCCGTCGTTATACACACCCGTCGTTATAGACACCCGTCATTTTAGACAACTCGTCATTATAGACACCCGTCAATATAGACACCCGTCGTTATAGACGCCCGTCGTTATAGACGCCCGTCATTATAGACACCCGTCAATATAGACATCCGTCGTTATAGACACCTGTCGTTATAGACACCCGTCGTTATAGACACCCGTCGTTATAGACAACCCGTCATTATAGACAACCCGTCATTGAAGACAACTCGTCCATGAAGACAAACCGTTAAAAGAGACAACTCGTCAAAAAAGACAAAACCTCCCATGGTTCAGTTAAATCAAATTCCTAAAGATTTTTCTGAGATAACCTGTCAGTAGAGACAACCTACCAACCTTTTGGAGTTCCAGATTCGATACCTGTACCTAGCCAGGGCATATCTGTGGGTGACTAATTCCAGATTCGATACCTGCATCTAGCCAGGGCATATCTGCATGAAGAGATTGAAGATCAGCACCTGTAACAGGCCAGGAAATTATCTTTCTTTCTCAGGTATGCAAGTTCTCACTAAGGAATCTCTTACGCGATCGACACCTTCGGATGGCATCTATAAGCCCATTCCCAACAAGGTTCTGTTACACTTCCAGATGGCATCTATAAGCCCATCCCCTTATCCACCATCTTTCCAAATGGCATCTATAAGCCCATTCCCGCCATCACACTGCTGATACTCTACTATGCGAGTGCAAATTTCTGGGCACTCTAGTGTTCAATCATCTTCCACCTTCGGATCACGAATGGCACGCAAGCCAATCTACATCCTCAGGTCTAAGAAGATTTAACAGGGGCAATTGTTGTACACCAAAATTTTCCCTCCCATATTCTTCAAGATTTGTCAAGAGCCATCCTCAAATGATTCAAGACTTCTTAAGGATTGCACAGCCAAACATCCTCTTAAGCCAGTCAAATTAGGGTTTTGTTTCCTTCAATGAATTTGAGGTTTTAAATGGCTCAATCAAGTCCCATATGCCTATATACATTGCCAAGCATCTACATGTCAAGTCTCAAGACTCACAGGGTCCAATTGCACAGTCAAAAGCCCTAGTTGCTCCACAATCAACTGCAGGGGCAAAATGGTCATTTGGCAGTCAAAAGTCAAAAATTTTGGTCAACATATTATTTTGAAGCCACAATCATCATTTTATCAAGTCTTGATCATGATTCCACAAGCATGGCTCAAAAATCATCAAGATGCAAAAGTTTCTATTTTTAGATAGCTGAAAAGTCAACTGTAACTTGACCAAGGCATAACTTTTTCATGGTTCATCAGAAAAATCCCATCCAATTCTCATTTTGAAGGGGATGACATTTCCTACAACTCATATTCACATTCCAAGTCCAAGAAATGCTCTCACAAAAAGTTATCAATTTCTACATTATAGGTCAATTTTAAAAGTCAACAAAAAGGCACTTCAAGTCAAAGACCATAACTTGAGATTGCTAAATCCAAATGACATGGGACCAAAGGCATTGGTTAGAGGACTTCAAGACCTTTCCAAAATGTCCAAGAACATGTTCATAGGATCAAAATTGAGCAAGATATGCATTGGAGAAGTTGGGAAATTTTCATGAATATGCAAAAGTCAACTTTGCCTAAAACACATCATTTTTGCTAATGGGCCTCAAATTCTTTCTTGAAACATTGTCCAAGGCCTATGCACGACCCAATGAGCTTAAATTGATTTATTTTCTTATTTTTAATTAATTAATTGAATTTTTTATTAATATTAATTCATTTAATTGATTTTAAATGTAGGAAATTCAAAGATATGGTTTTCAAATCTTTTTGTGATGCAAAAGAGGTCAACACATGCTGAAGATTTCGTGTACACATCAAGGAGACAAAATCATCCAATTTTGGCAAGTTTTATCAATCAAAAAGGTTGAAAAAGATTTGATTGAAATCAAATATTGAAATCATAAAGCCATGGATTTTTGGACAAAGTTTTACCCTAATTCCATTCCACTACATATACTAAAGCTAACCCTAATACTGTGATCGTGCAAGTTGCTGCAAAAAGCCATAAACTAATTCCAAAAAAATCAAGAACAAAGTCAAAACTGAATTCAACCTTCCAGGCCAATTCAAACCCTTTTCTTGATTCCAACACCTTGCTGGGATACTCAGGAACGCATAGCAATCACAAACAAGCCTTAACACTCAAAGAATCACTCGCTTCAGTCATACGGTTTGCACACTTTTGCCATAATCGAAACTCCCAATTCATGAACATTTGATGTGATTTATGGCCTGTTTTATGTTGCTTGCATCCATATAAAGCTATTGGTATTGATTAATTGGATTATCATGCACTGAATTATGAATTGCCATTAACGACTTTTAGGTTTTTTGAGTTTCCAGATTAGGGCTTTTCAGCATAGGAAAAATCAAGCCTTCTAAGACCCATGGTTGGAACCGCCTGGACAAGACGAACTTAAACCAACCCTCGCGCCCTATTTATATAACCCAGAATCCTAATCGCTATTTTTCCTTTTGTTATTTTGTGGGGGTTAAAAACCCCCGCTAATTGCTTTTGTTTTACATGAAAAAGGTAGGAGACGAAGGACGTGTAAGCCCCTGAATGGATGGTTCAAATATCGCGCGCGTAATTGTTGTTTTATCCAGCATAATTGTTGTTGTCATATATTAATTCTTTTGATCATTATAATAACAGATACGCGCGCGTGGCTCAGTGGAGGATGATGTGTCTGGAAATCAATGGGACCTGGGTTCGATTCCCAGGTCCACCCAAAAGCTCCATATTATTTTTTCTAACCTAATCACGTGCAGGCTTTACAATGCGTTCCATCATACACCTTATGCAAACAGAGGCCATGTGGCCTTATGTACAGATCCGATGGCTACAAGGAAAGGGACACCATGCTCATGAGTCAATGCACCTCTGGACGATTCAAGAAAGTCAGCGCAGGCTTGGCTTATTGGGCCTAAATTTCCAGGCTTAACCTCCATTCTTGGGTCAACACCCCCCTGGTTAATTGCTTTTCTTTTTATTTTCTTTTAACTAACTATTTTTTATTAGTAATATTATTTATTTAACTAACATAATTAATATTAATTTTCATAACAAACTCAGAATTAAATATTTATAATATTTTTATTATGTATTAATTTCATTATTAATTTATTTTGTAAATAAAATACTAACAAATTAATTAGTTTAATTAGTTAATTTTAATCTTTTTTCACAATAAATAAAATAGGTTAGAATTAGGGTTTTTTTCTTGACTTTTAATTTCTTTTCTTTTTATTTTCATTAAAACATAAAAAACACAAAAATACTTTTTTTTCTTTAATTAATTAATTAATTAGTAAATTAGGTTTAATATTTAATTGCAAAAAAGGACAAGTTACTACTTTCTTTATTTCTAAAAAGGGTCAAAACCCTAAGGACGTCCTGATTAAATTTCTTTTTGCGTATTATCATTCCTTTTTATCATATTTATGTATCTGCTCAGAGGATGTAATAGTTAATTAGGATTTTACCGCTTTCTTTTATTTTCTCGCATTCATTTTCCAAACGGGTTATGTTTTTGGCGATGTATAGACCCGCGCCTTGTAATAGCTTAGATTTACCTTTCTACAATTTATTTTCCGCACTCTTAACTGTTAAAAATGCATGAAAGACTTGTATAACAAATAAAAACAATCCGTAGCTCACAAATGACATGTACAAGATAAACATAAACTGAAACAACACACATGCACATGCCACTCCTAGGGTACGCCTCACTGGTTGCCTCGACGTGGTCGTCAAGTATAGGGTGTTTTAGAGGTTGCCCTCCTGTCTAAGATCCAGTTGCCTCGAAACGATTGCCTCGGATAAAAAGGATCTAGGACATTAGGGTTACCACTAAGGCGTCCTACCATTGCTTCGGTGACCACACATGTCCCTAATAATCGAATTGACCCGAATAACCCCAACGACGGTGCTACCTACTTTTCAATAGTGGGATAGCACTATCTAAAGGACTCTTACACAGCCTAATTCCTTAGAGTAGGTAGATTCTCCTGGGTACTTGCTCTCTCAAAAAACAAACAAAATACTTTTCACACCTACACTTTCAAAAGGTTTTCAAACAAATTTTTCATACACTCTTGAGGACAGATACAAGAGTTACTTAGAAATTTTTCAAACGAAACTTTTTCAAAACCCACAAACACTTGAAAAGCAAACAAATTTTGAAAACATAAAAGCAAGTACCTAAGAGCCCGTGGATAACCACAGATAGAAAGGGTGCTAACACCTTCCCTTTCTATAAATCTACCTCCCGAACAGAGAGACATCTCAAAGAAGGAATTTTGCTGTGCTTTTGTCCTTTCCATGTTGGAGAACATAAAAGACGGTGGCGACTCTTGCTTACCGCGACATTTCGCGAACCAGCTTAAAAATAGTCAGTTCTATTTCCACCGATCACAGAACTGGCGACTCTGCTGGGGATACTTAATAAGTGAGGTGTACCTTAGGAATAGACCACTCTTGTTTTCAATTGCTTGTTTTGTTTGCTTTTATATTTTGTGGGCTTTGCATCGGAGTTTCATAGATCCTAACCCGGATCTGGGGAATACCCTTTAGGTAGCATAAGCTGTGAGGGACCTGTCCGGCATAGACCGACACGGGTGAAGCAGTGGCTACGTTGGTGTGACACCTTGGTCTGTACCGATATCCCTTGTGTTGCAACGAGGAGAATATGGGTCTTCTGAGGAGTCATTAAGCACCAACCGACCTTAGAACCCTAAATTGACCCAACTTGGCCATAGAACAGTAGCAGTATGCTACACTCATTGAGGCTAAACTCCCGCGATGGTTCTGGCCACAAGAAAAGATTGCGATGCTGGAGTTATGACCGGTTGAGGGTAGTCGGTGATATTGAGATCCTCTAGAACCCGGTTACTATTTTCTAGGACAGGTCTTAACCAACGAAACTGAAAGAGGGTAGTACCTAAACTTCATGCTGGCCTAAACTCTAAGGGCTGTCTTGTGTGACTTGTGTGCCTTAAAACTTGACTACTTGCATACTTGTTATCTGACACACGAGTTTCTTGCAGGTTTTGTTTACAGTCTTTAATCTGGGCTCATAACAGGGTTTACTTACATCACTCCACGCATAGCATAACATCATACCATCATACCATTGCGTACATCCTGCATAAGGACTAATCCATTTCAAGGATCTCAAGGGTTTGTGATGCAGGTCATGATGAACCAAATGCCTAGCAAGGGGCAAGGGGATTTATTTTCCTCTAGCCAAACATGATAACTTGAGTCAGGGGCTATGACCCACTCGATATGGTGAGCCTTGACTCTTGAAGAAGGACTCTCAACAACAAGAAGTTCCTTCCATCAAGCTACAAAAATTCAAATTCTAACAATTTTCTTGTTTACCTCGCGAGATCCTTGAAAACATTGCATGCATACATACATATCATTGCATTACAGGTACCCTTGTCACAGGTCACTTACCATCTTCGCTGTTTATTTCAGCAATGGCTCTCCAACAAGATCTTCATACTCAAGAGACTCAGTTCAGGGAAATCCTCCTAAATCTATCCAAGGGGCAGGAAGAGCTGAGAACACCCCTCATAGGGACTTTGGTCAGGAACAATCCTGAAGATGATAAGGACGAACGGCTGAAACGTCTGCAAGCTGAGGTGGATGCAATGAGAGCCCAGATGCTGGGGCAGGTGACTCTCATTCAAAACTTAGCCCAAAGACAGGGAGAGCTCAGGGTCCTTGTCAACAAGCTGCTTCAAAATGACCAAGTGAGGCCAACGACTAGGGTTGAAGATCAAGCCATCATTCAACCACCTTTGGGGCAAAAGGACAAGGGAAAAGCTCCTCAGTTTGCTTCAAGGTCACAAGTCCAGCATCCACCTCACCAGCGTCAACAGGGTAATCAGTGTAAGCGAAATACGTCTGGAAGACATTTCTCAGAGACTGGTATACCATCATCACTAATACTGAAACGCTTGTTGGAAGTCAAGCTGATTGCTTTAAAGGATCCTCCTAAGAATCTCAACATAACCTCCCTAAAGTACAATCTTGATGAAAGGTGTGCCTACCATTCTGACAGTCCTGGACATGACACCGACGACTGCTGGAGCTTGAGGAACAAGATCTAGGACTTGATCGACGGAAGGGTGCTGGAGTTCATGCCGTGTGGAAAAATGAAAATCTTCTGCTGAGAATCTTCATTTTGAGATGACTAGTTCAAACCAGAAAAACTTTTGTTCATTCGAATGTTCAAGTTGTATTTTTCTTTGATTGTTCAAACAATTATTGTCATAGCAAACTTTATTACTTTATCAATGCATCGCATATGTCTGTTTTGAACCAATATATTCGCATTCGCTATATTCAAATTGCTTCCATTTTTGTGATGATCAACTCTCGATTAATAATTCTAAGCCTCTTGAGGGAGGATGACGAAAACAATACCACAATCTACAGTATGCTTTTGAATAGACCCCGCTGATGAGGTACAGGCATTGTTTCAATTCCTAAACACTGGAGTTATAAGGATGATAATCCCTCGTCAACCCCTTCGAGCCAAAGAAGTAGGAGTTTTTCTTTTCGAAAATTAAAAACCCTTAATCATAACCTGGGGCAGGGTAGTTCTCTCAGTTGATCCAAGTGCACAACGAATGGAACCAAAGAAGTCCTTCAAAAACAAAAGACAGTGATGGTTCCGAATAATCATAAAGCCATGCAGTCATTATCTATCAAAACAAAATCCCAATAAGTCAAAACCTATGAAGGAGACTTACGCAAAACTGGGGCATCCCGCTGACTGTAATCACAAAAAGAAACAGTTCAGGCAAAAGACAAGGATAATAATGAAAGAGGTCCTACAAACCCTCAACAAAAAAGAAATGACTGCCTATTCAAAATAAACTGTCAATATCTGAACCATCATTGGAATATCAGGACAAAGACTCAAACAAGGTCAAACGCACGGTCAGCTGAGTTTAGGTTTGAAGAACATCACGAAGAGCGGGTGGGTACAAACAAATATTTGAGCCTTTATCCTTTGTTTCTTAAACCGTGAACCAGGCCACGTTACAACCCTTAAAAGTCCTAGCTGAAGCATGGGTTAGTTCGAAAGCATACTGTTACGAAAGGTATCCGGACTCCTTAAGGCTTGTGGTAAAATAACGAGTTAACATTATAGTTTACAGAAACACTCACTTGTTTTTATGAAAAAACTACAATTTCAAAACTTCAAGACAGACATAAGCTTTTCATTTTTAATATAACATTGCTTGCATATGACTATTTGTTTGAACAGCATAGAAGTTCGCACGACGAATGTCTAATGAACAAAAGCACCTCCAATCAAGGGGCATGGCATGATCATTGTCCATCATCTGGGGCAGTTAAGTCAAGATTTGGAGAACCTCTCAAAAGGCCAACCAGCTTGGGGCAAATCTCCATCCGGATCACTTGGGGCATTGGACGATCAAACGAAGATTTTCTGGTGGTATGACAATGCAACACTACTGAGAGGGGCACCTCCCTACATCCTGAGAGCATGGACATAGTCGAAAAATACCACGCATAATCAAAGACCCGCTAGGTTGACACACCTAGGCAAAAATAAGGGCTTCCCGGCGAACCAAAAGGGTTCGGGCAAAAATAAGGGATGAAAATGAAAAAAATCTGTACACCCGGCAAGTCGAAAACCTAAAAAGGCGGCTTGGGCAAAAATGGGTATCCCGGTGGACTGAAAACCCGAAAGGGCGGTCCAGGCAAAAGTTAGGGATCAAAAGCGTACGACTATGTCCCGTCATCTCGTCACTTGCCTACCAGAAGAAGATTCGTCAATCGGCAGTCATCAAGCTCCTCATAGGCTTTCTTCTCCCGCAGAAGCTGGGGCAATAAAAATTGTCTGAACCATACAAGCTGCTCTGTCCACCAGGTACAAGGTAGATTCAGCTGAAGACTATGACTAGGATATCTCCACTCCCCACATAGTAAGACAAGGTTCAACAATACTCTCCCCCGAGCAGAGTTGGGCTCCCGTCAGCCCTGAAAAGGCACAGTACCCACAGCAACTCAGCAACGCTCTCCCCAAGCAGATTTAGTCTACTGTCAGCCTTAAGGAAGTTGAATATCCCTAGAAAATCCCAATATTCCCCAGCGGAGTATACAGATGTTCCAAAACAAGCATCCCCGGCAATCTTAATATAAGATTGTTCCCCGGAGGAATACAAACACCCCAGTGGAGCCACTTCCCCAGTACAGTCCAAAAGTTTCCCCGGGAGAGTTGAATCAATCTCCCCAGTAGATTCTGGAAGCTTATCCCTAGTAGATTCTGGAAGCTGGTCCCCTGCAGAGTACATATCTCTCCCCGGCTTTATTCAAAGGTTATTCCCCACCAGAGCTTATAACTGGGTTATCCTCAGCTAATTACCACGGAAAGATCGTCCTCGGCGAAGTTCTTCCTATCCCCCAACGGAGTTCATCAAATTCCCCAACATAACTTATCAATGGAATCCCCAGCGGAGTTATCATTAAAACCTCAGCGAAGCATCTCTTCTCCACAGAGTAATTCCCCGCAGAGTAATCTCTTCAACAAGTATATTCCCCAACGAAGTCATCTTCTCCTACCGGTTTATTCTTGCAATCATCATCCCCAGCGGAAACGAAGAACTCTACTCTTCAAATATCAGCCCAGGATTCAACAAGCTCCCGGCGTTCGTCAAGGATTTATCTTCCTAGACGAAAATACATTCATAGACATTTCACATTTTATACATCCTGCTTACATACATGATAAAGTGCATACGACACAATCTCATTTATGTTGAGAACATCATTGCTTGATTCATATCATGCATTGCATATGGCTGACCATTATCTTTCAGGAAAGATGCAGTCAAATTCTCAAATCCAGTCAAAAAACACAATCCAGTCGAAGAAGACGAATCCATTCAAATCAAAGATTTTTCAGATGCAAACACGTCGTTATAGACACTCGTCGTTATAGACACATAGACACTCGTCGTCATAGACACCCGTCGTTATAGACACCCGTCGTTATAGACACCCGTCGTTATAGACACCCGTCGTTATAGACACCCGTCGTTATAGACACCCGTCGTTATAGACTCCCGTCGTTATAGACACCCGTCGTTATAGACACCCGTCGTCATAGACACCCGTCGTTATAGACACCCGTTGTTATAGACACCCGTTGTTATAGACACCCGTCGTTATAGACACCCGTCGTTATAGACACCCGTCGTTATAGACACCCGTCGTTATAGACACCCGTCAATATAGACACCCGTCAATATAGACACCCGTTGTTATAGACACCCGTCGTTATAGACACCCGTCGTTATAGACACCCGTCATTTTAGACAACTCGTCATTATAGACACCCGTCAATATAGACACCCGTCGTTATAGACGCCCGTCGTTATAGACGCCCGTCATTATAGACACCCGTCAATATAGACATCCGTCGTTATAGACACCCGTTGTTATAGACACCCGTCGTTATAGACAACCCGTCATTATAGACAACCCGTCATTGAAGACAACTCGTCAATAAAGACAACTCGTCCATGAAGACAACCCGTTAAAAGAGACAACTCGTCAAAAAAGACAAAACCTCCCATGGTTCAGTTAAATCAAATTCCTAAAGATTTTTCTGAGATAACCTGTCAGTAGAGACAACCTACCAACCTTTTGGAGTTCCAGATTCGATACCTGTACCTAGCCAGGGCATATCTGTGGGCGACTAATTCCAGATTCGATACCTGCATCTAGCCAGGGCATATCTGCATGAAGAGATTGAAGATCAGCACCTGTAACAGGCCAGGAAATTATCTTTCTTTCTCAGGTATGCAAGTTCTCGCTAAGGAATCTCTTACGCGATCGACACCTTCGGATGGCATCTATAAGCCCATTCCCAACAAGGTTCTGTTACACTTCCAGATGGCATCTATAAGCCCATCCCCTTATCCACCATCTTTCCAAATGGCATCTATAAGCCCATTCCCGCCATCACACTGCTGATACTCTACTATGCGAGTGCAAATTTCTGGGCACTCTAGTGTTCAATCATCTTCCACCTTCGGATCACGAATGGCACGCAAGCCAATCTACATCCTTAGGTCTAAGAAGATTTAACAGGGGCAACTGTTGTACCCCAAAATTTTCCCTCCCATATTCTTCAATATTTGTCAAGAGCCATCCTCAAATGATTCAAGACTTCTCAAGGATTGGACAGCCAAACATCCTCTTAAGCCAGTCAAATTAGGGTTTTGTTTCCTTCAAGGAATTTGAGGTTTTAAATGGCTCAATCAAGTCCCATATGCCTATATACATTGCCAAGCATCTACATGTCAAGTCTCAAGACTCACAGGGTCCAATTGCACAGTCAAAAGCCCTAGTTGCTCCACAATCAACTGCAGGGGCAAAATGGTCATTTGGAAGTCAAAAGTCAAAAATTTTGGTCAACATCTTATTTTGAAGCCACAATCATCATTTTATCAAGTCTTGATCATGATTCCACAAGCATGGCTCAAAAATCATCAAGATGCAAAAGTTTCTATTTTTAGATAGCTGAAAAGTCAACTGTAACTTGACCAAGGCATAACTTTTTCATGGTTCATCAGAAAAATCCCATCCAATTCTCATTTTGAAGGGGATGACATTTCCTACAACTCATATTCACATTCCAAGTCCAAGAAATGCTCTCACAAAAAGTTATCAATTTCTACATTATAGGTCAATTTTAAAAGTCAACAAAAAGGCACTTCAAGTCAAAGACCATAACTTGAGATTGCTAAATCCAAATGACATGGGACCAAAGGAATTGGTTAGAGGACTTCAAGACCTTTCCAAAATGTCCAAGAACATGTTCATAGGATCACAATTGAGCAAGATATGCATTGGAGAAGTTGGGAAAGTTTCATGAATATGCAAAAGTCAACTTTGCCTAAAACACATCATTTTTGCTAATGGGCCTCAAATTCTTTCTTGAAACATTGTCCAAGGCCTATGCACGACCCAATGAGCTTAAATTGATTTATTTTCTTATTTTTAATTAATTAATTGAATTTTTTATTAATATTAATTCATTTAATTGATTTTAAATGTAGGAAATTCAAAGATATGGTTTTCAAATATTTTTGTGATGCAAAAGAGGTCAACACATGCTGAAGATTTCGTGTACACATCAAGGAGACAAAATCATCCAATTTTGGCAAGTTTTATCAATCAAAAAGGTTGAAAAAGATTTGATTGAAATCAAATATTGAAATCATAAAGCCATGGATTTTTGGACAAAGTTTTACCCTAATTCCATTCCACTACATATACTAAAGCTAACCCTAATACTGTGATCGTGCAAGCTGCTGCAAAAAGCCATAAACTAATTCCAAAAAAATCAAGAACAAAGTCAAAACTGAATTCAACCTTCCAGGCCAATTCAAACCCTTTTCTTGATTCCAACACCTTGCTGGGATACTCAGGAACGCATAGCAATCACAAACAAGCCTTAACACTCAAAGAATCACTCGCTTCAGTCATACGGTTTGCACACTTTTGCCATAATCGAAACTCCCAATTCATGAACATTTGATGTGATTTATGTCCTGTTTTATGTTGCTTGCATCCATATAAAGCTATTGGTATTGATTAATTGGATTATCATGCACTGAATTATGAATTGCCATTAACGACTTTTAGGTTTTTTGAGTTTCCAGATTAGGGCTTTTCAGCATAGGAAAAATCAAGCCTTCTAAGACCCATGGTTGGAACCGCCTGGACAAGACGAACTTAAACCAACCCTCGCGCCCTATTTATATAACCCAGAATCCTAATCGCTATTTTTCCTTTTGTTATTTTGTGGGGGTTAAAAACCCCCGCTAATTGCTTTTGTTTTACAGGAAAAAGGTAGGAGACGAAGGACGTGTAAGCCCCTGAATGGATGGTTCAAATATCGCGCGCGTAATTGTTGTTTTATCCAGCATAATTGTTGTTGTCATATATTAATTCTTTTGATCATTATAATAACAGATACGCGCGCGTGGCTCAGTGGAGGATGATGTGTCTGGCAATCAATGGGACCTGGGTTCGATTCCCAGGTCCACCCAAAAGCTCCATATTATTTTTTCTAACCTAATCACGTGCAGGCTTTACAATGCGTTCCATCATACACCTTATGCAAACAGACGCCATGTGGCCTTATGTACAGATCCGATGGCTACAAGGAAAGGGACACCATGCTCATGAGTCAATGCACCTCTGGACGATTCAAGAAAGTCAGCGCAGGCTTGGCTTATTGGGCCTAAATTTCCAGGCTTAACCTCCATTCTTGGGTCAACACCCCCTGGTTAATTGCTTTTCTTTTTATTTTCTTTTAACTAACTATTTTTTATTAGTAATATTATTTATTTAACTAACATAATTAATATTAATTTTCATAACCAACTCAGAATTAAATATTTATAATATTTTTATTATGTATTAATTTCATTATTAATTTATTTTATAAATAAAATACTAACAAATTAATTAGTTTAATTAGTTAATTTTAATCTTTTTTCACAATAAATAAAATAGGTTAGAATTAGGGTTTTTTTCTTGACTTTTAATTTCTTTTCTTTTTATTTTCATTAAAACATAAAAAACACAAAAATACTTTTTTTTCTTTAATTAATTAATTAATTAATTAGTAAATTAGGTTTAATATTTAATTGCAAAAAAGGACAAGTTACTACTTTCTTTATTTCTAAAAAGGGTCAAAACCCTAAGGACGTCCTGATTAAATTTCTTTTCGCGCATTATCATTCCTTTTTATCATATTTATGTATCTGCTCAGAGGATGTAATAGTTAATTAGGATTTTACCGCTTTCTTTTATTTTCTCGCATTCATTTTCCAAACGGGTTATGTTTTTGGCGATGTATAGACCCGCGCCTTGTAATAGCTTAGATTTACCTTTCCGCAATTTATTTTCCGCACTCTTAACTGTTAAAAATGCATGAAAGACTTGTATGACAAATAAAAACAATCCGTAGCTCACAAATGACATGTACAAGATAAACATAAACTGAAACAACACACATGCACATGCCACTCCTAGGATACGCCTCACTGGTTGCCTCGACGTGGTCGTCAAGTATAGGGTGTTTTAGAGGTTGCCCTCCTGTCTAAGTGTTGGCTCCTAAATTCGACACCCTTGTTTTTATTAATATCAGCCATTAAAGTTGAAAGATGTTTTCGATGTTTTCGACCAGCTGGGTCTGTCAAAATGCCCATCAGAAGATGGCAATGTACTTAGAGGATTTCTTCCATGGGATAATTTGGTTGCCTTCGACGTCGAAGGTGTTTCTCGTCGAAGATACTTCTCGACGAAGGTGTTCGATTGTTCAGAGTGGAACGGTTTGAAATTCAAACGTTTGGAGGGAAAACGGTTCCCAACGGTTACCAAGTGCAACGTGCAATGATCTGGAGCGTCGAACGCTGAGAACATGCCAAGTGGAGTCATCTCGAAGCAGTATAACTGCCCGACGGTTACTTGGGATGTGTTTAGTATAAATAGTAGTAGTTCACGCAGTTTTTCGCGTGTGTTCACAATTATATACAAGTCACTCATATAGATTCGAGTACCCAGCGTGTGAGAAAGAATTGTTGAGAATGTATGTGTGAATCACCACTTTTATTAATCAAAGTCATTTATTTTCCAGAAACTTTACTTGCTTTCCCCTTTACTTTTCCTGTCGAAGCCTTTATTTCAAGCCTTCCTTTATTTTATCAAGTTCTCTTCTTCATGCAATTTACATAAAGCTTCTTTATTTCCTTGTCATTTAACCATTATCAAACTTAATCAAAACCCCAAAATCAACCATGTCTTAGGATCAATCTGATCGATCCTGGGAGTCACCAAATAAGTAACCATTTGGAAGATCAGCGGTTCTTTACCAATAACCACAGTAAACAAATTGGCACACCTGGTGGGACTGTGTGTTGATTTTTGAAGTTTAACCTTTTTAAACATAATCTCATCTTTTTCGAGAAGTATTGCATGTTATTGAGAAGTGGTAGAATATACACTAACAATACCAATACTTCCAGAAGAAGAGAAGCGATGGTGAATCCGCCAAACAATAACGAAATCCCACAAACGAATGTGGGATCAACGGTTATCCCAACCGTAAGTGAAGCGATAACCGCTGGTTCAACACCAGCAGTAACGGTCACAACAACGGGGCCATTACCTCCGTTCACAGGCCCCAGAGTGCCTCTGGGAACTCCCCCACCAAGGGGAAATTTAGGCACGAGGCCTTATGTGTCCCCCAGGATTTATGACAGGCGGTCACAATCGAGAACCACTCTATGGCATGCCAACTTCTGACTTGGCTAGCCTGACGAAAGCTGCGTCCACTTTTTCAGACCCTTTAGTGAGTGCCTCTTCGCCACTCCAAGGTTCTGGAGTAGGTATGGTGAATAGAAATAGGACCCAACTCTTAGGAGGAACGTCCCAAGTAGCACATGGCCTTACAAATGCCTCGACATCAGTCTTAAGGCAACAAATGGACGAAAGCAACCATGATATGGTTCAAATGTTGGCACAAACTTTAAGTACAGTGCTGAACCCTCTAATACAAAACACTACCCAATCGAATCAGCAGATGACAGCGCAAATGACGCGTTTAGCTGATTTCTTTGGAGTACCCCAACCTATTCGACAGCCCCAAAGGGCGCAAATAAGGGGAAACCAAGGTATACTCTTAGAGGAAGAAACCACTATCAACCAAGTCCAACAGCCTGTCGAAGAAAACCTTAGGGCACGATTGGAGCAGCCTGTCGAAGAACCTAGGGTAATAACCCCAGAGGTAAGGTTAGTTAACAGAAACCAAAATGCTGACGAAGTAGTTCAACATATCCAATACCAAAATATGGGTTTGGAAAATAATCTGGCAGCCATGATCGAAAGAATCATGACTCAAAATGGGATGAACATGGGCTTTCGAAGGCCCAACTTTACATCCCCACTGTCAGAATACGTGTTACAAACAGACTTACCTCCTAGATGTAAAGTCCCTAAGTTCACTAAATTCTCTGGGGACACGACAGAATCTACTGTCGAACATGTGGCGAGATACTTGATCGAAGCAGGAGATATTTCAAACAACGAAAACCTGAGGATTAAGTACTTCCCAAGTTCTTTAACAAAGAACGCTTTTACTTGGTTTACAACTCTTCCCCCCAATTCGATCCATCATTGGACCCAGTTGGAGAGATTGTTCCATGAGCAATTCTACATGGGGCAAACCAAGATAAGCCTGAAAGAATTGGCCACTGTAAAGAGACGTTTCACTGAACCTATAGACGAATATCTAAATAGGTTTAGGTTGCTCAAAGCAAGATGTTTCACACAAGTGCCAGAACATGAGTTAGTCGAAATAGCCGCAGGCGGCTTAGATTATTCCATTAGGAAGAAGTTAGACACTCAATACCTGAGAGACATGGCCCAACTGGCCGATAGAGTTCGACAGGTAGAACGCCTCAAAGCTGAAAAAGCAAAGGCAACGAAAACTCATAAGAGAGAGAGGATAGCGTATGTTGAGATGGATGACGAAGATCCAGAAACCTTCGACGAAACTATAACTGTCGAAGAAGGAGAAGTCGATTTAGAGGAACTAAAACAAGGGCCACCATACTCTTGCAAACTGTTAGTCCCCTCAAGTGGGAAAAATCCCACTGGTCCAGAAAGGACCAACGATAGGTTCCCCAAAAAAACTTATAGTTTTGATATTACAAAATGTGATGAGATCTTTGACTTGCTTGTAAAAGATGGCCAAATGATAGTACCCCCAGGGGTAAAAGTGCCTCCTCTTGATCAAAGAAAGAAGAGAGGCTTTTGTAAATATCATAATTTTCTGGGTCATAAAACGTCTCAATGTTTTCTTTTCAGGAATCTTATGCAAGACGCTATCGAAGAAGGGAGGTTGAAGTTTGCTGACAAGACCCCCATGACTGTGGACTCTAACCCGTTGCAGGCTGAAGCCCATTATGCTGAACCTTCAGAGGTGAACGTGATTGAGGCCTCCAGAAGCCAGTCGAAGAGGCCAGGGATCACAATGGTCGAAGTCTCAAAGGACCATGTCAACATGCCAATCTTTGGCAGTTTTTCTGGAAACCTATCCAGAAAGACAATTGAAGCGGTTCAAAAGGCGGTCGAAAGCCCAAAGCTGGAGACAGTTGGAGCCCAAAAATCTGGAACAAAACCCAGTTCTCACTTGGCCGCAATTCAAGGCCAGACAGAGGGCTTGGAGATTCAAATGAAGCAGTTGACTCTTGCCAACAAAGATACAATGAATGTCAACATGGTCGAAGTCTCTGAACCAAAAGCATCAGAGGAGGCCATGAGGCAAGAGCTAGCCAACAAAACTGCTTTCCCTCGGGAAAGTGAAAATCTGGCAGATTTCCTGCAAAGATGCCAGAAAAAGAAGTCAGAAGTGATGCTGTGTCCCAGATGCAGTTCAATCTTCGACAAAAAAGCTGCTGAACATATTCAAGGTGTAAGAGCATCAAATAAAAAAAGGGAAAGTGTTGATCTTCGACATGATCCTAGAAGAGCCTCCCAAAGAGGTTCAAACCAAGAAAAGAGGCCACTGACTTTCAGGCCTCCGACTAATGTGCCAGTAGATACATGGTACAAAACATCTGGTCGAAAGAGGCCAAGCGAGGAAAGATGGCACTCCTTCGATGTGCCAAGAGGTTCATCTTTAACACATAAGAAAGAGCCTCAGGTTGCTGCCCCTAAAGTGACACAGGTGTCAAGCAACTACAAAGGGAAAAATCCCATGTCTCGATCTCAATGGAGGAGATACCAGAGGCGATGAAAAGCTGAGAGGGAGGCTGCTAATGAACCGAAGGCGGAAACCAGTTCAAATGTTCCTCAAAGAAACAAAGGAAACCTCTGGAAAGAGAGCCAGTAACCAATAGGCTAGTTTGGCCTAACCAAGGCGAAGTTGACAACGAAGATGGTTCTGAATCTGATGACACTTTGGACATCATGGTGAACATAGTCTCAGTTCTGCCCAGGGAGTTCAACCGCCAGGTGGAGGTCGAAACAAGCGATTGGGAAGTGGAGCAAGAAATGGCCAAACATAGGCCAGTGTGCTATTTCGTCATGGATAATGGCGCTACTGAAGAGCAGAATGGGTTCTTCGAACCACCTACAGAGGCGATGAAAAATCACCTCAAGCCTTTATTTATAAGGGCTAAACTCGAAGAAACCACAGTAAATAAAATCTTGGTGGATTGTGGGGAAACCATCAACATTATTCCTCACTTTATGCTAAGGAAAATAGGCAAAAGTGATGAGAACATCAAGCCTCACAACATGGTCTTGTCGAACTATGAAGGCGGCATAGGGACCACTATGGGAGTGATCCAACTGGATATCAAGGTGGGATCTATCCTTCGACCAACTATGTTTATGGTCATATCGGCCAAACCTAACTATAATCTTTTGTTGGGCCGTGAATGGATTCATGGTGTTGGAGCTGTACCATCATCAATGCACCAGAGGTTGCTGCTATGGCGTCCTGATGGGATGGTCGAAAACATAGAAGCGGACCAAAGCTATTACCTGGGCAAAGTGAATCACCTAGGGCTGGCAGACTTCGACAAGAACTTGGCTCACATTGGGCCATGCCCAACACCTGACTTCGACTTGGCGCCAGCGCCAAATACTTTTTGTTCCCTATACCTGCACCCTGAGCATGGTTTTCAATGGGACAAAGAAGACTTGTCCCACATAGACTTCAGTGGGTTAACTAACATCCAACCAACTGGTTGGGGAAGTGAATTCAGTGATAATGACTGAGTCACAATCATTGAAGCGAATTTCGGCTTACGTAGCCGAAACAAAGATGATAACGGCTCTCGAAGCCGAAGTAAAGTACATGGCCACACAGGCCAATGATCAACAGTTATCTTCTACAGGTCCTGGAAAGGACTTCGATCCAGAACCTCCTGATATCATGCCAGAAGGGATGCAGGAACAGAGGCTCGACGCCATCTATGACGATGAGCCTTTAGGATTCGAAAAGGACCCCTTGGCGAACAACATCAAAATGTTAGCGCAGGATCCTTTAGAAGAAATCAACTTGGGCGAAGGGTCAGAGAGAAAGCCAACTTACATCAGCGCAAAAATTGACCCAGAACTCAGGTTGGAAGTAATCCATTTGTTGAAAGAGTTCAAGGACTGTTTTGCATGGGATTACGACGAAATGCCTGGTCTCGACAGAGGATTGGTAGAACTTCAGTTGCCAATCAAACCTGGGAAGAAGCCAATCAAGCAAAGTCCAAGACGCTTCGCTCCAGAAATACTGTCGAAGATCAAAACGGAAGTCGAAAGACTGCTGAAGTGCAAATTCATACGCGTCACGAGGTATGTCGAATAGATTGCAAACATTGTGCCAGTAATTAAGAAAAATGGTACATTGAGGGTGTGCATAGACTTCAGAGATTTGAATGCTGCTACACCCAAATATGAATATCCTATGCCTGTGGCGGAAATGCTAGTCGATTCTGCCGCTGGCTATGAGTACCTGAGTATTCTCGATGGTTATTCAGGATATAATCAAATATTCATTGCTGAAGAAGATGTGTCGAAAACAGCTTTTCGATGCCCTGGGGCTTTAGGCACTTACGAATGGGTAGTGATGCCTTTTGGCCTAAAGAACGCTGGGGCAACATACCAGCGAGCAATGAATTCTATCTTCCATGATTTTATTAACACTTTTATGCAAGTATATATTGATGACATTGTTATAAAATCTGTTTCCAGGAAGAACCATATAGACCACCTTCGACAGTCATTCGAAAGAATGAGAGAACATGGTCTCAAGATGAACCCTTTGAAGTGTGCATTCTGTGTGAAAGCTGGAGATTTCTTGGGCTTCGTTGTCCACAAGAAAGGAATCGAAATCAACCAGAACAAGACGAAGGCAATTCTGGAAGCGAAAGCGCCATCGAATAAAAAGGAACTGCAATCTCTGTTAGGCAAGATAAATTTCTTAAGGAGATTCATATCTAACCTAAGTGGGAAAGCTCAAGCCTTTTCACCCTTACTTCGACTAAACAAAGAGGGATTCGAATGGGGGCAGGAGGAACAAGAAGCCTTCGACAAAATCAAAGGGTACCTCACAAAGCCACCTATTTTGGTGCCTCCTTGTAGCAACAGGAGTATGAGATTGTACATAGCTGCGTCCGACAAAACTTTGGGAAGTATGTTAGCCCAAGAAGATGAAAATGGATTCGAAAGACCCATTTACTATCTTAGTAGAGTTTTGAACGATGCAGAAACTAGATATAGCGAAGTTGAAAAATTGTGTCTATGTCTGTATTTCTCTTGTACAAAACTCAAGCAATATATAAAACCAGTTGATGTGTATGTTTCGTCTCATTTTGATGTTTTCAAGTACATGTTGTCGAAACCCATCTTGCACAGTCGAATTAGCAAGTGGGCACTAGCATTAACTGAATACTCCTTGACCTTTATGCCTCTTAAGACAGTAAAAGGACAAGTGGTTGCAGACTTTATAGTCGACCACTCAATTCAAGTTGAGAGTATTAATTATGTGGAGATAGAACCTTGGAAATTCTACTTCGATGGTTCCAGCCATAAAGATGGAACAAGAGTAGGAGTCTTGATTATTTCTCCAGAAAAAATTCCAACAACATTCAAGTACAAGATATCAGGTTCTTGTTCGAACAATGAGGCTGAGTATGAAGCTCTAATTACTGGCCTTGAGATATTGTTGGAATTGGGGGCAACTCGAGTCGAAATAATGGGAGACTCAGAGTTAGTCATTAAGCAAGTCACAAAAGAATATAAATGCATAAGAGAAAATCTCATTATGTACTTTGTGATAGCAAATCGTTTATTGAAAAAATTTGAAATGGTCAATATTCGACACATACCCAGATTGGAAAATCAAATAGCCAACGATTTGGCACAAATTGCATCTGGGTACAAAATTTCAAAAACGAGATTACAAAGAGCAATCGAAGTTCGAGAAAAGATAAAAGCAACTTGTTTGTCACCAACAGACTTGGAATCGACAAGACTAGGGTATGCTGATCAAAGTAACTTCGAAATTTCGTTCATAGAAAATTTGTTAGAGTAGGATTGGAGGAAATCCATTGTGGATTATCTTCAAAATCCAGTAGCTTCGACAGAACGAAAAACAAAGTATAGGGCGTTACGTTACGTACTCATGGGTAATGAGTTATTTAAAAAGACGCCTGAAGGGGTATTGCTAAAATGCTTAAGTGAAACTGAAGCATACATAGCCCTTTCGACTACGCACGCTGGAGCATGTGGGGCTCACCAAGTAGGCCATAAGATGAAATGGTTGTTGTTTCGACAAGGACTATACTGGCCCACCATGTTGAAAGATTGTGTCGAGTTCGCCAAGGGTTGTCAAGAATGTCAAGTCCATACAGGCATCCAACATGTACCAGCAAGCGAACTTCACTCGATAGTGAAACCTTGGCCTTTTAGAGGATGGGCGTTGGACCTTATTGGAGAGATTCGACCAGCATCATCAAAGAGCCAGAAGTATATATTGGTAGGCATTGATTATTTTACTAAGTGGATTGAAGCTATTCCTTTAGTCAATGTAGACCAAGAAAATGTCATTGAATTTATTCAAAAGAACATTATCTTTAGGTATGGAATCCCTGAGACTATAACTACTGATCAAGGATCAGTTTTCACCGGTCGAAAGATGCAGGAATTCGCTCAGGAAACAGGCTTTAAACTCCTAACATCAACGCCTTATTATGCACAGGCAAATGGTCAAGTCGAAGCAGCGAACAAAGTAGTGATTGGCTTGATAAAAAAGCATGTTGGGAAGAAGCCAAAAAATTGGCATAAGACGTTAGACCAGATTTTGTGGGCCTGTCGAACGTCCCCAAAAGAAGCCATAGGTACAACACCATATAGGCTAACTTTTGGTCATGACGCAGTGTTGCCAGCAGAAATTTGTCTTCAATCTGCAAGGGTTCAGAGACACCATGATATTCCCTCTGAAGTTTATTGGGATATGATGTTAGACGAACTAGTAGATTTAGACGAAGAAAGACTGCGCGCTCTTGACCTACTAAGGCTTCAGAAGAAAAGAGTAGATGACTCTTACAATAAAAAGGTGAAACCTAAGGCATTCTCGCCTGGAGAATTAGTTTGGAAGGTGATTCTTCCCATGGATCGAAGGGATCGAAGCATGGGAAAATGGTCACCCAAATGGGAAGGACCATTTAGAATCATCCAGACTTTTTCTGGTGGGGCTTATGAAGTCGAAGAGTTAGGTGAAGATAAAAGACTCTTGAGAGTAAATGGCAAATATTTGAAAAAGTATAAACCTATACTCCAAGAGATAAATATAAATAACAAGTAACGACTAAATTAACCATAAATAAGCCAAAATGGAAAATTTTATAAATTAGCCAAAATGGCAATATTGTCAAATACATATTACAATATATGGTTAAAGGGCTGAGTCAATCAGAAGGGGATCGAATCTTTGAGTCGAAGGTACTTCGCCTGCTGCAACTCCAGTCTTTTGTTGCACAAGGCATTCGCCTGGGCAAGCTTGGCAATTTGGTCGTCAAAGGCTTGAGCTTTTTCAGCAAATTCTAGGCCTTGTGTAATCTCAGCTTGACTCTCGGTGTCTGCAACAGTCGAGAGAAGTTCCTCCTTGCGCTTAGTATTGGCATTCATCTTGGCCTCTAGTTCTTCGATTTGCGCCTTTATGGAAGCATTCTCTCGATCTATGGCATCAACCTCTTCTTGTTTAGATGCCTTTTGCTTCGACAACTCTACAATTCGAGAAGTCGTCTCTGCTACAGCAGTCCATGCAGAAGAGCTTTTGCCATATAACGCTTCAAGCTGGCTATTAAAGCCCCTTTGTCGCCGATAGTCTGCTGAGACTTGATCAATAATGGAGTGTAACTCCATGATAAAGCTTGAAACCTCCGGAGGCACAGCTAGCAAGTCTACGACATTCAAAACAGCACCCAAATACGATGGAGCAGTAGGGTCCCCCTCCAAAGCTTTCATCAAATCTTTCTTGAAGAACTGAGCCTTAACCTTCGTCAAAGCCTCATCGAGAGGAGAAGTTTCAGTGGACTTCCCCGACTGAGTAGAAACCTCCTGACTAATATCAGACGAACTTCCCTTGCTCTCGATAATGGCATTCAGATAGCCAACATGATCAGTTTGCTTCAAGAGTTCTAAGTCTTCTTTCGACCTATGCTTTGTTGAGGTGATAACCTTTGCAGCAGCGTTGTCTTGGGGTTGAGGCTGTTGAGTAGCATTTGCCTCGACTTGACTCTCTTCGACTTGAACTTCAGCAGTACCAGCGTCACCATGATCCCCTTCGCCAGCGTCAACGTGATCCCCTTCGTCATGATGTTCCTCCGACAGATTAACCACTTGAATCTCTTTTGGTTGTTGCTCTTCTGTTTGTGGATCTTCTGTTCGTTGTTCTTCTGTCTCAGCATTGGCTTCATTTGTTTCAGCATTGGCTTCATCGTTCGCCAAGTCTTTCTCTTGTGGCCTACTGAGTTCAGCAGAGTCCAATGTTTCAGAAGTCCTTGGCGCTGAACTTTCAGTGGTTTCCTGGAAAAAAGAAGAAGAAGAATCTTCTAGGTTAGAAAGAGACATAATCGAACGTGGGTATCGACACCTGAGTTAAAAAAGGGTCAAAGAGATTACCTGCAGAGGAACTTCAGCCCCAGGGCTGGAATTGTCGCTTTCGACAGGTTTATTGAGAAGAACATTTAGTTCCTCCTCCGTTGGCTCTTCAATAATTACTGGAGGTGGTCTGGTCTTTCTCCCAGCAACCTTTATTCTGATTGTTCGAGTCTCAGGAGAAGGAACGTCCTTCTTTAGCTTTCGCCTTTTAAGAGGAGCAGGGGGAGAATCGTCTTCTTCGTCACTCCCAGATTCGACTGTCAGAGCAGGTCGTTTCTTGGGTGAAGGTGCCTAAAAACCAATTGGAGTTCGATTTAGAAGCTACATCGAAAGTCAGAATGTTAAAACCAGAAGAAAATAATAAAAGTCTGGTTACCGGTGCAGAAGGCTTTTTCGAAGGACCTTCCCCTTGATGGCTTGTTGTAGTCTTCGTCGGCGCTATAGTTTTCGCCGGTGGTGGAGGTTTTGTCAAGGGGCCTCCTCCCTGATGGCCTTCTGCAGCTTTCTTGGCTGCAGGCTTTCGAACAACTGAAAGAAGACAAAATAATTAACAGACTACCAGTCGAAAGGGAAAGACAAAATAATTTGGAAGGATGAACTTACATTTCTTTATTTTGTCCAAGACAAGAACAAAAGACTTCTGAAGTTCGTCCACAAAGTCCTTCTCGTCGAAAAACTCTTCAGCATAGTAACTTTTCCACCACTCTTCGAAGGATGGTGAGCAGAGAAAGTTAAGTTGATAGTCGAACAACGAAAGGACTGTTCGACCAGCATACCTGCCGATATGCTTGGTGGCAGCCTCTTCAGTGTAGTCGTTGCAAAAATATAACATAGACTTCTCCCTGGGAAAAATAGGAGAATGAAGTGTTTGAATGATACCAAACTGGCGAGACACCAAGTTTGGTTGATACGCGATCAGGCTCAAGTGAGTCTTGGAGCTCTTGAATCGCAGGGGCATTATTCTTGGTGTGAGAAATGCTTCCCACACTGTTGTATGTTCTTCGACCTGAGGGCCACTTGACGACTTAGGATGGGGCCTCGTGAACCACTCTGGACCAACCTTTCGTCGAGCAAAGGGAGCCATGGTCGAAACAAACTCTTTCCTCTTTGCAAACATCAAGACAAAGTTTGTAAAAGTTTGTTGAAGCTCCAACCCATCTTCAGTTGGGGTCAGCAGAGCCAATCTAGTGCCTTCGATGCACCTATTTGCTATCTCCGGAGCCTGCTCATTTATTTGAGTCTTCTGAGGTAAGAAAGACTCGAAGGTGGCATTGAGCCACAGCTGAAGTAGCCAAAAAGGTCCTGCAAGCAGCAGACTGGCTCTGTTCTCGATGATCTTCAAAAGAGTGGCTCCGCTGCTAATCGACTCGTACAGATTCGCCAAAATCAGTTCTGCCAAACAAATATTTTGGCCATGGTGGAGTTGGGTGGCGAGGGTGACCATCTTCTTGGTCACCTGTAAAGACTTTGTGCAGAACACAAAGCGTGACAGCCATAAGGCTAGAAACGCGATATGCTCTACATCCGACACAGTGGCCGTCGACTTATCGTGGTAATGATTGATATAGGTGGTGTAGGTTGGTTTTGTGGCAGAGAATCCAATCTGATCCTCCAACATTTCCTCTGGGTCGAAATAGTCCCCAGTGGGTCGAAGGCCAGTGATGGCAGCCACGTCGAACAGCGTGGGTGTCAGAATTCCACAGGGAAGGTGGAAGGTGAAATGAGTGTAATCCCAGAAGAGTAAGGAAGCTATCAACATTTCTGGGGAATAGTTGAGACCCGTTTTCGACAACATAACCAGGTCGAATATCCCCAGGTCTTTCCAGATCGAAGCCTGGCTTTTCTCCATTTTTTCCAGCCAAGCACTGTAGTCAGGAGTGAGGCTAGGGCTAGACCTGAAAGCCCTAACACCCCTATTGAAGAAGCGAAGATCGATTTTCTCCTTAGCGGGATCTTCGTTATCCTCTGCATCTTTCTTAGAGCATCCAATAGGTTTGAGCCTTTCGAGCACTGGAAAGAAGCTTTTGATCTTCATGGCTTCAGCGATGCTTGGGTTGAGCGGGCCAGACATGGCGAAGATTTGGTTGGAGTATCCAACCGGAATCATGAGTTGGCGTGAATAAGCGTCACGTTCAGCAATGTCTAGGGGCTCAGGAACCCTTCGTTGGCCTGTGGGAGTAACTACGGGGGCGGTGGAGAAAATCTTGGGTTTAGCATTTCTGGAGGGGATGTTAGAACCAGGAGCGGTGGAAGAACCGGACGCCATTGTTGATGATAAGGTTGAAGATGAAGTGAAGAACAAAGTTGTTTGCAAAGTTTGCAGAGAGTTTGTGTTCAAAGAAGTTTGAAGGCAAGGTAGCGTGAAAAAGTCCCACAATGGGTACTTGGCGCTATTTATAGTAGTTGGGGAAATCCCCAAATTCGAGGACATTTAATGCCATTTAATGTTGCAGAAGGTAGTGGGACACGTGGCGTCCCCCTGTTGACATAGTCGTTCTACAGAAATGAAAGGGTGCAGCGTGCGCCCTCGTTTTTGGGAATTGTCATGATGACAATTTGTGAAAAGACATTTAGTACGCTGCACGCCGTACTGAGGTGACGTCTTAGGTACAGATGAAATGATGGATTTTTCTTGGGATTGTCAGTGGTTGGTAGAAGACAAAAAGTGCACAATTTAATTTATGACTAAGAGTGAAAAGATAGGTGTCGAATGGAGTTTCAAAGAATGCTTTTTTCTTTTCAAAGTCGAAATAAGGCATTCTTGGGGGGCAATTTGTTGGCTCCTAAATTCGACACCCTTGTTTTTATTAATATCAGCCATTAAAGCTGAAAGATGTTTTCGATGTTTTCGACCAGCTGGGTCTGTCGAAATGCCCATCAGAAGATGGCAATGTACTTAGAGGATTTCTTCCAAGGGAGAATTTGGTTGCCTTCGACGTCGAAGGTGTTTCTCGTCGAAGATACTTCTCGACGAAGGTGTTCGATTGTTCAGAGTGGAACAGTTTGAAATTCAAACGTTTGGAGGGAAAACGGTTCCCAGCGGTTACCAAGTGCAACATGCAAAGATCTGGAGCGTCGAACGCTGAGAACATGCCAAGTGGAGTCATCTCGAAGCAGTATAACTGCCCGACGGTTACTTGGGATGTGTTTAGTATAAATAGTAGTAGTTCACGCAGTTTTTCGCGTGTGTTCACAATTATATACAAGTCACTCATATAGATTCGAGTACCCAGCGTGTGAGAAAGAATTGTTGAGAATGTATGTGTGAATCACCACTTTTATTAATCAAAGTCATTTATTTTCCAGAAACTTTACTTGCTTTCCCCTTTACTTTTCCTGTCGAAGCCTTTATTTCAAGCCTTCCTTTATTTTATCAAGTTCTCTTCTTCATGCAATTTACATAAAGCTTCTTTATTTCCTTGTCATTTAACCATTATCAAACTTAATCAAAACCCCAAAATCAACCATGTCTTAGGATCAATCTGATCGATCCTGCGAGTCACCAAATAAGTAACCATTTGGAAGATCAGCTGTTGTTTACCAATAACCACGGTAAACACTAAGATCCAGTTTCCTCGAAACGGTTGCCTCGGATAAAAAGGATCTAGGACATTAGGGTTACCACTAAGGCGTCCTACCATTGCTTCGGTGACCACACATGTCCCTAATAATCGAATTGACCCGAATAACCCCAACGACGGTGTTACCTACTTTTCAATAGTGGGATAGCACTATCTAAAGGAATCTTACACAGCCTAATTCCTTAGAGTAGGTAGATTCTCCTGGGTACTTGCTCTCTCAAAAAACAAACAAAATACTTTTCACACCTACACTTTCAAAAGGTTTTCAAACAAATTTTTCATACACTCTTGAGGACAAATACAAGAGTTACTTAGAAATTTTTCAAACGAAACTTTTTCAAAACCCACAAACACTTGAAAAGCAAAAAAAATTTGAAAACATAAGAGCAAGTACCTAAGAGCCCGTGGATAACCACTGATAGAAAGGGTGCTAACACCTTCCCTTTCTATAAATCTACCTCCTGAACCGAGAGACATCTCAAAGAAGGAATTTTGCTGTGCTTTTGTCCTTTCCATGTTGGAGAACATAAAAGAAGGTGGCAACTCTTGCTTACCGCGACATTTCACGAACCAGCTTAAAAACAGTCAGTTCTATTTCCACCGATCACATCGTCTAAATCACATCCAAGATGAAAACTTCATAAGAAAGCAAGCACCAACTGAGGAAACAAATTCCTATTTCGCGGCTTAACTCCACTGGAAAGGAACATAATCCAAAAATAATCAAATTATAACAATAAATCAGTACAGATACAGCGATATAATATCCTCTTCCAGGCTTCACCGGGGAATATCACACATACTTCAACGGGGAAAACAGAAGTTTCAACGTATGTACTTCTACTGGGGATTGCAATAGGACAGATGAAAACCACATCATCGAGATAACAAATGAAGATCTCGTACTGACTTCATTGGGGAGGGAAACACTACATCGTCGAAGGGAACCCAAGATACACTCTTCAATACTAAGAGTGATGATTACACCAACTTCTCTGGGGAGAAATTATGAAACCTCGTGAGGGTAGTAATTTTCAGAGAGACCCATTATCTCGACTTTTCTTGGATATTTATGAAGTCAAACAATACAGTAAGAAATAAAAATATGGGGATTTTAAATCTAACCCAACACTTGGCGGGAGAAAACCCAAAAAGTTGACAATTGTTTCAACACTTCTTAGAAAAGATATTTCCCTTGTCTGGTTTCCTGGGAAACAAAAAACAATAATAATGCTAACATTGCAAAGGGGCGATGTTTTGCAAATGATTCCATCTCAGCATACAAAGGGGAAGAGACTTTCGTTATGTGAGTGAAGACCTTACTGGGGAATCTGGGATAGAGACTTCATACCATGAAAACCTGAAATTAAAATGAACAAACAACTGACTGAGGAAAACAAGGTCATAAACCCAACACCACACATCAATTGGTATCATCTTCAATTATCTAAGAAGCACAATAAGATCATACTCATACCAGAAAAAGTGACCTGGGAGAGCCTTTCTGGGGAATTCATACTCCAAAATTTTAGAGTTCGTCCATCCTTGGAATCACTACTTTTGTTCTCCTTGAGTCACAAAATCTAAAGCAAGAAGTAATTTGTAAATTCTTTTCAAAAAAACAATTTTGTTATTTAATCTGTTTGCTTTGAAAATTACTATCAATAATAAATGAAGACTTTGTAAGCTGAATAAAATAGAATTACAAAGAATTGGATAAAAACTCAAACTTTATTAATAAAATGGTAGTCTGAAAATGGCGAGACTCCATAGATGATTACAAAGTTTGGAAAATGGTAATATATATTGGAAAAGATACATTGAAATACAATGACCACTATTCTCCCTAACAACTTTAAATTCCTGAGCAGAGACTTCTGTTGAAGCGTGGTGAGGATCCAAGAAGATTGTTGCTTCAATGATCAAGTCTTATCTGACGCAGTTACTTACCATGAAATCCCTAACTTTTGCCTTAGTTGCCCTTTCGTGTTTTCAACCTAGCGGGAGAATTTATTTCGTTTATGTCTCTTACTTTTGCCTAGCCTGCCATTTCGGGTTTTCAACCTAACGAGACGCTCCTTTTTTACCAAAGTCGCCCTTTCGGGTTTTTGACTTAGAAAACTGTTCTTTTTATTTCTTTAGGCGAAGTATTTCTTGATTTCATCAGCATTCACGAGACATGGGAACTCCTCGCAATCCATTATTTCAAGAATCAATGCACCTCCAGAGAAGGCTTTCATGAAAACATATGGGCCTTCAAAATTGGGAGTCCACTTGCCCCTAGAATCAGCGTTAAAAGACATGATCTTTCTTAGAACGAGGTCACCTTCTTTGAATTCACGAGGTTTGACCTTCTTATCAAAAGCTTTCTTCATTCTCTTCTGGTATAACTGACAATGACACAAAGTCGTCATTCTCTTCTCTTCAATTAAGTTCAACTGGTCAAACCCGTTTTCGACCCATTCAGCCTCTGACAACTTACTTTTCATTGTCACGCGTAAAGAGGGAATCTCAACCTCAACGGGGAGCACTGCTTCCATACCATACGTAAGGGAGAACACGGTTACCCCTGTTGAAGTACGGACATTTGTTTGATACCCATGCAAAGAAAAATGGAGCATCTCATGCTAATCTTTATAAGTAACAACCATTTTCTAGATGATCTTCTTGATGTTCTTATTAGCAGCTTCAATAGCCCTATTCATCTTTGGCCTGTAAGGAGATGAATTGTGGTGGACAATCTTGAATTCTTCATAAAGTTTTGTCATCATATTATTCAGATTTGAGCCGTTGTCAGTGATAATCCTGCTTGGCACACCATACCTACATATGATATTATTCTTGATAAAGTGTACTACCACCTTCTTAGTAACATTAGCATATGAAGCTGCTTCCACCCATTTGGTGAAGTAGTCAATTGCCAATAAAATGAAACGATGTCCTTTTGAAGCCTTTGGTTCAATCATTCCAATCATGTCAATACCCCACATAGAGAAAGACCATGGGGAAGAGATAACATTGAGAAGCATCAGAGGCACGTGAATTTTGTCAACATAGATCTGGAATTTGTGGCACTTCTTTATAAATTTATAACAGTCAGATTCCATTGTTAGCTAATAATAACCTTCCCTAAGCACTTTCTTTTCCATTGAATGTATATTAGCATAAGTACCAAAGGAACCTTCATGGGTTTCATGCATCAACTTGTCTTCTTCATGTCTATCCACGCATATGAGCAATACCATGTCATAATTTCTTTTGTATAGCACATCTTTCTTTAGGAAAAAGCAACCTGCCAACCTTCTCAATGTCTTTCTATCTTTATTTGACGCATCAGCCGTGTATTCTTGAGTCTGGAGAAAATGCTTGATATCATAATACCAAGGTTTTTCATCTAACATTTCCTCTGTTTTAAACACATGAGCCGGTCTATCCAAACGTCGCACTATGATACGAGGTACATCTTTCTAAGTATTCACTTGATACATAGAAGCCAGAGTTGCCAAAGTATCCACCATTTGATTTTGATCTCTAGGAATATGATGGAATTCAAACTTATTAAAGAAGGGTAATAATCTTCTAGCATATTATTTGTATGGGATCAAGCCAGGGTGACGAGTATCCCATTCTCGTTTAATCTGATTTACTACCAAAGCTGAATTGCCATATACATCTAGAACTTTGATTCTGAGATCAATGGCCTCCTCGAGACCCATGATACAAGCCTCATACTCTGCCATATTTTTGGTACAATCAAATGTCAGCCTTATAGTAAAAGGAATGTGTGATCCATGAGAAGTGATAATCAAAGCACCAATTCCTTTCCCATTAGCATTCCCAGCTCCATGAAATACCACTCCCCAATTAGATTCAGGATCAGGACCTTCCTCAGGAAACGATTCATCACAATCTTTCACTTTCAGAAACATAACATCCTCATCAAGGAAATCATATTTAACGGACTGATAATCATCCACCATTTGGTGAGTAAGAGAATCCTCCAACACACTGCTTTTTATAACATTTTGTGTACGGTAATCAATATCATATACAGACAACACCATCTGCCAACGAGCAATTCTACCAGTAAGAGTAGGCTTTTCAAAAATATACTTAATTGGATCCATTTTGGAAATCAACCAAGTAGTATGATGCAACATATATTTCGGCAACCGCTTTTCCTCCCAGGCCAGAGCACAACATGTTTTTTCTAGCATAGAATATTGCGACTCACACTAAGTAAACTTCTTGCTGAGATAATAAATGGCATATTCCTTCTTCCATGTTTCATCTTGTTGTCCAAAAATACATCCCACAGAATTATCTAACACTGTTAGATACATGATCAACGATCTTCCTTCAACGGGAGTGTTGTACCCCAAAATTTTCCCTCCCATATTTCTCAAAACATTGCAAGAAAAATCTCCAAGTGGCTCAAGGTTGCTCAAGAGTTGGTCAGACAAGCTATCTCCTAAGGCAGTCTACCCCAAATTAGGGTTTTGTGTTGCATCAAGATCCCTGAGCTCAAATGACCTCAAGTGCTCCCCAATTTCCTAATATGTTCTCAAGATCATTCATGTCAAGTTTCAAGCCTTGCAGAGGAAGTTTGCTCAGTCAATTGCTCAAAGGTCCAAAAGTCGACTATGCTAGGGCAAAAGTCAATTGTGACCTACAAACAGTCAAACTTCAAGATTTTTTGTCAACATTCTCATTTTTAAGGATATTTCATCATTTGATCAATTGTTGATCATGATTCATCAAGGATTTCTCAAAATTCATCAAGATTCAAAAGTTGCTAAATTAGGGTTTTATAGGAAAAGTCAACTCAACTTTGACCAAGCATAACTTTCTCATAATTTATGAGAAATGACCCATCCAAAGCTCATTTTGAATAGGATGAAATTTCCTACAATCCATATTCATATCCCAAGATCAAAAAATGCACTCACAAGAAGTTATGAATTTGGACATTATAGGCCATTTTGAAAAGTTAAGAAAAACACCCTTTTTTCCAAAGCTTCTAACTTGAGAGTGGAATATCAAAATTAGATGATACCAAAATGGCTGGTTAAAGGACATCTCAAGATTTCTAAAAAGTCCAAGAACACTTCCAAAAGTTTAAAATTGAAGAAGTTATGCATTGTTGAAGTTGGACTTTTTTGCAAAATTGCCAAAAGTCAACTATCCCCAAAACTTCAAATTTTGCCAAATGGGCCCATTCTTTTTCACTTGTTTGAGTTTGCATTGTAGACCACGTGTTCCAGCCTTGGACATATGTCTATAACATTTTTTTTATTAATTATTTTGATTTTATTTGAATTAATTTGATTTAAATCAAAATAAATCAAATAAAAATCAAAAGGCATTGATAACAAAGATTTTATGTTAATTTCAGGTTCCATTATGCAACTGGCCATCATCAAATTCATATCAAGTGAATCATGTGCAAAAAAGATTGAAATTAAGCCAATTTGGAAAGTTTGTAAAGGGAAATCAAATAAAATATCAAAGCCTTAATGGAGAGAGATTTGGACAAACTTTGTTACCCTAATCTAATGTGCATTACATAAGCAAGCAAGAGACACGAAAATAAGGGTTAGAGAGCATTGGTAGAGGCAGAACCAAAGTTGAAAAATCACAAAAAAGCTTGAGATCGAAATCAAGGTTGGAGGCATTTTCAAGGCCTGAGACGTATCCCAATCGCTTCATGGCAATTCTCACCAGATAACCCGATCCAGACAACGCGTTTCCATACCTCCTAGCACACTGTAAGTCTCACGTGAGTCCCCCCTGTTTTTGATTTCGTATCTCTGAAATTAGACATCGTTTTCATGAAATAATTGCATATCCTTAACCCTCACATCATTTGTAAACTGTTTGTAATAGCCAATTTAATTTATGTGCTCTGTATGAAGAACCACCATTTCTAGGGTTTGGCTCGTGGTTTTAGGGATTTTCGTTTCAGGTACAATTGGTCCACATGAAGGGCATGGTTGCAATCAGGAGGAGATGACGAGTTCAACCATGCTCGTAGAATGCATTTTCATGGCCTATGCAAGGTTTTGGAACGGACCAAGCTTATAGCTACGGACCTCTGTCTGTTGGTATAAGTCTTTGCACTTTTAGCCACGGTTGGGAAGTCAGGGATGATGTGTGGCATCCATCCATTGGACAATTCAAATATTGCGCGCTTTTTTTTCTTCTATTTTTCTGGCAATTGTTTTGTTTTTATATATATTATATTGTTTGTATTAATATTAACAAAACAACAATATGCCCCAGTGGTTGCCACATAGGCGCTTAAAGACTCAAAGGCTGGAGGTCAGGGGTTCGATCTCTGCCTCTAGCAATTTGCATTTTTCTAAATCCTTGCAGATAATCACATGCATGGTCAAGCTAGATCCACACCATACGTCCTCACCAATCCAAGCGCCAGATGGCCAAAGGGCCAGATTTGTTGGTCAGATATTGAAGGTCTATTCTAAGCAAGTCAATGCATGAGCATGGAATCACAAAAGTCCACTTGGATCAGTAGCAATTGGGCCTACAAAAATGCTCTCTACACCTCCAAAAAGGCCCATTTTCTCCTTTTCTTTATATTTTATTTATTTAATTTATTTGTCTTATTTTATTTTAATTAGTTTACTAACCAATAATTAATTTATCTTTTTATTAAAAAATCACAAAAATATCATTTTGTCCAATAAAAATTCAGAATTTTATTTTTCTTTAATAAATCTTAATTAATTAATTAGGTTTTAATTCTAGCATAACCTTAACTTATTTTTGTAAATATTTAAAATTAATTAGAAGTCATTAGGTTTTATTTCATTTAATTAATTTTATTTTCTTTCTTAAAATATCAAAAACTCCAAAAATATGCCATTAATTATTTTATTTTTCATTAATTTATTATATAATTAATTTAGTATTTAATTTTAGAATTTAATTTATTTTCTAAAATAAAAACAACAAAAAATGGCATTTTCTTTTAAAGGGGTCAAAACCCTAATTGTGCACCCGATTTAATTTTGCGTCGCGATTTACTTTTCTTTATCCATATTGATGTATCTGCTTCCGGTATGTAATAAATAATTAGGACATTTAATTATTTTATCACTTTATTTTATTTTCAAAGGGTTGCTTTTGGCGATGTAAATACCCGACGCCTTGTAATTTAATTTCCACATCTTTAATTTCTGCAAATTATTACTGCTAGATGTTTGATAATAGAGTTTGCATGAAAAGACTGAATGCCTAATATTAAAATCAAATTAGATCACCCTTAACATGTGCAAAGTAAAAATAACTAAAAACAACACACTCGCACATGCGCACTCTTAGGGCACACCCCATTTGGTTGCCTTCGTACACGGTCATTGAGTATAGGTCGTTTTAGAGGTCGCCCTCTTGTCTAAAAGATCATAGTCGCCTCGAAATGGTTGCCTCAGATATTGTTGCCTCAAACAAATGATCTAAGACATTAGGGTTACGGCTAAGGCGTCCTAACATTGCTTTAGTGACCGTATGTCCCTCATTCGAATCGACCCTCAAACTCCAACGACGGTGCTACCTACTCATTAATAGTGGGATGGCATTGTCTAAAGGAAATTAGCATAGAACGATTCTTTTTTCGAGTAGGTAGATTAGCTCTTAGATACTTGCTCTTTTAAAACAAAACCTTTTTCACACTTACACTCCTTTTCAAACAAAGTTTTCAAAAACACTTCATTACACTCTTGAGGACGGAAGCAAGAGTTAAATCGAATTTTTAAACAAAAACTTTTTTCAAACCCACAAGCACAAAGAAAACAATTTCGAAAATGATGAGCAAGTACCTAAGAGCCCGTAGATAACTACGGATAGAAAGGGTGCTAATACCTTCCCTTTCTATACTCTACCCCTCGTACCTAGAAAATCTCGAAAAATGAATTTTTCTGTGCTTTTTTCCTTTCCTTGTTGGATAAAATAAAAGTCGGTGGCGACTCTTGCTTACCGCGACATTTTGCAAACAAAAAAACACAAAACCCAAACCAGCATTCTAAAAACAGTCAGTTCTTCCCACCGTATCACAGAACTGGCGACTCTACTGGGGAATATTCTTATAAGTGGGGTGTACCTTAGGAATAGTTCATAATGTTTTCAATTGCTTGATTTGTATGCTTTATCTTTATGGGTTTGAATCGGAGTTACTATAGATCCTAACCCGGATCTGGGGGACACCCTTTAGGTAAGTAGAAATAAACTGTGAGGGAACTGTACGACATAGACCGATACGGTTGAAGCAGTAGCTACATTGGTGTGGCACTTTAGTTTGTACCGATATCCCTTGTGGTGCAACGAGGAGAATATGGGTCTTCTAAGGGGTCATTAAGCACCAACTGACCTTAGCACCTATAATTGACCAACTTGGCCATAGAACAGTAGCAGTATGCTACACTCATTGAGACCAAACTCTCGCGATGATTCCGGCCGCAAGAAAAGGTTGCCAAACTTGAATTATGACCGATCGAGGATGGTCAGTGATATTGAGATCCTCTAGAACCCGGTTACTATTTCTAGGACAGGTTTAAACCAACTAAACTGAAAGAGGGCAGTACCTAAGCTCCTTGCTAGCTTGAAATCTAAGGGCTATCTGTGTGACTTGTGTGCCCTTACCATGTTTTCTATTTGTGGATACTTGTGGTGTGTTTTCTATCATGACATCATGACATTGCATGCATATTGCATTGGACTAACCCATTTCAAAGACAGAGGGGATTCATCTTTGTTCTGTTTTATAAGTCATGGCACCCATGCGTAGAAACACTATTCGGATCAACTTTGTCCACATTCCCACTCAGCTTAAAGAATTGGTTGCAAAGGTTTCAGATACTTCCTCCTTTATCAGAAGACATGGTCACCTCCTGGGTTTGGTCACTTCCAGATTAGATGAACAGATGATGAGTGTTTTGTGCCAGTTCTTTGATCCACTGTACCACTGCTTTACTTTTCCGGACTACCAGTTGGTCCCTACCTTGGAAGAGTTCTCTGATCTACTTGGTATCTCCATTCTAGAGCAGACCATGTTTACAGGTTGGGAGAAAGTCCTTAGGCCGGAAGAGATTGCTTCAGCTCTCCATCTGACAAAGGCTGAGGTAATGTCTAACTCGAAGTGGAACAAAAGGCTTCTTGGCTAAATTCTTTGTTCATCGGGCTAATCAGTTCTGGGACAGTCTAGACTTTCAGGCCTTTGAAGACATTCTGGCTCTTCTCATGTATGGTTTGGTGTTGTTTCCTAACTCAGATTCTTTCGTCGACGTGAATGCAGTGAAGATTTTCATGTCCGGTAATCCTGTGCCCACTCTCTTGGGTGACATTTTGCACTCTCTTTATGCCCGTACTGCTCGGAAACGGGGAACCCTTATGTGTTGTGCACCATTGCTGGCGAGGTGGTTTACTTCTCACCTCCCCAAATCAGTTTTGAAGAACAAGGAAGGCATGGGCTGGGCCTACAAGATTATGTCTCTTGCTCACACTGATATTATCTAGAGCACTAAAGACATGGAAGAAGTGGCTATTATTGATCGCTGTGGGGAGTACCCCAATGTTCCCCTACTTGGAGTTCGAGGAGGGATCACCTATAATCCTTGTCTGGCCTTACGTCAGTTTGGGCGAGCTAGAAGGGACGAACCTCATGATTTGCTAATGCCGAGCATTGTCTTTAACTTCCAAGGGGATAGTAACGAGCATCACTGCAGGTTCATAAGAGCTTGGGATAGGGTACACCAGTCTGATCAACATGAGTTAGGGATGAAGACCTTGAAGGAAAATTGCGATCAAAAGCGCAGTGGAATTTAAAATTTTCCTTTAGCGATCCTTACGAATGAACATGGTCAGTGATAGAAATATTTACCTCTTGTGGCGATTCAGACCTTTGATGTTGTGATCATGAGCGTTGATGAAGAACAACGCCTCTACTCAGTCCACACGAACAGATCGCTTCCGGTCACAGTGCTAGCTGATCACGAACAGAAACCTTGAGTGAGAGAGAGAATCAAAAACGAAATTGCATTAAGTGAAATTTCTTCATCACAAGGGATCTATTTATAGAATCACTCGTGTGGGCTGCAAGATAAAAGCCCAATTAAGGCTATAAGCTAAAAGCCCAATTAAGCTTATGGACATCATACCTTATGATGTACCATATATCACTTATCCACGTGGTACCTTACCACTTTTCGTATTAAACTTAAGTGCACCGTACCTTACGGTGTTCCTTATTTATTCTATCTCTCATCAACCTGTCCTTATTTGTGTGACCCTGTAGGTTTTCGCGACGTTGGCAATTATATTAAATCACACATTTAATATAATAAACAGTGAGAGGTATCTAGCAACACATCATTGTTACCCAAGTCACGAAAATGTCATGTGATCTGACCAAACCTTTTCCGTGATAATATTTGTGTTGTACAATTACCCTTATGCCCTCATGTCTATATTGAACACAAGGCATACATTGTGTCACCCTTGTCCAGTTCAATATTGGGCCCTTAGACATTTATCCTGTTATGCAGGATGAGCAAATTCCATCTAGGTCACTCATGTACCTTAGCATGCTTTGTGAAGTACCCATCAACCGTCTTTATAGTCATCCAGTTACGGATGACGTTTGATCAGCAATAAAGTACTTGACTCTACATCTAGGGTCCATAGTGGTTTCAGGTCGAAGGGTGGTATACACCATTATCATCATGAGAATAACTTATGACACTTTACATAACATTCTATGTAGTATTCTCATAGCGGGTCAATCTAGTATAAATATTACTCCTAATATTCATACCTATGTCAAGACTTGATAACTCCTTATCTATGATCCATGAGATGTGATCATCAATCTATCTTCATAACAATCTTAATGCTTTAATGTTATCCCACTTCACATTAAAGCTTGACTACAGATACTTTAAGAATAGTGTCTTATGTTTAATGGGATCTCATGATTAAGTCACACTTAACATTTGATTAAACAAATAAACCATTCTAGGGACTTTATTATTTTGGAAAGCAAACATAATAAAGAAATGCCTTTTATTATTAATAAATAATTCGATACAAGTACCAAAAGTATTGGCCTCTAGGGCTTACACCAACAATCTCCCACTAGCACTAGAGCCAATCAGGCATACCCCTAATACCCATAGATCTAGTATGTCCATCATGCTTCAGCTGCGCAAGAGGCTTCGTTAATGGATCAGCAACATTGTCAAGTGTAGGTACTCTGCATATTTCCACATCTCCCCGATCGATTATCTCTCGAATGAGATGATAACGCCTAAGTATGTTTTTGGATCGTTAGTGAGATCTAGGCTCCCTAGCTTGTGCGATAGCACCATTGTTATCACAATAGAGATCAATGGGATCCACAATGCTATGGACTATGCCAAGTTCACTAATGAACTTCTTGATCCAAACAGCTTCCTTTGCTGCATTTGAGGCAGTAATATACTCAGCCTCGGTTGTAGAATCAACAACTGTATCTTGCTTTGAACTTTTCTAGCTCACAGCGCCACCATTTAAACAAAACACATAACCAGATTGCAATCTAAAGTCATCCTTATCTGTCTGGAAGCTAGCATCGGTGTATCCAATTATAGCAAGCTCTTCCTTACATCCATATATCAAGAATGAGTCCTTAGTCCTTCTCAAGTACTTAAGGATATTCTTGACAGCTACCCGATGAGCATCACCGGGATTAGACTGGTACCTACTCGTTGCACTTAAAGAATACGAGACATCTGGTCGAGTACATAGCATGGCATACATGATAGATCCTATTGCAGATGCATATGGAATCTTATACATGCGATCCCTTTCTTCCTTACTTGAAGGGAATTGTGTTTTTGACAGACACATGCCATATTGCATAGGTATGAATCCTTTCTTGGAATCATGTATATTAAAGCGTCTCAACACCTTTTCTATGTATGTACTCTGACTTAGGCCAAGCAGTTTTTGTGACCTATCTCTATAGATCCTGATTCCTAATATATAGGCTGCTTCACCTAGGTCCTTCATTGAAAATCATTTCCCTAACCAAGTCTTCACTTGTTGCAAGGTAGGGACATCGTTTACAATGAGTAATATGTCATCTACATATAATACCAGGAATACGATCATGCTCCCACTAACCTTCTTGTAGACACAAGGCTCATCTTCATTCTTGATGAATCCATATTGTTTTACTGTTTCATCAAAACGAAGATTCCAGCTTCTGGAAGCTTGCTTCAATCCATAAATTGATCGATGTAACTTACATATCTTTTGGGCTTCTTCTGGTATGTCAAATCCTTCAGGTTGTGTCATGTACACATCCTCAAGAAGATTCCCATTAAGGAAAGCAGTTTTGACATCCATCTGCCATATTTCATAATCATGATATGCAGCGATAGCAAGTAAAATCCGAACAGATTTAAGCATTACAACTGGTGAAAAGGTTTCATCATAGTCAACCCTATGAATTTGTTTATAGCCTTTTGCAACCAGTCTTGCCTTATAGGTATGTACCTTACCATCCATGTCAGTCTTCTTTTTGAAGACCCACTTGCATCCTATAGGGTTAACTCCTATAGGAGGCTCTACCAAGGTCCAAACCTGGTTTGTGTACATGGAATCCATTTCAGATTTCATGGCTTCTAGCCACTTCTCGGACTCAGGACCAGTTATGGCCTCTTGGTAGGTCACAGGCTCATCTTGATCCATGAGTAATACATCACCCTGATCACTTATGAGATATCCATATCTCTCAGGTTGTTGACGTATCCTGCTTGACCTACGCTGGTCTTGTTTTACTTGAGCAGGTTGCTCTTCCACAACTACTTGTGTTTCCTGCTCTAATTCCTCCATAGGTGTATCAATACTTTGTGGTTCTTGAATTTCTTCAAGCTCTATTTTCCTCCCACTGATTCTTTTGGAAATAAAATCCTTTTCCAGAAAAACTCCAGTTCGAGCGACAAACACTTTACCCTTAGAAGGATTGTAGAAGTAATACCCTCTTGTTTCTTTAGGATACCCCACAAATAAGCATTTGTCAGATTTGGGCTCAAGCTTAGTTGAAATTTGTAGTTTCACATAAACTTCGCAACCCCAAATCTTCATGTAAGACATATGTGGTTTCTTACCACTCCATATCTCATATGGTGTCTTCTCAACCTTTTTGGATGGAACCCGGTTAAGTGTGTAAGCTGCAGTCAATAGTGCATGTCCCCAAAAGGAGTTCGGAAGATCGGCGTGACTCATCATGGATCGGACCATGTCTAACAAGGTTCTATTTCTTCTCTCAGATACACCATTCCATTGGGTGTTCCGGGAGGAGTAAGTTGGGATAAAATCCCACATTCCTTTAGATGGTCATCAAACTCTAGGCTTAAATATTCACCGCCTCGATCTGATCGAAGAAGTTTAATATTCTTACCTAGTTGGTTTTGTACTTCATTCTTGAATTCCTTGAATTTTTCAAAGGTTTCAGATTTGTGTTTCATTAAATACACATAACCATATCTACTGAAATCATCAGTAAATGTGATGAAGTATTGAAAACCTCATCTGGATGGTATGTTCAGTGGTCCACATACATCAGTATGTATGAGGGCCAAAAGATAATTAGCCCTTTCACCTTTTCCTGTGAATGGGGACTTTGTCATCTTTCCAATTAAACAAGATCTGCATGTCTCATATGATTCATAATCAAAAGAGTCCAAGAGTCCATCTTTATGGAGTTTCAAAATGTGTTTCTCATTTATGTGGCCTAAGCGACAGTGCCAAAGGTAGCTTGGATTTAACTCATTAGGTTTAATCTGTTTAGTATTAATGTTATATATTAGCATTTCAAGATCAAGGACATATAGTCCATTGTTCATTTGTGCAGAAGCATAGAATATATCATTCAAATAAATAGAGCAACAATTGTTCTTTATTATAAATGAAAAACCAAACTTGTCCAAACAAGAAACGGAAATAATATTCCTACTAATTGCAGGTACATAATAACAGTTCTCTAACTGAATTATTAAACCACTAGGTAAAGTCAAAACATAAGTTCCTATGGCTAAAGCAGCAACCTTTGCTCCATTTCCAACTCGTAGGTCAACTTCACCTTTTGCCAAATCTCTACTCCTTTTTAGCCCCTGCACATTAGTACAAATGTGAGAACCGCATCCAGTATCTAATACCCATGATGCAGAAGTAGATAAATTAATTTCAATAACAAAAATACCTGAATTTGAAGTCCCTACTCCATTGTTCATATCTTCCAGGTACTTTGGGCAGTTTCTCTTCCAATGTCCGGTCTTACCGCAATGGAAGCAAGTGCCCTCCTTTGATATGCCTCCACTAGGCTTCAAAGCAGGAACAATAGGTTTAGGATTGGAAACTTCCTTGCCTTTCCCTTTACCAACCTGCTTGGTAGGCCTCTTGTTCATCTTCTTTCCATTACTGACCATCAGAATGGACTTCCCTTTTGTCTTCATATTCTGCTCAGCAGTTTTCAACATGCTTAGCAATTCTGGAAGACTCTTATCCATGTCATTCATGTTGAAATTCATGACAAACTGATTAAAGCTATTTGGCAACGATTGCAAGATAAAATCAGTTGCAAGTTCCTTTCCAAGCGGAAACCCTAACCTTTCAAGGTTCTCCACATACCCAATCATTTTAAGTACATGAGGACCTACAGGGTTTCCCTCAGATAACTTGTTGTTAAAAAGGGCCTTTGAAACCTGAAACCTCTCATTTCTTGCCTGCTCTTGATAGAGCATTTTCAGATGTCCGATCATATCAAACGCTGACATGTTCTCGTGTTGCTTTTGCAACTCCGAGTTCATAGTAGCTAGCATGAGACAAGCGGCTTCGTTAGCATCATCAAAATGCTTCTTATAAGCATCTCTTTATGCCTTAGGTGCCGAACTAGGCGGTTCCTCTTTAGGAACAGGTGTCTCCAAGACATACAGCTTCTTATCGTGCTTGAGGATAATCCTCAGATTTCGGTGCCAATCCAGGAAATTTGTCCCAGACAATTTTTCCTTATCTAGGATTGATTTCAAAATATGGTTGTTTGTTGTCATGGTAATCTACAAAAAAAATGAAAATATAAGTATCATTAAAACAACATATTTAATTAGGCCTTTAATAAAATATGCTCCCACTATTTTACTCAAACCAAATGACCCTCATCATTTGATTCGGAAAATCCCGTTGGAAGACTTTCTAGTGGGTTGAGATCCACATTTCACTCCGTTCTAAGTCAGTGTTAGGCTGATTACACAAAACTAGGTTATTTAGGTAGGAACTCCTTCCAATTGTATCTCATACAACTCTCAAATATTTTCAGTTGGGTGAATAACTCCTTATTCTAATTCATCATATGAATCATTCCCAACTCTTGCTTCTAAACATGTATAATCTTATTATAATGTGTTTAGTTAAGTTTGACCCATTGTTTTAGCAGTTGGATATTACAATTATCCCATCGCACCTTACTAATATAGAACATGCACCTCGCGTAGGCGAAACCTACATTGTTCGATACTAGTCTTGATGAGTGCTAAAACTTGGAAAGCATGAACTTAATATTTAACTTGAGGGATTTTGTTATTAGTTTGATCTCACCGGCTTAACATGCAATTCGTCTCTCTCATGCATCAACATACAAACACATGCATCAATATACATAAAAGGATACAGTTATGGCCCCTAGCGCAATTGTTCTCCCAAGCCAATGAGAGAACCTAAGCTAACCTAATAACGATCTAAACTTCTCCAAGCAAGATCTCCAAGGTCATCCTCCTTTGATATTGTATTCTTCTCTTTCTTCATAACATTACATTACATAAAAGAAACTCGTTTTACATACGAGGGAGTGAGATGAGAAAAGAAGTTACATCAAGTATTTTAGAGAGAGGCACGACACGCAGGCCGTATTTTACAATCCCAAAACAAAATAAAGGAAAAAACTAAGGCCATAACTGATTACCACAAGACAATAATAATAAACACACTTTTATTATTAGTTTAAATTTTGTTAATTAAAAAAAGGCAAATTAAATTTCGACGATTGCTCACACTACGCAGAGTTAGCCGGGGGTTCCGCTGCCCGGTCAGCGGACGGTGGTTCCTTTAGCGCAGCAGAATTTAAAATTTTCCTTTAGCGATCCTTACGAATGAACATGGTCAGTGATAGAAATATTTACCTCTTGTGGCGATTCAGACCTTTGATGTTGTGATCACGAGCGTTGATGAAGAACAACGCCTCTACTCAGTCCACACGAACAGATCGCTTCCGGTCACAGTGCTAGCTGATCACGAACAGAAACCTTGAGTGAGAGAGAGAATCAAAAACGAAATTGAATTAAGTGAAATTGCTTCATCACAAGGGATCTATTTATAGAATCACTCGTGTGGGCTACAAGCTAAAAGCCCAATTAAGGCTATAAGCTAAAAGCCCAATTAAGCTTATGGACATCATACCTTATGATGTACCATATATCACTTATCCACGTGGTACCTTACCACTTTCCGTATTACACTTAAGTGCACCGTACCTTACGGTGTTCCTTATTTATTCTATCTGTCATCAACCTGTCCTTATGTGTGTGACCCTGTAGGTTTTCGTGACGTTGGCAATTATATTAAATCACACATTTAATATAATAAACAGTGAGCGGTATCTAGCAACACATCACTGTTACCCAAGTCACGAAAATGTCATGTGATCTGACCAAACCTTTTCCATGATAATATTTGTGTTGTACAATTACCCTTTTGCCCTCATGTCTATATTGAACACAAGGCATACATTGTGTCACCCTTGTCCAGTTCAATATTGGGCCCTTAGACATTTATCCTGTTATGCAGGATGAGCAAATTCCATCTAGGTCACTCATGTCCCTTAGCATGCTTTGTGAAGTACCCATCAACCTTCTTTATAGTCATCCAGTTACGGATGACGTTTGATCAGCAATAAAGTACTTGACTCTACATCTAGGGTCCATAGTGGTTTCAGGTCGAAGGGTGGTATACACCATTATCATCATGAGAATAACTTATGACACTTTGCATAACATTCTATGTAGTATTCTCATAGCAGGTCAATCCAGTATAAATATTACTCCTAATATTCATACCTATGTCAAGACTTGATAACTCCTTATCTATGATCCATGAGATGTGATCATCAATCTATCTTCATAATAATCTTAATGCTTTAATGTTATCCCACTTCACATTAAAGCTTGACTACGGATACTTTAAGAATAGTGTCTTATGTTTAATGGGATCTCATGATTAAGTCACACTTAACATTTCATTAAACAAATAAACCATTCTAGGGACTTTATTATTTTGGAAAGCAAACATAATAAAGAAATGCCTTTTATTATTAATAAATAATTCGATACAAGTACCAAAAGTATTGGCCTCTAGGGCTTACACCAACAGACCTCTCTTCCGATGGAACCGTATCTCTGATGGGTTCGAATCCGTGCCCAAAAGCTGGGAATGCCATACGAGGCTGTCTTGCCTGTGATTGTTGAGGTTGCTGATGAAGAATGGGTTCCACCTACCATCCTCCACGCATACATGCCTACTGACATTGGGGCATTAAAGAGGTCATGGATGCAGCTAAGAGAGGAACGAGATACTTACAGAGAAAAGTATCACGAACAAGAGCGGAAGATCTTGAAGTTGACAAGGCAATTGGAGAATGAGAAGATCCTCAACGACTATGTCAACACCAAAGGCAAACGACCATGGAAGCGCTGATGTCTTTTGTTATTTTTAGTTTTGATTTACTTTTCAGTATTTCCTTTTGTAACGCCTTAAGGGCATTTGTAAAACATTGTTTCAAAGTTATCTAATAAAAGTGTGTTTCATTTTGGTTTATGAATTTGAATCTCTCGACGTCTTTGAAATCATATCATACGCATTTCATTCTCATGCACCTCATCACAGGTACCCATTACAGGTCTCTTATCTTCTTCGCTGTTTATTTCAACACATCATGTCTGCTGAAACATCAACTGAACAAGCCATCAAGGCTCTGCAAGCTCAAAACGCCCAGTTCCAAGAATTGCTCATGAGTTTAGCCAAGGGTCAGCAAGATCTGAAGACCCTTATCTTGAAGGATAAGAAGAAAAAGAAGAAGAAGACGGTCCTACTGAATATGGGTCACAGATTTGGAAACAATTTGCGAGAAGAGGTTGATTTGACTCACTCATCTGGAGGGGGAGAGAATCAGGAAGAAAGGAGGGCTCATAGCCCTGTGGTTTCTGACAACGAGACTGACTTTGACGAAGACCAGTATCCTCCAGCTGAGGATAGGTATAAACAGCTTGAAGACCGGTTAAGTGCGATGGAGATCCAGAAGATACCTGTATTGGACTTTGGTGATTTGGGTTTGTCATCTGGGGTGGTGATTCCCCACAAGTTCAAAGCACCAGCCTTTGCTAAATACGACGGGGTTTCTTGCCCAAAGCTGCACCTCCGCTCGTATGTTAGAACGATCCAGCCATATACCGCTGACAGGAACCTCTGGATCCACTTCTTTCAAGATAGTCTTTCAGGGACTCAACTTGAATGGTTTTACCAGATAGAAGGAGCTAGTATCCGTAATTGGGAGGACTTGGCTGTTGCTTTCTATAAGAAGTACCAATACAATGCCGACCTCGCTCCCATGCGTACCCTACTTCAGGGTATGTCAATGGGTGCGAGCGAAGGTTTCAAAGACTACACTCAGAAATGGAGGGACCTTGATGGAAGAGTGAAACCTCCCTTGGCTGATAGGGAGTTAGTAGATATGTTTCTGGGGACCTTGTCTGGTCCGTATTTCAACCATCTGATTGGAAGTTCATCGTCCGGGTTTACAGAGCTGATCATGACTGGGGAAAGAGTTGAGGCCGGTATTAAGAGCGGTAAGATACAGAAAGGTGCTTCATCAAGTACCGAGAAGAATCCTTTTAAGAAGGAATCTAGCGTTGTTTATAGTGCAAAGAGCCATAATAGGCCGGAGCACCGCCAAGCAGTCAACGCGGTGGTTATATCAAGACCTACTGTTGCTCCTCAGCGCAACAATCAGCCAAGGGCCGAGAGGTTGCAAAGACAATTCACTCAGCTCAACATGACTTTATCCCAAATTCTACCGTAGTTATTGAAGACCAACTTGGTGATTCCGAAGGAGGCCCCGAAGAATCCCAACACAACATCACCTATGTACAATCCGAATGCCCGTTGTGCTTTTCATTCCGATAGCCCGGGGCATGATACGAATGATTACTGGGTCCTGAAGAATAAAGTACAAGATTTAATTGATGCTAAAGAGATTGAGTTCGAAGCGCCGGAAAGACCTAATGTTGTGACTGCTTCTATGCCCAAGCATGGGGTGAATGCTATAGATGAAGACTCGTTTGTGGTTTCTGTGAAAGACATTGCTACTCCATTAATGATTGTGAATAAGAACCTTCTGTTAGCCGGTTTATTTCCGGGCTGTGGCGAAGGTTGCTGTTTGTGTTCCGTCCTACCTACTGGTTGCCATCTTTTGAAGTCAGGTGTCCAACGCCTGATGGATAATAAAGAAATTCTATTTTAGAAGACTTTTGTTCCTTTGGTTCCTACTGAAGAAGTTGCTATAATCACCATTTTCGACAATTCTTCCAAGGCTTCCTCGAGAAAGCCTGTTAGAATTACATCTGTTCGAAGAATTGCACCGTTGATCATCACCATTCCTGGGCCTATTCCCTATACATCAGATAAAGTTGTCCCTTGGCACTACGGGGTTGACGTGTATTATCACAGAGTTAAACAAGACTTGAATGCTGAAGAGGTTGATTCTGATATCAGCAATATTGTTGGATCTAGTAAAGTCACCCGCAGCGGAAGACTTTTCTCCCCTGAGATCTCTCCACCAGTTGTTCGGAAGCCTGTTCTTATTACACCCGCCAGTGCACTTGCTACTATTCTTGTTCAAGTTCCAACTCTTACCCCTGTTGTCGAGTTAGCTGACACTCGGGGCAAAGGGATCACCGGTGAGCCTGCCCGGACGGAGGCGCCGAAGAAGATCACTATTGAAGCCTTTAGACAAGAGATGGAGGAAATTTTGAAGATCATCAAAAAGAGCGATTACAACGTAGTCGAGCAGCTGGGGTAAACCCCGTCCAAATTCTCTATGTTGTCTCTATTGCTATGCTCAGAAGCCCATGCCAAGGCTCTGATTGCTTTCCTGAAAACTGCGCACGTGCCGTAAGAAACCTCTTCCGACCAGTTCAAAGACTGTGTGGCGAGTTTAACTGCTGATAATGGTCTGGGTTTCTCCGATGCAGACTTGACTGCCAAGGGGAAGAATCATAATGACGCCCTGCATGTCTCCATTGAATGCAGGGGCACTACTCTAGCTCACGTATTGGTGGATATTGGGTCCTCGTTGAACGTTTTACCCAAGAAAGCACTAGACCGGTTAGACTGTGAAGGGTTGGTGCTGAAGCCGAGTAACATTGTTGTTAGGGCCTTTGATGGGTCCAAGGGGATGGTACACGGAGAGGTGGATATTCCAATCAAGGTTGGTTCTCAGATTTCCGCATCTACATTCTATGTGATGGACATTCGGCCATCTTATTCTTGTTTGCTAGGTCGCCCATGGATCCACAAAGCTGGGGCAGTAACGTCTACGCTCCACTAGATGCTGAAATACCCAGTAAATGGGAAAATTATTACGGTACGAGGAGAGGAGGAGTACATGGTAAGCCACCTCAACTCGTTCTGATATGTAGAGATGGATGGGTAGTTCATTGAGACCCCGTTTCAAAATTTTGAGGAAGTTCCACAGACGCTGGCATCAACTGAGACTGTTACTGGAGATCCTCCAATGAAGATGGCTTCCTTCAAGGATGCCCGGGCTGTTGTTGAGAAAGGTGGGTGTGCAAATTGGGGCCAACTCCCTGATTTTGCACATAATACTAACAAGTTTGGTTTGGGTTTCACTGCAGAAGCTCAAAGGGATGTTCGGAGTGCACAAATCGGAAGACCTCCCCTGTTTATCAGCAATTCAGGAGTAAATGCCATTGAAGACGATGTTGAAGAGTCTGAGTTTGACAGCTGGATTTACCCAACGGCCGACGGTGGATTAAGCAATTGGACGACAAAAGACTTCATCCCAATTTCTTTTATTACCCAGTAATGAGACTTTTTGTTTTGAATTTGTAACAGACAATTTTTAAACTTTACGGCCCTGTGTCTTACCCGAGACACCGTGGCTTTGTTTGTGAGGGCTTTATGTGTCATCTACATATATCATTAATAAAAGCATTGGACGTTTCTTGCATTTCAAATTTTGCGCTCCTTGTTTTTCTTTTATTATATATTGCAAAACAACTATTTTACACTGTTGTACCCCAAAATTTTCCCTCTCATATTTCTCAAGACATGCCAAGAATAATCTCCAAGTGGCTCAAGATTGCTCAAGAGTTGGACAGTCAAATCATCTCCTAAGGCAATCAATCTCAAATTAGGGTTTTGTGTTGCATCAAGGTCCTTACATCCAAATGGCCTCAAATTCTCCCCAATGTCCTAATATGTTCTCAAGATCATCCATTTCAAATTTCAAGCCTTGCAGAGGGCAAAAGTGAATTGTGACCTACAAGCAGTCAAACCTCAAGATTTTTTGTCAACATTCTCATTTTGAAGGATAATTCATCATTTGATCAAGGGTTGATCATGATTCATCAAGGATTGCTCAAGATTCATCAAGATTCAAAAGTTGCTAAATTAGGGTTTTGTAGGAAAAGTCAACTCAACTTTTACCAAGCATAACTTTCTCATACTTTATGAGAAATGACCCATCCAAAGCTCATTTTTAAGAGGATGCAATTCCCTACAATCCATCTTCACACCCCAAGATCAATAAATTCTCTCACAAAAAGTTACAAATTTGGACATTATAGGTCATTTTTGAAAGTCAACAAAAACACCTTTTTTGCCAAAGCTAATAACTTGAGCATGGAATATCAAAATGTGATGAGAACAAAAGGGTTGGTTATAGGACATCGTAAGGTTTCTAAAAAGTCCAAGAGCACCTCCAAAAGTTCAAAATTGAAGAAGTTATGCATTATTGAAGTTGGGCATTTTTCCAACATTGCCAAAAGTCAACTATCTACAAAACATCAAATTTTGTCAAAAGGGCCCACTTTTTTCCACTTGATTTGATCTTGTCACACCACACACGTGTCATATCTTCATTTTTGTGCCAATTTATTAATTTTTCTATTTTATTTGATTTTTATTGATTTAATTCATTTTTAATCAATTTAAATCAAAATAAAATCTAAATATTAATAACTTGTGATCTTTTTGATTGATACAACTTTCAATTACCATCATGGACAAGATCAAACTCGAATCATGCCATGTTATGAAAAAAATATTTGATTTAAGACATTTTTGGAAGCTTGTTCATGGAAGATCAAATCATATCTTCAATCATCAATTCACATGGATTCAAGGCCCAAAATTAAACCTAATTCACTCTATTATGCTCACACAAGGCAGAGGCATGCAGAACACGACCTGGAGGCTGCCAAATCAGAGAAACCAAAACTGAAAAAAAGCTGGAAAAGTGAGAAACTTAAATCCATATTGGAGACGTTTTCAAGACCAAAACTCAACGCTAACTTCTTGCCTGACATTCACTGGATCTATTGGAATCAAAACCAAGCTCTGAAACCTCCTAAATTGCGCTGTAAGTGTCCATGAACATGACCCTGGATATGAAATCGTGACTCCATATTCCAGCATCCTTTGAGCAATTTTTTTGTACAATCATGCTTACCATTCAATTTCTAAGCATTCTGCAATATTTAATTTCGTTTTTATGGCCTGTAATATGACACCCGAACCTAGGGTTTTCGTTTCTTGTTTTTAGGCATTTTTGCTACAGGTAAAATTAGGGCGAACCATGGACATGGTTGTGTTCAGGGAGGAGAGACGAGCATGGTGACGGTCTCCGTTTGCATTTATATGGCCTATAGCTCATTTTAGGACGAACCTAGGAATTTAGCTGCCGATAAAATCCGCAGGTAAATATCCAGGCTTTTCAACGAAGAAGACGACTATGTGTCTTCTCCCCATTGGATGATTCAAATGGCGCGCCATATTTTTTATTTTTCTGGCATAATATTTGTTTTCACATATTTTATTCTTTTCTTATCCATTTAACAAAAACATGCAATGGCTCAGTTGGTGAAGGCGCTAGTGGATTGTCCAATGCGACCTGGGTTCGAATCCCAGGTCCCCCATATTTGCATATTGTTATTTTGTTTCAGATATTCAAGCGCTTTTCAGCAAGCATGGTACATGATACATCCTCACCTAATCAGATGTCAGATGGCCTCCAGGCCAAATCTGAAGGCCAAGATTGATCGCCCATCATGTTCTCCAGTCAACACGCGCGTGGGTAATCTGGAAAGTCAAACGCATGCTGACTTGAATTGGGCCAAACAATTGCTCTTCTCACCACAATCTGGCCCAACACCCCCTTTTTGGTTTATTCTTTTTCTTTTCATTATATTTATTTATTTGTTTTATTATTATTATTTATTATTAATCACTAACCAAATTAACAATTTGTTCTTAATAAAAATCAGAAAACACAAAAATATTATTTTTTATTAAATTCATCATTTTTTTTTGTAAATAAATAAATTTAATTGATTTAGTTTTAATTAAGAAATAACATTAACAATTTTGCAATAATTAAAAATTAATGTAGAAATTAGGTTTTTACTAACCATTAATCATTTTATTTTATTTCCTTAAATACTCAAAAATCCAAAAATATTTTCATTAAATAATTAATTTATTTATTAACTTAGATCTATTTTCCATTTAATTCAAAAATAAACAAAAAAATGCTTTCTTTTCAAAAAAAGGGTCAAAACCCTAAAAAATGCGTCGTCTTAATTTCTTGCACGCGATCCATTTGATTCCAATATTGTAATTGCTTCCGGTATGTAATAGCTTTTAATTAGGACTTTAATTATTTATCGCTTTATTTTACTTTCCGCAATTTAAATTAAAGGGTTTGTTTTTGGCGATGTAAATACCCGACGCCTTGTAATAGCTTAGATTTAATTTCCGCAATTTAAATTCTGCAACTATTAACTGTTAGATGTTTGATAAATAGGGAATGCATGACAAGATTAAATCTTTAACCTAAAATCAACGTAGCTCACCCATGACATGTACAAAGATAAAATTAACCGAAATAACACACTCGCACATGCGCACTCTTAGGGTACACCTCACTTGGTTGCCTTCGAAAGTGGTCATTTAGTATAGGAAGTTTTAGAGGTCGCCCTCTTGTCCAAAGATCATAGTTGCCTCGAAACGGTTGCCTCGGAAAAATGATCTAAGACATTAGGGTTACCGCTAAGGCGTCCTAACGTTGCTTTAGTGACCACACGTCCCTTAATCGAATTGACCCTTAAAACTCCAACGACGGTGCTACCTACTTCTCCATAGTGGGATAGCATTGTCTAAAGGGCATTTGTACAAATTAATTCCTTTTTCGAGTAGGTAGATGGTTCTTAAGTACTTGCTCTTTTTCTAAAACAAAACAAAACTTTTCGCACTTACACCTTTCAAACAAAAAACTCCTTTCAAACCCACAAACACAAAGAAAAGCAAATTTTGAAAACACTTTGAGCAAGTACCTAAGAGCCCGTGGATAACCACGGATAGAAAGGGTGCTAACACCTTCCCTTTCTATAATCTACCTCCCGAACCCGAGAAACATCTCAAAAAAAGAATTTTTCTGTGCTTTTTTCCTTTCCTTGTCGGATAAAATAAAAGACGGTGGCGACTCTTGCTTACCGCCACATTTTGCGAAAACAAACACAAAACGCGAACCAGCATTCCAAATAAATAGTCAGTTCTCTTCCCACCGAATCACAGAACTGGCGACTCTGCTGGGGATGATATAAGTGAGGTGTACCTTAGGATTAGATCATTGTGTTTTCAATTGTATGCTTTGTATGATTTATATTTATGGGCTTGTATCGAAGTTTTTATAGATCCTAACCCGGATCTGGGGATACCCTTTAGGTAAGTAGCATTAAACTGTGAGGGAACTGTTCGGCGTAGACCGACACGGTTGAAGCAGTAGCTACGTTGGTGTGGCACTTTAGTCTGTACCGATATCCCTTGTGTTGGAACAAGGAGAATATGGGTCTTCTAAGGGGTCATTAAGCACTAATTGACCTTAGAACCTTTAAATTGACCAACTTGGCCATAGAACAGTAGCAGTATGCTACACTCATTGAGATTAAACTCTCGCGATAATTCCGGCCGCAAGAAAAGGTTACTAAACTAGAATTATGACCGATTGAGGGTAGTCAGTGATATTGAGATCCTCTAGAACCCGGTTACTATTTTTAGGACAGGTTTGAACCAACTAAAATGAAAGAGGGTAGTACCTAAGCTCCTTGCCAGCCTGAAATCTAAGGGCTCTCTGTGTGACTTGTGTGCCTTTACCATGTTTTCTTTTTATGGACACTTGTGGTGTGATTACTATCATGACATCATGACATCGTAACATTGCATACATCTTGCATTGGACTAACCTATTTCAAAGATAGGAGGGATTCATCCTTGTTCTGTTTTGTAGGTCATCATGATGCCCATGCGTAGAAATACCATCCGGATTAACTTTGTCCAAGTTCCTACCTTGCTTAAAGAGTTGGTTGCAAAGATTCCTGACACTACTTCCTTCATCAGGAGGCATGGTTCTCTTCTCAGTTTGGTCACCTCCAAATTGGACGAATAGATGATGAGTGTCCTGGTCCAATTCTATGATCCGCTGTACCATTGCTTTACTTTTCAAGACTATCAGCTGGTTCCCACCTTAGAAGAGTTCTCTGAGCTGCTCGATATCTCTGTTCTGGAGCAGACCCCGTTTACTGGTTGGGAGAAGACCCTTAGGCCCGAAGAGATTGCTACAGCCCTTCATTTGACCAAAGAGGAGGTAATGGCTAATTGAGAAACTAGAAGTGGAGCAAAGGGCTTTCTGACTAATTGTTTGGTTGGTAAGGCTAACTATTTCTGGGATAGCTTCGACTTCAAGGCCTTCGAGGATATTCTGGATCTTCTGATATATGGCTTGGTATTGTTTCTGAATCCTGACACTTTTGTTGATGTTAATGCGGTAAAGATCATCATCTCTCAGAACCCTGTACCCACTCTCTTGGGTGACATCCTTCATCAGCTCTATGCTCGTACTTCCCGAAAGCGGGGAACCTTGATGTGCTGTGCTCCATTATTGTCGAGGTGATTTATTTCGCACCTCCCCAAGTCAGTGTTGAAGAATAAAGAAGGAATGGGCTGGGCTTATAGGGTGATGTCTCTCTCACATAATGACATTATCTGGACTCTCAAGGGTATGAATGAGGTGACTATTATTGATCGATGTGGGGAGTACCCTAATGTTCCCCTGATAGGAACCTATGGAGGAATTTCTTACAACCCATGCTTAGCTCTCCGTCAGTTTGGAAGAGCCAGAAGAGAAGGACCTCATGAGCTGTTAATGCCTAACATCATCTTTGATTTTCAAGGGGATAGCGACGAGCAGCGCCGCAGATTCATAAGGGCTTGGGATAGATTTCACCAATCTGATCCACATGAGCTGGGTCCAAAGACTTCACTTCCGATGGAGCCATATCTCAGATGGTTCCACATTCGTTCCCAAAAGCTGGGTATGCCTTATGAAGCCGTCCGGCCTGTCACTCTTGAAGTTGCTAATGAAGAAGGGGTTCTTCCAACCATCCTCCATCCTTATATTCCCACTGACATTGGGGCACTGAAGAGGTCTTGGATGCAACTGAGGGAGGAACGGGATTCTTATCGGGAAAAGTTCAACGAGCAAGAGAAGAAGATCCAGAAGCTGACTAGGCAGTTGGAGAACGAGCGGATTCTTAATGACTATGTCCGCACTGAGAAGAAGAGACCATGGGAGAATTGATGGGCCTTTGGTGATTTCCTTTCCAGTTTTTATTTACTTTTCAGTATTTCCATTCTTGTAACACCCTGAGGGCGTCAATTGAACAATTTGAATTTCAAAGTTTAATCTAATAAAAGTGTGTTTCCTTTCTTGTTTACAAATTTGAATCTCCCGATTGTCTTTGAAATCATAATCATACGCATTTCATCCCATGCACTTCATAAACAGGTACCCATTACAGGTCTCGTATCTTCTTCACTGTTTATTTTAGCACTCATCTTGTCTGCTGAACCTTCAACTGAGCAAGCCATCAAGGCCATCCAGGCCCAGAATGCCCAATTCCAAGAGTTGTTCATAAATCTAGCTAAGGTTCAGCAAGACCTGAAGACCCTGATTCTGAAAGAGAAGAAGAAGAAGAAGAAGAGGACCATCTTGTTTAATACAGGGCAGAGGTTGGGAAACAGGCATCAGAATGAAGTTGATTTGACCACCTCATTTGGAGGGAAAGATAGTCAGGAAGAAAGGAAGGCTTCTAGCCCTGTGGTCTCCGGCAACGAGACGGACTTCGACGAAGAACAATATCCTCCAGCCGAGGACAGATACAAGCAACTGGAAGACCGGTTGAGTGTTATAGAAGTTCAAAAAGTGCCTGGACTGGACTTTGGTGATATGGGTCTATCATCTGGGGTGGTGATTCCCCACAAATTCAAGGCACCAGCCTTTGCTAAGTATGACGGAGTTTCTTGTTCGAAGCTACACCTCCGGTCATATGTGAGGAAGATTCAGCCGTACACTGCTGATAAGAACCTATGGATCCATTTCTTCCAATACAGTCTCTCAGGGACTCAGCTTGAGCGGTTCTATCAGTTGGACAGAGCCAGTATCCGCAGTTGGGAGGATTTGGCTACTGCTTTCTACAGGCAGTACCAGTACAACTCTGACCTCGCTCCCAGCGTATCCAACTCCAGGGTATGTCAATGGGAACGGGTGAAGGATTCAAAGATTATGCTCAGAAGTGGAGGGACCTCGCCGGTAGAGTACAACCACCCTTAGTTGATGGGGAGCTTGTGGACATGTTTTTGGGGACCCTGTCTGGTCCATTTTTTAACCATCTGATTGGAAGATCTTTGTCTGGGTTTACAGAGCTTATTTTGACAAGTGAGAGGATTGAGGCTGGTATTAAGGCTGGTAAGATACAGAAGGGTGCCTCATTGAGCACCGATAAGAAGCCGTTTAAGAAGGAGTCCAATGTTGTCTACAATGAAAGAAGACAAAATAGGCCTGAACACCGCCAAGCTGTTAATGCGGTTGTCATTTCAAAACCTGTTGGTGCTCCTCAACACAACAATCATCAAAAGGACGAGAGACCTCGAAGGCAGTTCACCCGTCTCAACATGACCTTATCTCAGATTCTGCCACAGTTGCTGAAAACCAATCTGGTGATTCCAAAGGAAGCGCCGAAGAATCCAAACACTACATCACCGAAGTATAACCCTAATGCTCGTCGTGCTTATCACTCTGATAGCCCGGGGCATAATACAGATGATTGTTGGGTTTTGAAGAACAAGGTACTAGACTTGATCGATGCAAAGGAGATTGAGTTCGGAGCACCGAAGAAGCCTAAGCAAGATGCAAGGGTGAATGCTATCAGGGATGACGATGATGAAGAGTTTGATATCGACAGTTGGATCTACCCGACTGCCAATGGTGGATTAAGCAACTGGACAGCGAAGGATTCTATGCCCGTTTCTATGATCACCCAGTAATGAACTCTTTGTTTTGAATTTGTAACAGACAATGTGTTGAACTTTATGGCCTGGTGTCTTACCCGGGGCACTGTGGCTTCATTTGTGAGGGCTTTTGTGTGTCATTTTCATATATCATTAATAAAAGCATTAGACGTTTTTTGCATTCCAAATCTTGCGCTCTTTGTTTTTCTTTATTATATATTGCAAAACAGCTATTTTACACACACTCACATATACAGGTCTACATCCACTCTGGATCTCACTGGTAACGACTCTGCTACTTCCAGTTATGACTTTGAAAATCCGATCAACTTAGCCGAAGACGAAGGTGAAGATGATTGCAAAGTTCCCGGTGAACTTGCAAGACTGTTACTCCAGGAAGAGAGGGTTATTCAGCCACATGAAGAGCCGGTGGAATCAGTGAATCTGGGTACTGAGACAGACAAGAAGGAAGTCAAGGTTGGTGCCAATCTGGAGCCTAGTGTGAAACAACGGTTGATTCAGATGCTGCGCGACTATGTTGAGACCTTTGCCTGGTCTTACGAAGATATGCATGGTTTGGATACTGATATTGTGGTTCATCGCCTGCCTACTAACGAAGACTGTCCTCCAGTAAAATAGAAGGTCCGCCGAATGCGCCCAAAGATGTCTGAGAAAATCAAGGCTGAGGTGATGAAACAGTTTGACATCGGTTTTCTAGCAGTTACTTCTTACGCTTAGTGGGTGGCCAACGTGGTTCCTGTGCCGAAGAAAGATGGTAAGGTCCGAATGTGTGTTGACTATAGGGATCTGAACAGGGCAAGCCCCAAGGATGATTTCCCACTACCTCATATCGACGTTCTGGTTGACAACACCGCACAACATAAAGTCTTCTCCTTTATGGATGGTTTCTCCAGTTATAATCAGATTAAAATGGCTCCCGAAGACATGGAGAAGATGACCTTTGTTACTCAGTGGGGTACCTTTTGCTACAAGGTCATGCCTTTTGGATTAAAGAATGTTGGGGAAACATATCAGCGTGCCATGGTTGCTTTGTTTCATGACATGATTCATCATGAGATTGAAGTATACGTCGACGATATGATTGCAAGGTCCCAGACTAAGGAAGAACACCTTGACCATCTACAAAAGCTGTTTGACAGGTTGAAGTTGTACAAGTTGAGGTTGAGCCCGAACAAGTTCACCTTCGGGCTGAGATCTGGTAAGCTGTTGGGTTTCATTGTAAGCGACAAAGGTATTCAAGTGGATCCTGCAAAAGTGAAAGCCATACAGGAAATGCCAGCTCCCAGAACAGAGAAAGAAGTCAGAGGCTTTCTGGGACGACTGAATTACATTGCTTGATTCATCTCGCACCTAACTGCAACTTGTGAACCAATCTTCAAACTACTGAAGAAAGATCAAGTGGTACGTTGGAACGATGAATTCCAGGCCGCTTTCGAAAGGATCAAAGAGTATCTCCAAGAGCCACCTATTCTAATGCCACCAGTTTAAGGGAGACCTCTGATCTTATACTTAACAGTACTCGATAACTCAATGGGGTGCGTGCTGGGTCAACATGACGAGTCTGGCCGAAAAGAGTATGCTATTTATTACCTTAGCAAAAAGTTTACCGACTGTGAGACCCGGTACTCACTGCTCGAGAAAACTTGCTGCACTTTGGTATGGGCTGCTCGCTGGCTGAGACAGTATATGTTGACTCACACTACTCTGTTGATATCAAAGATGGATCCAATCAAGTATATCTTTGAAAAGCCTGCCTTGTCTGGAAGAATAGCAAGATGGCAGATGATCTTGACTGAGAATGACATCCAATACACGACTCAAAAGGCAATTAAGGGAAGTGTTGGCTGACTATTTGGCACATCAGGCAGTGGATGATTACCAGTCTATGAACTTTGAATTTCCGGACGAGAATATCATGTTAGTAACTGATTGTGAGACACCTGGACCGGATGAAGGATCCCGATGGTCTATGTACTTTAATGGAGCTTCGAATGCTTTGGGTAATGGCGTTGGCACCTCGATCATATCTCCTAAAGGCTCTCATACTCCGTTCACCGCCCGACTATGTTTCAACTGCACCAACAACATGGTGGAGTATGAAGCATGCATCATGGGTCTTCGCACAGAAATTGACCTAAGGATTAAGTTTCTGAGTGTCTTCGGAGATTCCGCTCTCGTGATCAGTCAGATCAAAGGCGAGTGGGATACGAAACACCCAAATCTTATTCCTTACAAGGAGTATGTATTAACGTTGCTTCCCCATTTCGAAGAAATAACCTTTGAACACTTCCCTAGAGAGGAGAATCAGTTGGCGGACGCGCTAGATACGATGTCTTCTATGTTCAAAGTCAATTGGGACAACGAGGCTCCCTGGATCATCATTGAAAGATTGGACGAACCTGCACATTGCTGTGATGTTGAGACTGAAGAGGTAACAGAGAAGCCCTGGTTTCACGAAGTAAAAAGGTATCTTGAGACTCAGGAATACCCCGAGGGTGCATCTGTTAATGACAAGAAGTTTCTGAGGAGATTCGCTGTAAAATTCTTCATCAGCAATGGCATTCTTTACAAGCGTAACCATGATTCAACCTTACTGCGTTGTGTGGTTAAGAATGAAGAAGAAAGGATCATGGCGGAGTTACATGAAGGTACTTTCGGAACTCATTCCAGTGGACACACCATGGCAAAGAAAATCCTTCGGGCAGGATATTATTGGTCCACTATGGAAGCCGGCTGTTATCAGCATTCTTGGACATGTCATAAGTGCCAAGTCTATGCTGATAAGGTGCACATACCTCCAGTTCCTCTGAACGTCTTGACGGCACCTTGGCCTTTTGCAATGTGGGGCATTGATATGATCGGCGAGATCAGACCTACGGCATCCAACGAGCATCGTTTCATCTTGGTAGCAATTGATTACTTTACGAAGTGGGTTGAAGCAACTTCCTTTTCTACTGTAACTAAGAACGTCGTGGCACGGTTCATTCGGCACAATCTGATCTGTCGATACGGTGTACCAGAAAGGATCATTACAGACAATGGTACCAATCTCAACAATAAGATGATCACTGAGCACTGTGATCAATTCAAGATACAGCATCACAACTCTTCTCCCTACCGGCCAAAGATAAATGGGGCTGTCGAAGCGGCTAATAAGAACATCAAGAAGATTGTGCATAAGATGACAGTGACATACAAAGACTGGCACGAGATGTTACCATTTTCTCTTCATGGGTACCGTACGTTAACACGGACGTCAACAGGGGCAACACCCTATTCCTTGGTTTATGGTATGGAGGAAGTCTTGCCCATTGAAGTTCAGATACCCTCTCTTCGGATCATGAAGGATGCAGGCCTGAGTGAAGATGACTAGATTCAGACCCGGCTTGATCAGCTGAACCTAATCGACGAAAAGAGACTTACTGCTATTTGTCATGGTCAGACGTATCAAAAGCAGATGATCAAGGCATTTAACAAGAAGGTTAGACGACAAGAGTATCAAGTTGGGGATCTGGTAATCAAGCGCATTATTCTACCTCAAGGTGATCCCAGGGGAAAATGGACCCCTACTTATGAAGGGCCATTTGTGGTTAAGAATATTTTCTCAGGAGGAGCTATGATTCTAACCACCATGGATGGTGACGACCTTCCTCACCCCGTCAATGCAGACATAGTGAAAAGATACTACGCATAATCAAAGAACCGCTAGGTTGACTGGCCTAGGCAAAAATAAGGGCTTCCCGGCGAACCAAAAGGGTTCGGGAAAAAATAAGGGATGAAAATGAAAAATTTGTACACCCGGCAAGTCGAAAATCTGAAAAGAAGGCTTGGGCAAAAAAGGGTATCCCGGTGGACTGAAAACCCGAAAGGGCGGTCCAGGAAAAAATTAGGGATCAAAGCGTAACACTATGTCTCATTGGATCGCCTTGCATCCAGACTTTAGTATCGACTATCAAGCTCGGACGGCACTAATCAATCTGATTCATCTTCAACCAGTAGCAAAGTGATGAGATGCTTGAGGACATAAAGGATAATAGCAGAGTTGGAACCCAGTTGGATTGATCACATAGCTATTTTGTTTTCTTTTCACAAATTGTATAAATTCTATCTGTTCGGCGGCGTTCTCCTACTAGGACGTCAGTCTCTTGTACAAAAACGCCTATTTACAGGCCAAACTTCAAAGTCAATACAAATTCATTTTCAGACAAATTTCAAACTGTTTTTCCTTTATCTGTTTTGTTTTGCAAATAACGTCCAATGTTCATTTTTGATATATGCATTTGACATTAATTGTTGTTCATAAATATCTACATGCGAAACAAAAGATGAATTACTGGTAACATCAGAAGCAGGGGCATAAGAAATGTTCAAGCAGTACAGTTGCTCTGTCCACCAGGTACCAAGGCAGATTCAGCTGAAGAATATGACCAAGATACCTCCACTCCCCACAGAGTAAGACAGTAATGGTAGCTTTCTTCCAGCTGAGACTTGCAACTATGAACAAATCAGCAATACTCTCCCCAAGCAGAGTTAATCTACCATCAGCCCTAAAAAGGCTTGGTGTCCCCAGATGGTCTTAATATTCCCCAACGGAGTATAGGAATATTCCCCAGTAAGTATAAGAGCATCCCCAACAGTCTTAATATTCCTCAACGGAGTATAGGAATATTCCCCGGCAGAATACAAGATACCCCAGTGGAGTCAATATTTCCCTAGTGCGGTCTGAAAAATCTTCCCCAACAGAGTTGAATCATCATCCCCAGTAGACTCTGGAAGTTCATCCCCATCGGAGTACAAAAATAAATCTCCCCAGCCAAGTTCAAAGGATCATTCCCAGCCAAATTCTGAGGGTTATCCCCACAAAAGTCTAACAGAGGTTATCTCCAGCAAGTTGCAACCGAAAGATCATCCCCAGCGAAGTTCTTTCCTTTCACAAGCAGGAATTTAATCCTCAACAGATTTAATATCACCAGCAACGAGAATCCATCCCCAGCGGAATTTATCATTGAAATCCCCAACGGAGCTTATCAGCGGAATCCCCAGCGGAGTTTATCGTTAAAATCCTCACTAGAACATCTCTTCCCCACAGAGTAATTCCCTGACGGAGTTATTCTCCTCTCCTGCAAGTTTATCACCTTCGTTCACCATCCCCAGCGGAAACGAAGAATTCAATTCTATTCTCCAACAACTCCGGGATTTATTTTCCCCAGCTAAAGCATCACATTTCCATACATCCTGATACATGCATATACACATCATACAACACAATCTCATTTATTTTGAGAACGTCATTGCTTGATATATATCATGCATTGCATACGACTGACATTTACCTTTCAGGAAAGATACAGTTAAAGTTCTCAGTTACGTCGAAGACCTGACCGGTTCTTAAGTCTCAATTGAATTATCCTCGGTTAAATTTCAGATAAGGTTCTCAATCTCGATAATTTCCCTACGTCATAGTATGGACGAGTGCTATAACCTCAATGGTATACTACGTTGAATACTAGTCAGTTCCTAGATCTTGATGTTTTCCTCCGTCAAAGTGTGGACGAGTTCTATAATCTCAACGGTATACTACGTTGAAGACCAGACAGTTCCTAGATCTTGATGAAGATGTTTCCCTACGTAAAAGTGTGGATGAGTGCTATAATCTCAACGGTATACTACGTTGAATACTAGTCAGTTCCTAGGTCTTGATGTTTTCCTCCGTCAAAGTGTGGACGAGTTCTACAATCTCAACGGTATACTACGTTGAAGACCAGACAGTTCCTAGATATTAATGAAGATGTTTCTCTATGTCATAGTGTGGACAAGTGCTATAACCTCAACGGTATACTACGTTGAATACTAGTCAGTTCCTAGATCTTGATGTTTTCCTCCGTCAAAGTGTAGACGAGTTCTACAATCTCAACGGTATACTACGTTGAAGACCAGACAGTTCCTAGATCTTGATGAAGATGTTTCCCTACGTCATAGTGTGGACGAGTGCTATAACTTCAACGGTATACTACGTTGAATACTAGTCAGTTCCTAGATCTTGATGTTTTCCTCTGTCAAAGTGTGGACGAGTTCTACAATCTCAACGGTATACTACGTTGAAGACCAGACAGTTCCTAGATCTTGATGAAGATGTTTCCCTATGTCATAGTGTGGACGAGTGCTATAACCTCAACGGTATACTACGTTGAATACTAGTCAGTTCCTAGATCATGATGTTTTCCTCCGTCAAAGTGTGGACGAGTTCTACAATCTCAACGGTATACTACGTTGAAGACCATACAATTTCTAGATCTTGATGAAGATGTTTCCCTACATCATAGTGTGGACGAGTGCTATAACCTCAATGGTATTCTACGTTGAATACTAGTCAGTTCCTAGATCTTGATGTTTTCCTCCGTCAAAGTGTGGACGAGTTCTACGATCTCAACGGTGTACTACGTTGAAGACCAGACAGTTCCTAGATCTTGATGAAGATGTTTCCCTACGTCATAGTGTGGACGAGTGCTATAACCTCAACGGTATACTACGTTGAATACTAGTCAGTTCCTAGATCTTGATGTTTTCCTCCGTCAAAGTGTGGACGAGTTCTACAATCTCAACGGTATACTACGTTGAAGACCAGTCAGTTCCTGGATCTTGATGAAGATGTTTCCCTATGTCAAAGTGTGGACGAGTACTATAATATCAATGGTATACTACGTTGAATACTAGTCAGTTCCTAGATCTTGATGTTTTCCTCCGTCAAAATGTGGACGAGTTCTACGATATCAACGGTACACTACGTTGAAGACTAGACAGTTCCTAGATCTTGATGAAGATGTTTCCTTACGTCAAAGTGTGGACGAGTGCTTTAATCTCAACGGTATACTACGTTGAATACTAGTCAGTTCCTAGATCTTGATGTTTTCCTCCGTCAAAGTGTGGACGAGTTCTACAATCTTAATGGTATACTACGTTGAAGTCCAGACAGTTCCTAGATCTTGATGAAGATGTTTCCCTGCGTCAAAGTGTGGATGAATGCTATAATCTCAACAGTATACTACGTTGAATACTAGTCAGTTCCTAGATCTTGATGTTTTCCTCCGTCAAAGTGTGGACGAGTTCTTAAATCTCAACGGTATACTACGTTGAAGACCAGACAGTTCCTAGATCTTGATGAAGATATTTCCCTACGTCAAAGTGTGGATGAGTGCTATAATCTCAACGGTATACTACGTTGAATACTAGTCGGTTCCTAGATCTTGATGTTTTCAACCCGTCAAAGGAGACAACCCGTCAAAGGAGACAACCCGTCAAAAGAGACAACCCGTCAAAGGAGACAACCCGTCAAAGGAGACAACCCGTCAAAGGAGACAACCCGTCAAAAGAGACAACCCGTCAAAGGAGACAATCCAGTCAAAAGAGACAACCCTGTCAAAGAAGACAAAACCTCCTCTGGTCCAGTTAAATCGATTCCTAAAGATTTTACTGATACCAATCCAGTCGAAGAAGACAAGACAACCTACCAACAATTTCCAAATGGCATCTGTAAGCCCATTCCCGACATCACAATGTTGATACCAGTTCATGCGAGTGCAAATTTCTGGGCACTCTAGTGTTCAATCATCTTCCACCTTCGGATCACGAAAGGCCCGAACGCCAATCTACATCCTCAGGTTTAAGAAGATTGAACAGGGGAAACTGTTGTACCCCAAAATTTTCCCTCCCATATTTCTCAAGACATGCCAAGAATAATCTCCAAGTGGCTCAAGATTGCTCAAGAGTTGGACAGTCAAATCATCTCCTAAGGCAATCGATCTCAAATTAGGGTTTTGTGTTGCATCAAGGTCCTTACATCCAAATGGCCTCAAATTCTCCCCAATGTCCTAATATGTTCTCAAGATCATCCATGTCAAATTTCAAGCCTTGCAGAGGAAGTTTGGTCAGTCAATAGCTCAAGAGGCCCAAAAATCGACTATGTTAGGGCAAAAGTGAACTGTGACCTACAAGCAGTCAAACCTCAAGATTTTTTGTCAACATTCTCATTTTTAAGGATAATTCATCATTTTATCAAGGTTTGATCATTATTCATCAAGGATTGCTCAAAAATCATCAAGATTCAAAAGTTGCTAAATTAGGGTTTTGTAGGAAAAGTCAACTCAACTTTGACCAAGCATAACTTTCTCATACTTTATGAGAAATGACCCATCCAAAGCTCATTTTGAAGAGGCTGCAATTTCCTACAATCCATCTTCACACCCCAATATTAAGAAATGCTCTCACAAAAAGTTACAAATTTGGACATTATAGGTCATTTTTGAAAGTCAACAAAAACACCTTTTTTGTCAAAGCTTATAACTTGAGCATGGAATATCAAAATGAAATGAGACCAAAAGGGTTGGTTAGAGGACATCTCAAGGTTTATAAAAGGTCCAAGAACACCTCCAAAAGTTCAAAATTGAAGAAGTTATTCATTGTTGAAGTTGGGCATTTTTCCAAAATTGCCAAAAGTCAACTATCCCCAAAACTTCAAATTTTGTCAAAAGGGCCCACTTTTTTCCACTTGATTTGATCTTGTCACACCACACACGTGTCATATCTTCAGTCTTGTGCCAATTTATTAATTTTTCTATTTTATTTGATTTTTATTGATTTAATTCATTTTTAATCAATTTAAATCAAAATAAAATCTAAATATTAATAACTTGTGATCTTTTTGATTGATACAACTTTCAATTACCATCATGGACAAGATCAAACTCGAATCATGCCATGTTATGAACAAAATATTTGATTTAAGACATTTTTGGAAGCTTGTTCATGGAAGATCAAATCATATCTTCAATCATCAATTCACATGGATACAAGGACCAAAATTAAACCTAATTCACTCTATTATGCTCACACAAGGAAGAGGCACGCAGAACACAACCTGGAGGCTGCCAAATCAGAGAAACTAAAACTGGAAAAAAGCTGGAAAAGTGAGAAACTGAAAACCATATTGGAGACGTTTTCAACACCAAAACTCAACGCTATCTTCTTGCCTGACATTCACTGGATCTACTGGAATCAAAACCAAGCCCTGAAACCTCCTAAATCGCACTGTAAGTGTCCATGAACATGACCCTGGATATGAAATCATGACTCCATATTCCTACATCCTTTGAGCAAATTTTTTGTACAATCATGCTTACCATTCAATTTCTAAGCATTCTGCAATATTTAATTTCGTTTTTATGGCCTGTAATGTGACACCCGAACCTAGGGTTTTCGTTTCTTGTTTTTAGGCGTTTTTGCTACAGGTAAAATTAGGGCGAACCATGGACATGGTTGTGTTCAGGGAGGAGAGACGAGCATGGTGATGGTCTCCGTTTGCATTTATATGGCATATAGCTCGTTTTAGGACGAACATAGGAATTTAGCTGCCGATAAAATCCATAGGTAAATATCCAGGCTTTTCAACGAAGAAGACGACTATGTGTCTTCTCCCCATTGGCTGATTCAAATGGCGCGCCATATTTTTTATTTTTCTGGCATAATATTTGTTTTCACATATTTTATTCTTTTCTTATCCATTTAACAAAAACGTGCAATGGCTCAGTTGGTGAAGGCGCTAGTGGATTGTCTAATGGGACCTGGGTTCGAATCTCAGGTCCCCCATATTTGCATATTGTTATTTTGTTTCAGATATTCAAGCGCTTTTCAGCAAGCATGGTACATGATACATCCTCACCTAATCAGATGTCAGATGGCCTCCAGGCCAAATCTGAAGGCCAAGATTGATCGCCCATCATGTTCTCCAGTCAACACGCGCGTGGGTAATCTGGAAAGTCAAACGCAGGCTGACTTGAATTGGGCCAAACAATTGCTCTTCTTACCATAATCTGGCCCAACACCCCCTTTTTGGTTTATTCTTTTTCTTTTCATTATATTTATTTATTTGTTTTATTATTATTATTTATTATTAATCACTAACCAAATTAACAATTTGTTCTTAATAAAAATCAGAAAACACAAAAATATTATTTTTTATTAAATTCATCATTTTTTTTTGTAAATAAAATAATTTAATTGATTTAGTTTTAATTAGGAAATAACATTAACAATTTTGCAATAATTAAAAATTAATGTAGAAATTAGGTTTTTACTAACCATTAATCATTTTATTTTATTTCCTTAAATACTCAAAAATCCAAAAATATTTTCATTAAATAATTAATTTAATTATTAACTTAGATCTATTTTCCATTTAATTCAAAAATAAACAAAAAAAATGCTTTCTTTTTAAAAAAAGGGTCAAAACCCTAAAAAACGTGCCGTCTTAATTTCTTGCACGCGATCCATTTGATTCCAATATTGTAATTGCTTCCGGTATGTAATAGCTTTTAATTAGGACTTTAATTATCTATCGCTTTATTTTACTTTCCGCAATTTAAATTAAAGGGTTTGTTTTTGGCGATGTAAATACCCGACGCCTTGTAATAGCTTAGATTTAATTTCCGCAATTTAAATTCCGCAACTATTAACCGTTAGATGTTTGATAAATAGGGAATGCATGACAAGATTAAATCTTTAACCTAAAATCAACGTAGCTCACCCATGACATGTACAAAGATAAAATTAACCGAAATAACACACTCGCACATGCGCACTCTTAGGGTACACCTCACTTGGTTGCCTTCGAAAGTGGTCATTGAGTATAGGAAGTTTTAGAGGTCGCCCTCTTGTCCAAAGATCATAGTTGCCTCGAAACGGTTGCCTCGGAAAAATGATCTAAGACATTAGGGTTACCGCTAAGGCGTCCTAACATTGCTTTAGTGACCACACGTCCCTTAATCGAATTGACCCTTAAAACTCCAACGGCGATGCTACCTACTTCTCAATAGTGGGATAACATTGTCTAAAGGACATTTGTACAGATTAATTCCTTTTTCGAGTAGGTAGATGGTTCTTAAGTACTTGCTCTTTTTCTAAAACAAAACAAAACTTTTAGCACTTACACCTTTCAAACAAAAAACTCCTTTCAAACCCACAAACACAAAGAAAAGCAAATTTTGAAAACACTTTGAGCAAGTACCTAAGAGCCCGTGGATAACCACGGATAGAAAGGGTGCTAACACCTTCCCTTTCTATAATCTACCTCCCGAACCCGAGAAACATCTCGAAAAAGGTATTTTTTTGTGCTTTTTTCCTTTCCTTGTCGGATAAAATAAAAGACGGTGATGACTCTTGCTTACCGCGACATTTTGCAAAAACAAACGCAAAACGCGAACCAGAATTCCAAATAAACAGTCAGTTCTCTTCCCACCATATCCCATACACACACTCACATATACAGGTCTACATCCACTCTGGATCTCACTGGTAACGACTCTACTACGGCCAAATTTAACTTTGAAAGTCCGATCAACTTAGCCGAAGACGAAGGTGAAGAAGATTGAGACGTGCCTAGTGAACTTGCAAGACTGTTACTTCAGGAAGAGAGGGCCATACAGCCGCATGAAGAACTGGTGGAATCAGTAAATCTGGGTACAGAAGAGGACAAGAAAGAGGTCAAGATCGATGCAAATCTGGAACCTAGTGTCAAGCAACGGTTGATTCAGATGCTGCGTGACTACATTGAGATATTTTCCTGGTCTTATGAAGATATGCCTGGGTTTGATACCGGCATTGTGGTTCATCGCCTGCCTACCAAGGAAGATTGTCCTCCAGTGAAGCAGAAAGTTCGCCGGATGCACCCAGAGATGTCTGAGAAAATCAAGGCTGAAGTTATGAAACAGTTCAATGCCGGTTTTCTAGCAGTTACTTCTTACCCATAGTGGGTTTCCAATGTGGTCCCACTACCGAAGAAGGATGGTAAAGTTCGAATGTGTGTTGATTACAGGGATCTGAACAGGGCGGGCCCCAAGGATGATTTCCCTCTACCTCATATCGATGTTCTGGTTGACAACACCGCACAACATAAAGTCTTCTCCTTTATGCATGGTTTCTCTGGTTAAAATCAGATTAAAATGGCTCCCGAAGACATGGAGAAGACAACCTTTGTTACTCAATGGGGTACCTTTTGCTACAAGGTCATGCCTTTTGGATTTAAGAATGCCGGGGCAACGTATCAGCGCACCATGGTCGCTTTGTTCCATAACATGATCCATCATGAGATTGAGGTATACGTCGACAACATGATTGCAAGGTCCCAGACTGAAGAAGAGCATCTTGACCACCTTCAGAAGTTATTTGACAGGTTGAAGTTGTACAAGCTGAGGTTAAATCCGAACAAGTGCACTTTTGGGGTGAGGTCTGGTAAGCTGTTGGGTTTCGTCGTGAGTGATAAAGGTATTCAGGTGGATCCTGCAAAGGTGAAGGCTATACAGGAAATGCCAGCTCCTCGAACAGAAAAAGAAGTCAGAGGCTTTTTGGGACATCTGAACTACATTTCCCGATTCATCTCACACCTGACTGCTACTTGTGAGCCAATCTTCAAGCTACTAAAGAAATATCAAGTGGTAAGATGGAATGATGAATGTCAGGCCACTTTCAAAAGGATCAAAGAATATCTCCAAGAGCCACCCATTCTGATGCCTCCAGTTGAAGGGAAACCTTTGATCTTATACTTGACAGTGCTCGACAATTCAATGGGGTGCGTGCTGGGGCAACATCCCCAGTGGAGTTTGAAATTTTTTCCCAGCGCAGTCTGAAAAAGCTTCCCCAGTGGAGTTGGAAAATCATCCCCCAACAGACTTTGAAGGATTATCCCCATTAGAGCCTAAAAGGTTATCCCTAGTGAAGTCGCAACTGAAAGATCATCCCCAGCGGGGTTCTTTCCTTTCACGAACAAGAAATTCAATCCCCAACAGGATTCAACATCACCAGCAACGGTAATTTATCCCCAGCGGAATTTATCAGTGGAATCCTCTACAGGGCATCTCTTCACCACAAAGTAATCTCCTCATCAGTATTCCCCAGTGGAGTTATCCTCTCCTGCAGGTTTATTCTCACAATCATCTTCATTCGCTATCCCCAACGGAAACGAAAAATTCAACTCTTTTCTCCAGCAGCTATCCGGGATTTATTTTCCCCAGCTAAAAACATTACATTTCCATACATCATAACGCATGCATATATGCATCATACAACACAATCTCATTTATTTTGAGAACATCATTGCCTGATACATATCATGCATTACATATAACTAACCTTTTCTTTTCAGGAAGGATGCAGTTAAATTCTCACAAAATCAAAAACTATGAAGCTTTTACCAAGTCGAATTACTGACAAGTTCTTAAATCTCAACAGAATTATTCTCAGTTGAATTACAGACAAGGTCCTAAATCTCGACAAAGTTCCTTCGTCGAATTACAGACAAGTTCCTAAATCTCAGCAGAGTTTTCTCAGTTGAATTACGGGCGAGTTCTTAAATCTAGATGAAGATGTTTCCCTCCAGTCGAATTACTGACGAGTTCTTAAATCTCAACAGAATTATTCTCAGTTAAATTACAAACAAGGTCCTAAATCTCGACAAAGTTCCTCCGTCGAATTACAGACAAGTTCCTAAATCTCAGCAGAGTTTTCTCAGTTGAATTATGGGCGAGTTCTTAAATCTCGATGAAGATGTTTCCCTCCAGTAGAATTACTGACAAGTTCTTAAATCTCAACAGAATTATTCTCAGTTGAATTACAGACAAGGTCTTAAATCTCGACAAAGTTCCTCCTTCGAATTACAGACAGGTTCCTAAATCTCAGCAGAGTTTTCTCAGTTGAATTACGAGCGAGTTCTTAAATCTCGATGAATATGTTTCCCTCCAGTCGAATTACTGACAAGTTCTTAAATCTCAACAGAATTATTTTCAGTTGAATTACAGACAAGGTCCTAAATCTCGACAAAGTTCCTCCGTCGAATTACAGACAAGTTCCTAAATCTCAGCAGAGTTTTCTCAGTTGAATTACGGGCGAGTTCTTAAATCTCGATGAAGTTGTTTCCCTCCAGTCGAATTACTGACAAGTTCTTAAATCTCAACAGAATTATTCTCAGTTGAATTACAGACAAGGTCCTAAATCTCGACAAAGTTCCTCCGTTGAATTACAGACAGGTTCCTAAATCTAAACAGAGTTTTCTCAGTTGAATTACGGGCGAGTTCATAAATCTCGATGAAGATGTTTCCCCCCAGTTGAATTACGGACAAGTTATTAAAACTCAGCAGAGATGTTCTCTCAGTTGAAGTACAGGCAAGTTTCTAAATCTCAACAAAGATCAGACTTCCCCAGCGGAATCTTCCACAACAACAGGTATACAAGCTCTCGCTAAGGAATCTCTTATGCAATCGACACTCCGTCAGATGGCATCTTTAAGCCCATCCCCCTGTAGGCAATCTCCAAATGGCATTTGTAAGCCCATTCCCGACATCACAAGGCTGATACCACTTCATGCGAGTGCAAATTTCTAGGCACTCTAGTGTTCAATCATCTTCCACCTTTGGATCACGAAAGGCATGAAAGCCAATCTACATCCTCAGGTTTAAGAAGATTGAACAGGGGCAGCTGTTGTACCCCAAAATTTGTTGTCCCATATTTCTCAAAACATTGCAATAAAAATCTCCAAGTGGCTCAAGGTTGCTCAAGAGTTGGTCAGACAAGCTATCTCCTAAGGCAGTCTACCCCAAATTAGGGTTTTGTGTTGCATCAAGATCCCTGAGTTCAAATGACCTCAAGTTCTCCCCAATGTCCTAATATTTTCTCAAGATCATCCATGTCAAGTTTAAAGCCTTGCAGAGGAAGTTTGCTCTGTCAATTGCTCAAAGGTCCAAAAGTCGACTATGCTAGGGCAAAAGTCAACTGTGACCTACAAACAGTCAAACTTCAAGATTTTTTGTCAACATTCTCATTTTGAAGGATATTTCATCATTTTATCAATGGTTTATCATGATTCATCAAGGATTGCTCAAAATTCATCAAGATTCAAAAGTTGCTAAATTAGGGTTTTGTAGGAAAAGTCAACTCAACTTTGACCAAGCATAACTTTCTCATAATTTATGATAAATGACCCATACAAAGCTAAATTTGAAGAGGATGCAATTTCCTACAATCCATATTCATATCCCAAGATCAAAAAATGCACTCACAAAAAGTTATGAATTTGGACATTATAGGTCATTTTGAAAAGTCAACAAAAACATCATTTTTTCCAAAGCTTCTAACTTGAGCATGGAATATCAAAATGATATGAGACCAAAAGGGATGGTTAGAGGACATCTCAAGCTTTCTAAAAAGTCCAATAACACTTCCAAAAGTTCAAAATTGAAGAAGTTATGCATTGTTGAAGTTGGACTTTTTTGCAAAATTGCCAAAAGTCAACTATCCCCAAAACTTCAAATTTTGCCAAATGGACCCTTTCTTTTTCACTTGTTTTGAGTTTTCATTTTAGCCCACGTGTTCCAGCCTTGGCCATATGTCTATATCATTTTTTTATTAATTATTTTGATTTTATTTGAATTAATTTGATTTAAATCAAAATAAATCAAATAAAAATCAAAAGGCATTGATAACAAAGATTTTATGTTAATTTCAGGTTCCATTATGCAGCTGGCCATCATCAAATTCGTATCAAGTGAATCATGTGCAAAAAAGATTGAAATTAAGCCAATTTGGAAAGTTTGTAAAGGGAAATCAAATCAAATATCAAAGCCTTAATGGAGAGAGATTTGGACAAAGTTTGTTACCCTAATCCAATGTGTATTACATAAGCAAGCAAGAGACACGAAAATAAGGGTTAGAGAGCATTGGTAGAGGCATAACCAAAGTTGAAAAAATCACAAAAAAGCTTGAGATCGAAATCAAGGTTAGAGGCATTTTCAAGGCCTGAGACGTATCCCAATCGCTTCCTGGCAATTCTCACAAGCTAACCCGATCCAGACAACGCGTTTTCAGACCTCCTAGCGCATTGTAAATCTCACACGAGTCCCCCTGTTTTTGATTTCGTATCTATGAAATTAGACATCGTTTTCATGAAATAATTGCATATCCTTAACCCTCACATCATTTGCAAACTGTTTGTAATAGCCAATTTCATTTATGTGCTCTGTATGAAGAACCACCATTGCTAGGGTTTGGCTCGTGGTTTTAGGGATTTTCGTTTCAGGTACAATTGGTCCACATGAAGGGCATGGTTGCAATCAGGAGGAGATGACGAGTTCAACCATGCTCATAGAATGCATTTTCATGGCTATGCAAGGTTTTAGAACGGACCAAGCTTATAGCTACGGATCTCTGTCCATTGGTATAAGTCTTTACACTTTTATCCACGGTTGGGAGGTCAGGGATGATGCGTGGCATCCATCCATTGGACAATTCAAATATTGCGCGCTTTTTTTTTCTATTTTTCTGGCAATTGTTTTGTTTTTATATATATTATATTGTTTGTATTAATATTAACAAAACAACAATATGCCCCAGTGGTTGCCACATCGGCGCTTAAAGACTCAAGGGCTGGAGGTCAGGGGTTCGATCCCTGCCTCCAGCAATTTGCATTTTTCTAATTCCTTGTAGATAATCACATGCATGGTCAAGCCAGATCCACACCATACGTCCTCACCAATCCAAACGCCAGATGGCCAAAGGGCCAGATCTGTTGGTCAGATATTGAAGTTCCATTCTAAGCAAGTCAACGCATGAGCATGAAATCACAAAAGTCCACTTGGATCAGTAGCAATTGGGCCTACAAAAATGCTCTCTACACCTCCAAAAAGGCCCATTTTCTCCTTTTCTTTATATTTTATTTATTTTAAGTATTTGTCTTATTTTATTTTAATTAGTTTACTAACCAATAATTAATTTTTCTTTTTATTAAAAAATCACAAAAATATCATTTTGTCCAATAAAAATTCAGAATTTTATTTTTCTTTAATAAATCTTAATTAATTAATTAGGTTTTAATTCTAGCATAACCTTAACTTATTTTTGTAAATATTTAAAATTAATTATAAGTCATTAGGTTTTATTTCATTTAATTAATTTTATTTTCTTTCTTAAAATATCAAAAACTCCAAAAATATGCCATTAATTATTTTTTTTCATTAATTTATTTTATAATTAATTTAGTATTTAATTTTAGAATTTAATTTATTTTCTAAAATAAAAACAACAAAAAATGGCATTTTCTTTTAAAGGGGTCAAAACCCTAATTGTGCACCCGATTTAATTTCGCGTCGCGATTTACTTTTCTTTATCCATATTGATGTATCTGCTTCCGGTATGTAATAGATAATTAGGACATTTAATTATTTTATCACTTTATTTTTTTTTCAAAGGGTTGCTTTTGGCGATGTAAATACCCGACGCCTTGTAATTTAATTTCCACATTTTAATTTCTGCAAATTATTACTGCTAGATGTTTGATAATAGGGTTTGCATGACAAGACTGAATGCCTAATCTTAAAATCAAATTAGATCACCCTTAACATGTGCAAAGATGAAAATAACTGAAAACAACACACTCGCACATGCGCACTCTTAGGGCACACCCCATTTGGTTTCCTTCGTACACGGTCATTGAGTATAGGTCGTTTTAGAGGTCGTCCTCTTGTCTAAAAGATCATAGTCGCCTCGAAATGGTTGCCTCAGATATTGTTGCCTCAAACAAATGATCTAAGACCTTAGGGTTACCGCTAAGGCGTCCTAACATTGCTTTAGTGACCGTATGTCCCTCATTCGAATTGACCCTCAAACTCCAATGACGGTGCTACCTACTCATTAATAGTGGGATGGCATTGTCTAAAGGAAATTAGCATAGAATGATTCATTTTTCGAGTAGGTAGATTAGCTCTTAGATACTTGCTCTTTTAAAACAAAACCTTTTTCACACTTACACTCCTTTTCAAACAAAGTTTTCAAAAACACTTCATTACACTCTTGAGGACGAAAGCAAGAGTTAAATCGAAGTTTTAAACAAAAACTTTTTTCAAACCCACAAGCACAAAGAAAACAATTTCGAAAATGATGAGCAAGTACCTAAGAGCTCGTAGATAACTACGGATAGAAAGGGTGCCAATACCTTCCCTTTTTATAATCTACCCCCCGTACCTAGAAAATCTCGAAAAAGGAATTTTTCAGTGCTTTTTTCCTTTCCTTGTTGGATAAAATAAAAGTCGGTGGCGACTCTTGCTTACCGCGACATTTTGCAAACAAAAAAACGCAAAACGTAAACCAGCATTCCAAAAACAGTCAGTTCTTTCCATCGTATTACAGAGAGGGATCAAGATAGAAGGTTCAAGCATATACTCTTTAATACTTTCGAATTCCCTCTGGCAATCATCTATCCACACACAACCTTAATCTTTCTTTAACAACTTAAAGATCGACTCACAAGTCGCAATCATATGGGAAATAAATCTGGAAATGTAATTCAACCGCCCAAGGAAGCCTCTAACCTGATTTTCAGTCCTTGGTGCAGGAATTTCTTGAATTGCTTTGACTTTATCAGAAGCAACTTCAATTCCTTTTTGGTTGATAATGAAACCTAACAACTTCGCTGATCAGACACAGAAGGTGCATTTATTTGGATTCAAATGGAGATGATATTTCCTCAAACACTTAAACAATTTCAACAAATCTTCTACATGCCCTTTTTTAGTTTGGGATTTGGAAATCATATCATCAACATATACCTCAATTTCCTTGTGCATCAGATCATGGAATAGGGTTGTCATGGCCCTCTAGTACATTGCACCAGCGTTCTTCAACCCGAAGTGCATCACTTTGTAATAGAATGTTCCCAAGGGTGTGATAAATGTTGGTTTCTCCATGTCCTCAAGAGCCATTCTGATTTTATTATATCTGGAAAATCCGTCCATGAACGAGAATACTTTGAATTTTGATGTACTATCAACCAACATATCAATATGTGGCAATGGAAAATCATCTTTTGGACTAGCTTTATTTAAATCTCTATAATCAATGCACATGCGAACTTTTCCGTCTTTCTTTGGTACTGGGACAATATTGGAAATCCATTGAGGGTACAATGATGTCACAATAAAACCGACATTAATATGCTTTAAGACTTCTTCTTTAATTTTTACTGCCATATTTGGGTGACTTCTTCGCAAGTTCTGCTTGACTGGCAGGCACTCTGTCTTTAGCGGAAAATGATGCTCCATAATATTCATATCCAAACCCGACATATCTTGGTATGACCAAGAAAATACGTCCACATAATCTTTCATCAATTCAATCAACTTGCTCTTTACGTCGAGACGCAACAATACTCCAATCTTGACTTTCTTCGGATCTTCCTATGAACCTAAATTGATTGTCTCTATCGGCTCTTTATACAGTTGAATGGAACTTTCCCTGCACTCTAGAAATCGTGAAACCTCTTTTGGAATTTCATCATATTCTTCTTTTTCGGCCACATACACAAGATATTCAAAGTTGGGAGAGGGTGCAGGGTCATTGTATTCAACATGTTTTTTAATTAATTTGCACATATGATTTATGATTTCTTTTAGAAACTGACACATATATCAAGTGATTATGCAAATTTAATTACAATTATTATTTATTCTAAAATGGTGTTTTCTAATTACCATTTTCCAAGAAAAAGAATAAAATAAAAACAAAATTTGGGAATCAAAGACAACTTTTATTAATTATTTTTAATGGTCAAAGAAAACAGATAAGCCCATACAATATCAACTTTCACCTTGGCCATAGTGAAAGCCTTTTGCAAATATTAACAAAAAACAAATTACTTTGATACATGGATGCAAGAGGGAACATCAATAGTGAGCCAGTTCAGGACTCTGACTCCATGTGTCACCTAGTTTGGCATTTCCTACTCTTCTTCATCCTCCATAATAGCATTGATCCTAGAAACAGTTGGATGAAGGTAACCTCCGCTGTGGAAAATATCTTGATACTTGCCTAAAGCAGTCTTTGGCTTCACGTTCTCACCTTTATCATTCTTTACAGAAAATCCCAAACCAGCCCTATTCTTGTTCACCGGAGGATCAACAATCTGCCCCTATACTTTAGTAGGGCCCTTACGCACAACCTGCTGAGCATCCTTAAATGAAGCTATATATTTCTCATTCTCCCTTACATTATCAACGGATAAAGCTCGGAACTGATTTCCAACAGTAACTTCATCTGCTTCTACAACACTGAAAGAGGATAGATGAGATATTAACAATGCTTACTCTCCATTTATGATAACCACTTTTCCTTCACGCACGAACTTCAACTTTTGGTGCAAAGTTGAAGTGACAACCTCTGCCTCGTGTATCCATGATTGTCCCAGTAGACAGCTGTAAGGGGCACAATATCCATAACTTGGAAAGTAATCTAAAACAAGTGTGGGCTTATGTGAATAGGCAGATCTACTTCCCCAATAACATACTTCCTTGATCCATCAAAAGATTTTACAATTATACCACTCGGATGAATGGGAACTCCTTGATACCTCAACTTTATCAACGTGCTCCTCGGTATGACATTTAAGGCAGACCCATTATCAATCAGCACATTTGACAATGAATCATTCTTACAGTTCATGGATATATGGAGATCTAGATTGTGACAGATTCCTTCAACAGGAAATTTGTCATCACATAAGCTTGGGTTATTACAAGATGTAATATTCCCTACCACACTGCTGAATTGATCAAACACCCTCATCAAGTATTCTCTATGGGTAGAAGAATTCATCAGCAAGGCCAAAATAAATATCTTTGAAGGAGTCTGCAACAACTGGTCTGCTATACTGTATTCGCTCATTTTGATAATCTTTAATATATCATCCATATATTTTTCCAGAGTAGCTCCACTGGATTCTCCTACTGCTTTCTTAGTTTCAACACTTTCAACAACCTTCTTATCGGCACCGATATTCCCTCGAATAACAGGTGCGAACACACCACCACAGCGAGCCACTCTACTGGCCTCAGCAATATTCTCAACATTAGACAAAGTTTGGATGTGAACTTCCACACCATCCTCTAGAATTGTAGCATTGTATTTGTACGGTACGGTTTTGTCTGATTTGTAAGGAACAGGAACCGGCAAGCAAATCACTACTGGAGCAATAACTGGCTTGCTATAATATTCAATCTCGATAGGGGCGGGATCACTGAAATAAGGCACAATTACATTCACCCCTTCTTCATAATATTTGGTCATCACAAAATCATTATTGGAGAACATATCTTCATCTGAGGAAAAGAATTCATCCACATAAGCATATTCATCATCTGACACAGTCTCAACCAAGAAATCTTCAATCATATTAATCACACTGTAATCATCTCTATGGCCTGAAACCATGATAGTACCATTATCCAGTAACAACTGAATACCCCTTCTCATAATGGCACAACAACGAGAGTCTCTGCAGCAAACCCGACAAGATCTATAGCGGTGTTCTACTTGACTTACATGTGGCAGAAGGTGGCGTGAAATTACACCAAATCATCATTCCTATGTTTCATGTCAAAGATCCGGAATTCTCTAGGGCATGAAAAGACAATGTTCACTTCTTCTGTGTATTCTGCCCTAGGCCGGAATATATGAATGAGACCTTCATCCATCATTTCCTGTAAATCATCCTTTATCTTATCACACCCTTGTATTTTCGTACTACAAATACCATAACCAGCATGGTCATGTGTATAATAAGTAAACTCATAGAGGTCAGTGTGCATCTTTACCAAATCTCCCCTAACCAGGTTGATATCAAAAATCCAGAAGTCCCATGGACAACCAGCAACCATGTTGATAGCATTTTTTCCTCCATGTTTTGGCAAAGAATTATCTTTTACGTTAGGGCCGACATCTTTAAAGGATAAAAGGCCAGATCTCACCATCTTTTATACCTATGATTTTAGAGGATAACAGTTTTCCACATTGTGCCCTGGTGCTCCCTGATGAAAAGCGTACGTCTGATCTGCCTTATAATACCAAGGCAAAGGTGATGGTATAGTAGGGGGTGGCCTGGTCTGAACCAGCTTTTTCTGAATCAATGTTGGGATTAACTCTTCATAACTCATGCGGATAGAGTCAAAAGCCTTTCTCATCTGATTCTTCCCTTGATTTCCTTGAGGGGCTGGTCTTTGATAAGTCACTGTGTTCGGAGCCGTATTGACAATTATTGTTACCGAAGCAACCTTTTGGTGGCACTGATGATTTATTCTAGGAAGATTAACCCTTCTCTCTTGAATAACAACTGTGATCGGTGGATCTGGAACTGACTGTTTAACGATGGTTTCGCGAAATGTCGCGGAAGCAAGAGTCGCCATCGTCTTTTATTTTCTCCAAATGGAATGGACAAAAGCACAGAAAAATTCCTTATAGAGATTGCTCTCGGTTCGGGAGGTAGATTTATAGAAAGGGAAGGTGTTAGCACCCTTTCTATCCATGGTTATCCATGGGCTCTTAGATACTTGCTCATTTGTGTTTTCAAAATTGTTTGTTTGCTTTTCAAGGTGAGTGGGTTTGAAAAAGTTTCTTTGAAAATTTCAGTTCGACTCTTGTATCGGTCCTCAAGAGTGTTTGAAAAATTGCTTTTGAAAGCTTTTTGAAAGGTGTCGGTGTGAAAAGAAGTTTTTGATTTGTTTTGAAATTAGAGCAAGTATCTACGAGTCGTCTACCTACCCTAAGGAATTCTTCTGTGTAAATGTCCTTAAAGTAGTGCCATCCTACCATTGAGAGGTAGGTAGCACCACCGTTGGAGGTGTTCGGGTCAATTCGAGGGTTCGGGACATTGTGGTCACCAGAGCAATAGGAAGACACCTTAGAAGCTACCCTCATGCCATGTTCATGGACATGAGGACTTACTAAAACATCCTCTACTCGATGACCACCTTTCGAGGGGCAAGGCAACAGTGAGACGTACCCTAGGGGTGGTGTGTGATTTGTGTGTCATTTTCAATTATATTTGTCTTGTTCATGCATTGGTGACCTACGCTTTGTTTTTATTTTTGGCATTCATTCTTTCATGCAAGTTATTAACAGTTAAAAGATGCAAGAAGATAAAAGTCCTACGCTATTACAAAGGCGCGGGTCTACATCGCCAAATTAGTCCAAGACCCGATTTGAATAAAATAAAATGCGGAAAAATAAATATCCTAATTAGTCTATTACAAGGCTTTGGAGTAATTACATGAAATTTATAAGAAAAGAAATAAAATAAGCGCGCGAAACGAAATTATAATCGAAAACGAGGGCGTTGGACCCTTTTAAAGAAATTAAATTGCAGTTAATAAATTAAATAAAGGAAAAAGACTTATTTTTTGATATTTTTTGTATTCATGGAGTTTAATGAGAAAATTAAATTGGAACCCTAATTCTAAACTATTTTTAATTTATTAAAAGATGTTTAAGTTTAACCTAGTTTTAACCTAATTATTTAATGGCAAATTTATTTACGAAAAATAATTAATTATTAAATATGGTGAAAAAGGAAAAAAGAATAAAAGCTTAAAACCCTAATTTCTACATTTTTTAGTTTATTAAAAAAATATTAAAATTAAAACCTAGAATTAGAACTAAATTAATTATCCTATTTATTTACAAAATAAAAACATTAGTGAATTAAAATATATTTTTATTTTTTGACTTTTCTGATTTTTGGTATTTTTACATTAAAGAAAATAAATTAATTTAAGGAATTAAAATAAAACAAATAATGTAATTAAAATAAATAAGAGAAAAAATAAAAAGAGAGAAAAATGCAAACATGGAGGGTTTGTTGGCCCTTTGTGAGGTAAATTGAACAATTTGGCCCACCATATTCAGGCCCTTGGTTGACTTTCTCAGCGCGCGTGTGGCATGGTCAACGGAGGTGTATGATGGACCTCTCATCCTGACCTTCAGATTCGTCTCCTGGGCCATGTGGCAAGCTTTGATAGTGGATGCATGGTGGACCACTGGAAGGCACGCTGCATAGGAACATATTAGGAAAAATAATATTGAGAAGGGAGGGGACCTGGGAATCGAAACCAGGTCCCAACCCTTACCGTGCCAATGTTTTGCCAGCTGCGCTGCTTATGCTCTTTGTTATTAATATAGGACGCGAATAATATAAGAGAAACATGCTATTATTCTGGAATTAACAAAAAAAAACGCGCCAACAATTTGAACGCACCAATCACACTTCTCCACGCATTGTCTTCTCCACTTGTTCTTTGCTTTAGCCTGAAAAAATACATCAAATAGCGAGGGTTTTGAACCCCCACTAACTCAAACCTGGAAAATAACGATTAGGCCATACTCAAATATAAAAAGGGCGCGACCTATGGAATTGAATCGTCCAGATGCCCTGAGTTCAATGATATAGGTATTGTGGTTCAATTTTTTTCTTATGAAAGAAGCCCTAATTTTTGACCTCTGAAAACCTAGAAGGCGTTAATGGCAGATTCTCGTACAGGGCATGAAAATTCAATTAAATGATGCCAAAAGTTTTAGAATGTTTATGTTAATGCAAAACAACAAGAAAAAGGCATGAATGATACGTATAATTCAAAACACGAATATGAGAAAAATTAAGAACAGGACGGTTTCGTTCTACCGTTTCTTGAGGTTAGAAGCTGTGGTTTCGATCCAGAAAGTTTCCTTGAGGCCTTGGCAAGCTATTGGAATGATTATTTTGCTTTGAATTGCCCTATAATGCAGTTTTCAGTTTTGAATTTTTGGACAAAAATGCAAAGTTGGTATTTGGTTTCAGGCGCAGCTTGATGGTTGTATGCATTAGGTTTAGGTTTGTGTTTATATGAGGAATGAATTAGGGTAAGAATTCAAGCCAAGAAACCTTTGCATTGATGTTTCAAATATTTGGTTTTTAATGTAATCTTTTCCAATCTTTTTCATGTCCCTTTGATACCAATCATGGCCAAATCTTTCCATATTAGTGATGCACGAAATCTTGAGGTTTTATGGAGAGAATATGCTGCAAAAAGGGATTGGAAAACATGGTTTTCTATTTTTGTCATATTTTATTTTAATTAAATGAACTAATAATAATAATAATAATTCAAATAATTAATAAAAAATGATAAAATAACTCCCTTTAAAGTCAATGGGTCGTGCATAGCTTTTGGATAATGATTCTTGGAAGAAATTGAGGCCCATTAGCAATTTTGAGGCATTTGAAGCAAAGTTGACTTTTCAAACTTCCCAAAAATTTCCCAACTTCCACAAGGCATATCTTGCTTAATTTTTAAGCTTTGATCATGTTCTTGGACATTTTGGAAAGGTCTTGAAGTCCTCTAACCAATGCCTTTGGTCCCATGTAATTTTGATTTACCAATCTCAAGTTATGGTCTTTGACTTAAAGTGCCTTTTTGTTGACTTTTGAAAATGACCTATAATATTGAGATTGATAACTTTTTGTGAGAGCATTTCTTGGACTTGAAGCGTGAAGAAGAGTTTTAGGAAATGTCATTCTCTTCAAAATGAGCTTTGGATGGAATTTTTCTGATAAACCATGTGGAAGTTATGCCTTGGTCAAGTTACAGTTGACTTTTTCAACTGTCCAAATATGGAAACTTTTGCATCTTGAGACCTTTTGAGCCATGCCTTGAAAATCATGATCAAGCATTGATCAAATGATGTTTGTGGCTTCAAAATAAGATGTTGACCAAAAATTTGGACTTTTGACTGTCAAATGACCATTTTGCCCCTACAGTTGACTGTTGAGCAATTGGGGTTTTTGACTGTGCAATTTTGTGTTGTAAGTCTTGAAACTTGGCATATGGATGCTTGACCATGTTTGTAGGCATGTGGGACTTGATTGGACCCTTGGAAACTTCAATTTCTTTGACAGAACCAAAACCCTAATTCTTGACTGTTAGGAGGCAAATGGGCTGTGCAACCCCTGGGAGATTTTGAAGCATGCTTCTTTGCAAATCTTGGAGAATATGGGAGGGAAAATTTTGGGGTACAACAGTTGCCCCTGTTCAATCTTCTTAGACCTGAGGATGTAGATTGGCTGGCGTGCCTTTCGTAGTCCGAAGGTGGAAGATGATTGAACACTAGAGTGCCCAGAAATTTGCGCTCACATAGTAGTGTGATGGTGGGAATGGGCTTACAGATGCCATTTGGAGATTGATGGATAGGAAGATGGGCTTATAGATGCCATGCTGAGAGGTGATGGATAGGTGGATGGGCTTATAGATGCCATCTAGATGTCGATCGCGTAAGAGATTCCTTAGCGAGAAGTTACGTACCTGAAAAAGAAAATGATTACCTGACCCGTTACAGGAGCTGGTCTTCAAACTCTTTGTGTAAATGCGCCCTGACTGGTTACAGGAATTGAATCTGGAGCTTCAAAAGGTGATGAACGAATCAGGGATGGTTACTACCTCAACGGGACGGTGAGAGAACCTTGGGCGATTACTACCTCAACAGTAACGCTGAGAGAACCTGGGGCGATTACTACCTCCACAGTAACGGGGAGAGAATCCGGGGCTTCAACAGGTGATGAACGAATCAGGGATGGTTACTACCTCAATGGGACGGTGAGAGAACCTTGGGCGATTACTACCTCAACAGTAACGCTGAGAGAACTTGGGGTGATTACTACCTCCACAGTAACGGGGCGAGAATCTGGGGCTTCAACCTCAACAGTAACGATGAGAGAATCATAGGCGACTTCAACCTCAACAGTAACGCTGAGAGAATCTTGGGCGACTTCAACCTCAACAATAACGATGAGAGAATCTTGGGCGACTTCAACCTCAACAGTAACGATAAGAGAATCATAGGCGACTTCAACCTCAACAGTAACGCTGAGAGAATCATAGGCGACTTCAACCTCAACAGTAACACTGAGAGAATCATAGGCGACTTCAACCTCAACAGTAACGCTGAGAGAATCTTGGGCGACTTCAACCTCAACAGTAACGCTGAGAGAATCATAGGCGACTTCAACCTCAACAGTAACGCTGAGAGAATCTTGGGCGACTTCAACCTCAACAGTAACGCTGAGAGAATCTTGGGCGACTTCAACCTCAACAGTAACGCTGAGAGAATCTTGGGCGACTTCAACCTCAACAGTAACGCTGAGAGAATCTTGGGCGACTTCAACCTCAACAGTAACGATGAGAGAATCATAGGCGACTTCAACCTCAACAGTAACGCTGAGAGAATCTTGGATGTCTTCTACTGGGATAAGAATCAGGGAGATCTTAGGGTCGATCTGACTGAACCGGAGAAGGCCTTTGACTTGATAAGAATCAGGAAAATCTTAGGGTCGATTTAACTGAACCAGACTAGGTCTTGGAATATCTTCGACTGGATAAGAATCAGGGAGATCTTAGGGTCGATCTGACTGAACCAGAGAAGGCCTTTGACTGGATAAGAATCAGGAAAATCTTAGGGTCGATTTAACTGAACCAGACTAGGTCTTGGAATATAGCTGAGAACTTAACTGGATCTTTCCTGAAAGGTAAAGGTCAGTCATATGCAATGCATGATATGGATCAAGCAATGACGTTCTCAACATGAATGAGATTTGTAAGGTATGATGCGTATATGCATGCTATAATGTATGGAAATGCGATGCTTATGAACATATGTTTTCGTCTAGGAAAGTAAATCCTTGACGGGTGCCGGGAAGTCACATCCTGGGCTGATGTTGGAGAATAGTGCTTTGTTGTTTCCGCTGTGGATGATAGTTGCAAGAGTACCGGTAGGAGAAGATAACTCCGTTGGGGAATAAACTTGGAGAATAGAATACTCTGCGGGGAGAAAATTACTCTAGCGATTCCTGCTGAGGAGCAATATTCTGTGGGGAGAGAGATACTTTGCTGGGATGTTGATGGTAACTTCGCTGGGGATACCATTGTCTTGTTGGAAGTGTTAATAGACTCCGCTGGGAATAAGAAAACTTCGTTGGGGACGATCTTTCCGTGGCTTTTGGCTGAGGATAACCCAGTTATATCTTGGTAGGGAAATAACCTTTGAATACAGCCGGGGGATGCGTTCGTGCTCTACGGGGATAAGCTTCTAGAATCTACTGGGGATAAGCTTACTGCTTGGGGAGATGGTTTCCAACTTTCCTGGGGAAACTGGATTGGACTCTCATGGGGAAATTAATTTGATATATATTGGGGAAGTGGCTCCGCTGAATGTCTGGTATACCGCCGGGGAACAATCTTTAGATCAAGACTGCCAGGGAAGCTTGTTTAAGAGTATCTGTATATCGTGCTGGGGAATGTTGAGATCTGCGGGGGTACCCAACTTCCTTAAGGATGATAATAGCTATGCTTGGGGAGAGTGCACTGACTTGCTGGCTCACTCTCTGGGGAATTAAGGTATACTGGTTATGTTCTTCGGCTGAACTTACCTTGGTACCTTGATGGACAGAACCATTAGACCGTTTGGACGACTCATTACTGCCCCTGTTTCTGAGGTGGGAGAGGAAGACCTGTGAGGTGCTGATAGTTGTTGATGGACAAACCTTCTTCTGGTAGGCAGGTGACAGGATGACAGGACATAGTCGTACGCTTTAATCCCTAACTTTTGCCTGGACCGCCCTTTCGGGTTTTCAGTCCACCGGGATACCCATTTTTGCCCAAGCCGCCTTTTCAGGTTTTCGACTTGCCGGGTGTACAGATTTTTTTCATTTCATCCCTTATTTTTGCCCGAACCCTTTTGGTTCGCCGGGAAGCCCTTATTTTTTCCTAGGTACGTCAACCTGGCGGGTCTTTGACTATGCGTATTTTTTTTCCGACTATGTCCGTGCTCTTAGAATGCAGGGAGGTGCCCCTGGCTGCTTGTGTTGCCATGTTACCAGAAGATATCTGATCGTGCAAGATTCGTTGCTGGAATACTCCAAGTGACTCAGGCAGAGATTTGCCCCAAGCTATTTGGCCTCTGAGAGATTCCCCAAATCTTGACTGGACTGCCTCAGATGACGGACCATGATCATGCCATGCCCCTTGATTGGAAGTGCTTCTATTCATTAGGCATTCGTCGTGCGAATTTCTATGTTGTTCAAACAAATAGTCATATGCAAACAAAGTTATGTTAAAAATGAAAAGCTTATGTCTGTCTTGAAGATTTTGAAGATGCGTTCTTTTTCATAAGACAAGTGAATGTTTGTAAAACATGATGTCAACTCCGTATTTACCGTAGGCCTTAAGGAGTCAGGATACCTTTGTAACAATATGCTTTCGAATTAACCCTTGCTTCAGCTAGGACTTTTAAGGGTTATAACGTGGCCTGGTTCATGGTTTAAGAAACAAAGGATAAAGGCTCAAATTATTTGTACCCACCCACTCTTCGTGATATTCTTCAAACCTAAGCTCAGTTGATCGTGCGTTAGACCTTGTTTGAGTCTTTGTCCTGATGTTCCAATGATGGTTTAGATATTGATGATTTATTCTGAATAGGCAGTCATTTTTTGGTTTTTGTTGAGGGTTTGTATGACCTCTTTCTTTTGATTTCACTATCCCTAAATTTTGCCTGAACTGTTTCTTTTGTGATTACAGTCAGCGGGATGCCCCAGTTTTGTAAGTCTCCTTCATAGGTTTTGACTTATTAGGTTTTTATTTTTGAGATATAATGACTGCCTATCCTTATGATTATTCGGAATCATCATTGTCTTCTTTTTTTTGTAAGGACCTCTTTGGTGCCATTTGTTATGCACTTGGATCAACTGAGAGAACTACCCTGCCCCAGGTTATGATAAAGGGTTTTAATTTTCGAAAAGAAAAACTCCTACTTCTTTGGCTCAGAGGGGTTGACGAGGGATTATCTTCCTTATAACTCCAGTGTTTAGGGATTGAAACAATGCCTGTACCTCATCAGCGGGGTCTATTCAAAAGCATACTGTAGATTGCGGTATCGTTTTCGTCATCCTCCCTCAAGAGGCTTAGAATTATTAATCGAGCGTTGATCATCAAAAAAAAATGAAAATAATTTGCATATAGTGAATACGAATATATTGCTTCAAAACAGACATATGCGATGCATTAATGAAATAACAACGTTTTAACATGAGTAAATGTTTGAACAAAAGAAAATTACACCTTGAAAATCCTAATGAAAAAAAGTCTTTTCGTCTCAGGGCTTGTTACTTCAAAGGGTGAGCCTTGGAGGGATGGTAGAAAAACTCTGCCTGACCATCTTGTGTGAACTCCAATGCTCCTTCATCAATCAGGTCCTGGATCTTGTTCTTCAGAGCCCAACACTCATTTGTATCATGTCCTGGACTGGCAGAGTGGTAGGCACACCTTTTATTGGGATGATAGGTAGGAGATGCTGTGTTGGGGTTCCGGGGATGAGCCCTTAATGTGATCAGATTCAATCTCAACAGGCGTTGTAAAGCTTGAAACAGCGACATGTTGAGCTGGGTGAATTGCCTCCTGGGCTTATCTGGCTGAAGCTGGTGAGGTTGATGCTGAATTTGTGACACTGGAGCCATTTGAGGAGCTCTCCCCTTATCTCCTTGTCTCAAAGATGGTTGAATGATGACCGACTCTTTTCCCTTAGACGTTTGCCCCAATTGGTTACCCTGAAGCAGTTGGTTGATGAGAACTCCGAGCTCTTCTTGTCTTTGAGCTAAACCTTGAATGGCAGTCACCTGCCCCATCATCTGGGCTTTCATTGCGTCCATCTCAGCTTGCAGGTGTTTCAGCCGTTCATCCTCAGCACTGTTCCTGACCAAAGTCCCCATGAGAAGTGCTCTCAACTCCTCCTGCCCCTTGGATAGATTCAGGAGGATTTCTCCAAACCGAGTCTCTTGAGCATGGAAGTCCTGGTTGTATTGTTGGGAAGCCATTGCTGAAATAAACAGCGACAAAGGTAAGTGACCTACAAAAGAGATACCTGTAATGCAATGTTGTGTATATATGCATGCAATGTTTTCAAGGATCTCACGGGGTAAACAAGAAATTTGTTAGAGTTGGGATCCGGTAGCTTGATTGAAGGAACTTCCTGTTGTTGAGAGTCCTTCTTCAAGAGTCAAGGCTTACCATATCGAGTGGGTCATAGCCCCTGACAATTTTGGCTCGGGGAACCTTCTTCAAGTGTCAAAGCTCACCATATCAAGTGGGTCATAGCCTCTGACAACCTTGGCTAGAGGAAAATAAATCCTCTTTGCCCCTTGTTAGACGTTTGATTCATCATGACCTGCATCACAAGCCCTTGAGATCCTTGAAATGGATTAGTCCTTATGTAGGGGGTATGCAAGGATATGATGGCATGATGTTATGATGTTATGCTATGCGTGGCGTAACATAGGTAAACCCTGTTATGAGTCCCAATTAAGGACTATAAACAAAACCTGCAAGAAACTTAATAAACCCTGTTATGAGTCCCAATTAAGGACTATAAACAAAACCTGCAAGGAACTCAAGTGTCAGATAACAAGCATGCAAATAGTCAAGTTGGAAGGCACACAAGTCATACAAGAGAAACCCTTAGAGTTTAGGCCAGCATGGGGTCTAGGTATTACCCTCTTTCAGTTTGTTGGTTCATACCTGTCCTATCAAAAGTAACCGGGTTCTTAGAGGATCCCAATATCATTGACTACCCTCAATCGGTCATAACTCCAGCATCGCAATCTTTTCTTGCAGCCAGAACCATCACGAGAGTTTAGCCTCAATGGGCGTAGCATACTGCTACTGTTCTATTGGCCAAGTTGGGTCATTTAAGGTTCTAAGGTCGGTTGGTGCTTAATGACTCCTCAGAAGACCCATATTCTCCTCGTTGCAACACAAGGGATATCGGAACACACCAAGGTGCCACACCAACGTAGCCACTGCTTCACCCATGTCGGTCTACGCCGGACAGGTCCCTCACAGCTTATGCTACCTAAACAGGGTATCCCCAGATCCGAGTTAGGATCTATGTAACTCCCGTGCAACCCACAATTTAAAGCAAGCAAGTCAATACAATTGAAAACACAGTTATGAGCTATCCTAAGGTACACCTCACTTTATAAAGATATCCCCAGCAGAGTCGCCAGTTCTGTGATCGGTGGATCTGGAACTGACTGTTTAACGCTGGTTTCGAGAAATTTCGCGGAAGCAAGAGTCGCCACCGTCTTTTATTTTCTCCAAATGGAAAGGACAAAAGCACAGAAAAATTCCTTATAGAGATTGCTCTCGGTTCGGGAGGTAGATTTATAGAAAGGGAAGGTGTTAGCACCCTTTCTATCCATGGTTATCCATGGGCTCTTAGATACTTGCTCATTTGTGTTTTCAAAATTGTTTGTTTGCTTTTCAAGGTGAGTGGGTTTGAAAAAGTTTCTTTGAAAATTTCAGTTCGACTCTTGTATCGGTCCTCAAGAGTGTTTGAAAAATTGCTTTTGAAAGCTTTTTGAAAGGTGTCGGTGTGAAAAGAAGTTTTTGATTTGTTTTGAAATTAGAGCAAGTATCTACGAGTCGTCTACCTACCCTAAGGAATTCGTCTGTGTAAATGTCCTTAAAGTAGTGCCATCCTACCATTGAGAGGTAGGTAGCACCACCGTTGGAGGTGTTCGGGTCAATTCGAGGGTTCGGGACATTGTGGTCACCAGAGTAATAGGAAGACACCTTAGAAGCTACCCTCATGCCATGTTCATGGACATGAGGACTTACTAAAACATCCTCTACTCGACGACCACCTTTCGAGGGGCAAGGCAACAGTGAGACGTACCCTAGGGGTGGTGTGTGATTTGTGTGTCATTTTCAATTATATTTGTCTTGTTCATGCATTGGTGACCTACGCTTTGTTTTTATTTTTGGCATTCATTCTTGCATGCAAGTTATTAACAGTTAAAAGATGCGAGAAGATAAAAGGCTTACGCTATTACAAAGGCGCGGGTCTACATCGCCAAATTAGTCCAAGACCCGATTTGAATAAAATAAAATGCGGAAAAATAAATATCCTAATTAGTCTATTACAAGGATTTGGAGTAATTACATGAAATTTATAAGAAAAGAAATAAAATAAGCGCGCGAAACGAAATTATAATCGAAAACGAGGGCGTTGGACCCTTTTAAAGAAATTAAATTGCAGTTAATAAATTAAATAAAGGAAAAAGACTTATTTTTTGATATTTTTTGTATTCATGGAGTTTAATGAGAAAATTAAATTGGAACCCTAATTCTAAACTATTTTTTATTTATTAAAAGATGTTTAAGTTTAACCTAGTTTTAACCTAATTATTTAATGGCAAATTTATTTACGAAAAATAATTAATTATTAAATATGGTGAAAAAGGAAAAAAGAATAAAAGCTTAAAACCCTAATTTCTACATTTTTTAGTTTATTAAAAAAATATTAAAATTAAAACCTAGAATTAGAACTAAATTAATTATCCTATTTATTTACAAAATAAAAACATTAGTGAATTAAAATATATTTTTATTTTTTGACTTTTCTGATTTTTGGTATTTTTACATTAAAGAAAATAAATTAATTTAAGGAATTAAAATAAAACAAATAATGTAATTAAAATAAATAAGAGAAAAAATAAAAAGAGAGAAAAATGCAAACATGGAGGGTTTGTTGGCCCTTTGTGAGGTAAATTGAACAATTTGGCCCACCATATTCAGGCCCTTGGTTGACTTTCTCAGCGCGCGTGTGGCATGGTCAACGGAGGTGTATGATGGACCTCTCATCCTGACCTTCAGATTCGTCTCCTGGGCCATGTGGCAAGCTTTGATAGTGGATGCATGGTGGACCACTGGAAGGCACGCTGCATAGGAACATATTAGGCAAAATAATATTGAGAAGGGAGGGGACCTGGGAATCGAAACCAGGTCCCAACCCTTACCGTGCCAATGTTTTGCCAGCTGCGCTGCTTATGCTCTTTGTTATTAATATAGGACGCGAATAATATAAGAGAAACATGCTATTATTCTGGAATTAACAAAAAAAACGCGCCAACAATTTGAACGCACCAATCACACTTCTCCACGCATTGTCTTCTCCACTTGTTCTTTGCTTTAGCCTGAAAAAATACATCAAATAGCGAGGGTTTTGAACCCCCACTAACTCAAACCTGGAAAATAACGATTAGGCCATACTCAAATATAAAAAGGGCGCGACCTATGGAATTGAATCGTCCAGATGCCCTGAGTTCAATGATATAGGTATTGTGGTTCAATTTTTTTCTTATGAAAGAAGCCCTAATTTTTGACCTCTGAAAACCTAGAAGGCGTTAATGGCAGATTCTCGTACAGGGCATGAAAATTCAATTAAATGATGCCAAAAGTTTTAGAATGTTTATGTTAATGCAAAACAACAAGAAAAAGGCATGAATGATACGTATAATTCAAAACACGAATATGAGAAAAATTAAGAACAGGACGGTTTCGTTCTACCGTTTCTTGAGGTTAGAAGCTGTGGTTTCGATCCAGAAAGTTTCCTTGAGGCCTTGGCAAGCTATTGGAATGATTATTTTGCTTTGAATTGCCCTATAATGCAGTTTTCAGTTTTGAATTTTTGGACAAAAATGCAAAGTTGGTATTTGGTTTCAGGCGCAGCTTGATGGTTGTATGCATTAGGTTTAGGTTTGTGTTTATATGAGGAATGAATTAGGGTAAGAATTCAAGCCAAGAAACCTTTGCATTGATGTTTCAAATATTTGGTTTTTAATGTAATCTTTTCCAATCTTTTTCATGTCCCTTTGATACCAATCATGGCCAAATCTTTCCATATTAGTGATGCACGAAATCTTGAGGTTTTATGGAGAGAATATGCTGCAAAAAGGGATTGGAAAACATGGTTTTCTATTTTTGTCATATTTTATTTTAATTAAATGAACTAATAATAATAATAATTCAAATAATTAATAAAAAACGATAAAATAACTCCCTTTAAAGTCAATGGGTCGTGCATAGCTTTTGGATAATGATTCTTGGAAGAAATTGAGGCCCATTAGCAATTTTGAGGCATTTGAAGCAAAGTTGACTTTTCAAACTTCCCAAAAATTTCCCAACTTCCACAAGGCATATCTTGCTCAATTTTTAAGCTTTGATCATGTTCTTGGACATTTTGGAAAGGTCTTGAAGTCCTCTAACCAATGCCTTTGGTCCCATGTCATTTTGATTTACCAATCTCAAGTTATGGTCTTTGACTTAAAGTGCCTTTTTGTTGACTTTTGAAAATGACCTATAATATTGAGATTGATAACTTTTTGTGAGAGCATTTCTTGGACTTGAAGTGTGAAGAAGAGTTTTAGGAAATGTCATTCTCTTCAAAATGAGATTTGGATGGAATTTTTCTGATAAACCATGTGGAAGTTATGCCTTGGTCAAGTTACAGTTGACTTTTTCAACTGTCCAAATATGGAAACTTTTGCATCTTGAGACTTTTTGAGCCATGCCTTGAAAATCATGATCAAGCATTGATCAAATGATGTTTGTGGCTTCAAAATAAGATGTTGACAAAAAATTTGGACTTTTGACTGTCAAATGACCATTTTGCCCCTACAGTTGATTGTTGAGCAATTAGGGTTTTTGACTGTGCTATTTTGTGCTGTAAGTCTTGAAACTTGGCATATGGATGCTTGACCATGTTTGTAGGCATGTGGGACTTGATTGGACCCTTGGAAACTTCAATTTCTTTGACATAACCAAAACCCTAATTCTTGACTGTTAGGAGGCAAATGGGTTGTGCAACCCTTGGGAGATTTTGAAGCATGCTTCTTTGCAAATCTTGGAGAATATGGGAGGGAAAATTTTGGGGTACAACAACAACATTTGTCTCTCCTTCTTTCTTTTTAGAAAACCCGTATGATGGTTTCTTTGTATTTCCATATTTTTCACTTCTTGTCAAGCGACCCTCTCTTACAGCTTCTTCCAAACGGACACACATGCCCATTATCTCGGTAAAATCACTTGGCGTGCTCTCCACCATTATTTTATAATAGAAATCACCTATAGTCTTCATAAAAATCTTCGTCATCTCTTTTTCTTCAATTGGAGGAATCACCTGGGTGGCTACTTCATGCCATCTCTGTGCATATTCCTTAAGTTGATCATGGTCAGGTGGCATGTCCACATTATATTTGTATTGTCTAATAAACTCTTCACCCAGGTCGTTGAAAGGATGAACATTGGCACTATCCAGGATCATGTACCATTTCAATGTTGCACCAGTCAAATTGTCTTGTAGGAAATGAATTAACAGGCGTTTATCATCAGTGTGAGTAAACATCCTTCTCATATACATCACTAAGTGAGCACGAGGACAAGTATTACCGTTGTACTTCTTGAATTCCAGTACTTTGAATTTCACAGGTATTTTCACATTTGGAACACGTTGTACCCCAAAATTTTCCCTCCCATATTTCTCAATACATTTCAAGAGAGGTCCTCAAATTGCTCAAGGAAGTCCAAGGGTTGACCAGACAAACTCTCTCCTAAGGCAGTCTACCTCAAATTAGGGTTTCATTTTGCATCAAGATGTTTGAGTCCAAAGGATCCAAAATGCTCACCATTGTCCTAATATGTTCTCAAGATCATCCATACCAAGTTTCAAGCCTTGCAGAGGAAATTTGCTCAATCAATTGCTCAAAGGCCTGAAAATCGATTGTGCTAGGGCAAAAGTCAACTGTGGCCCACATATAGTCAAACTTCAATATTTTTGGTCAACATTCTCATTTTGAAGTATTATTCATCATTTTATCAAGGTTTGATTATGATTCCTCAAGGATTGCTCATAATTCATCAAAACCCAAAAGTTGCTAAATTAGGGTTTTATAGGAAAAGTCAACTCAACTTTGACCAAGCATAAATTTTTCATACTTTATCAAAAATGACCCATCCAAAGCTCATTTTTAAGAGGATTCAATTTCCTACAATTCATTTTCAGCTCCCAAGTTCAAAATATGCACTTACAAGAAGATATAAATTTGGACATTATAGGTCATTTTGAAAAGTCAACAAAAACACCTTTTTTGTCAAAGCTTCATACATGAATTTAGAACACTCAATTGAGATGAGATAAATAGGGTTGCTTAGAGGACATCTTAAGCTTTCTAAAAAGTCCAAGAACACATCTCTAGGGTCAAAATTGAAGGAGTTATACATTGGCAAAGTTGACCTTTTTTGTAAAATTGCCAAAAGTCAAAAGTGGCCAAAATTGCAATTTTTATCAAATGGGCCCAACTTTTTATGCTTGCACTGAGTTTGTAAGATGACCCACGACCCATGATCTCTTCCACTTGTATTTATTTTATTTTTGTCATTTATTTTGATTTTATTTCATTTAAATCAAATAAAATCAAAATAAAATCATGAAAATATCAAAACTAATCAAAGCTTGAGATTTTGTACATGTTTAGGCCTCTTATACAGCTGGAAAGAGAATCAAATCGTGCAAGCTTCATTTGGACTCAAAAAGATTGGATTTGGCTTGATTTGGAAATATTTGCATAAGGATCAAATCTTGAATCAATGATCTTAATTGAGGAAGATTTGAAACAAGTTTGTAACCCTAATTCGTTCTAGGGTACATATAGAACATTGGCAGACCAAAAGCAAAGAGATGGGAGGCGTGTAAAACAGAAATCAGAATTGCAAAAAACTCAAGAAAAGTTGCAAACTGTTTTCTCAGTTCCAGGCTTCCTCAAGCCATTCCAGTCACACAAATCGCTTCCTGGACGTTCTAGGATTCTTTTACAATCATTGACAAGCCTCATAACGCCCAAAATTGCACTGTAAGCATCTCACGACATCCATGCTTTCTTGAAATTGAATATCACAATTTTGTCACTTTTAGCATAATTTATTTGCATATTCTTAATCCTTGAATCATTTGCAAGCTAATGGTGATACTTAATTGCATTTTCGTTAACTATTAAGAAAGATGCAATAGTTAGGGTTCTTGCTTTGTTTTTGGGGTTTTTGTGTACAGGTACAATTGGCCATGGATAAGGGTACCATGATGCTCGTGAGGTTTCCACGAGTTGATTAGTACCATTGTTGTGCATTTATCATGCTTGCATAGAATTCTGGTGAATCACAGGGCTGTACCTACACCCGTTTGTCCGTAGGTAAAAGTTAAGAGACTTTTAGCAACGGTGGGAGGAAGGAGATGATAGCATGGCATCCTGTGATTTGCCCATTCAAAATTTCGCGCGTTTTGATAACTATTATTTTGTTTTATTATATAATAGTTCCTTGTCATTATCCATACAAGAAAACAAGCCAGCTCAGATGGTCAGCGTGTGCTATGAAAATGCCAAAGGGCATGGGTTCGATCCCCAGGTCCCCATATTTGTTCAATATTATTTTCTTTTACATGATCAAGTATACGTGCACACAAGGAGTCCACCATATGCCCTCAGCTCCCAGCCACCAGATCATCAACAAGGCAGATCCAATGCCTTCTCCCTGAAAGTCCACCATGGGCATCAGTCAAGCTAGCAACATGGGATCTGGAGAAGTCAAAAGGGTCAAGGAGTTTTTGGGCCCATTATTAAAATTGAAACCCCCTTTTTACTCAAGCAACCAGGCCCATTCTCTTTTTCTTTTATATTTTTTCATTTTATTTAATTTCTTTATTTAATTTTTCTAACACAAAATTAATTTCTTTTCTTACAAAAATTCATAAAATCAATTCCACCAATTTAGAATTTAGGTTTTATTCTATTTTATCAAATTAATTTTATATTAGTTTTAATTTTAGGGTAATTCTAACCTTTTTTTTGTAAATATTTAAAATGAATTAGAAAAATTAGGGTTATCATATGATTTAATTTTTATTTTCTTCTCTCAATAAAACAAAATACAAAAATAGGTCAAATTAATTATTTTTCTTATTTCAAATTAATTAGTAATTAGGTTTCTTAATTTATTCAATTAACCTTATTTTCTCAAAATAACACAAAAAACCACAAAAATATGATTTTTCTTTCAATTAGGTTTAGACGGAGTCAAAACCCTAATTTCTCTCGTTCTCGATTCATCGCGCGCATTTATTATTTTTTTACAATATTAATGTAATTGCTCATGGTATGTAATAGTTTAATTAGGATTTTCTTTTATCGTTTTACGGGTTTTTGGCTATGTAATTAATCTCCCCCCCCCCCCCCCCGAAGCCTTGTAATAGCATAGTTTTATCTTCCGCATTTTAATTCTTGCAAATATTAACTGTTAGATGTATGATAATAGGATTTCATGACAAGACTGTATGTTAATTTAAAATGACTAGCAAACCCGAAATGTGCAAAGATAATAACTGAAATCAAATCACTCGCACATGCGCACTCCTAGGGTATACTCTCACTTAGGTTGCCTTCGGTAAACGATCATTAAGTATAGGGTGTCTTAGTGGTTTCCCTCTTGTCTAAACAAAGATCAAATGTCCCGTTCGGAAATGTTTCCTCGGAAAATGTTGCCTTGGAAAGGTTGCCTCGGAAATGTTGCCTCGAATATGATCTTAAGACACTAGGGTTATTACTAAGACGTCCTAACATTGCTTTAGTAATCGTACGTCCCTTTCGAATTGACCCTTAAAACTCCAACGGCGGTGATACCTACTCTTTAATAGTAGGATAGTGTTGTCTAAAGGAAATAAGAACAGAAACATTATTTTTTCGAGTAGGTAGATGCTAATAGGTACTTGCTCAAAATCAAACCTTTTACACTTACACTTTTCCAAACAAAGTTTTCAAAAACACTTCGTAACACTCTTGAGGACTGATACAAGGGTTAAAACGAAGTAAAACAAAAACTTTTCAAAACACACAAACACGGAAGCAATTTTAAAATGATGATCAAGTACCTAAGAGCCAGTAGAAAACTACGGCGTAGACCGATACGGTTGAAGCAGTAGCAACATTGATGTGGCACATTGGTTGGTATCGGTATCCCTTGTGGATAAACAAGGAGAATACGGGGCTGCTATGTGTGTCGTTAAGCATCAACTGTCCTTAGAACCTTTAATCGACCAACTTGACCAGTAGGAAGTAGTGAGATAGCCGGCCTCAGTGTAAAGCTGAGAACTGGTTGATACTCGATGCTACACTCAGTGAGACCATACTCTTGAGATAGTTCCGGTCGCAAGAAAAGATTGCGTGAGCTGAAACCATGATCGATGGAGGATGGTCAGTGATATTGAGAACCCCTAGAACCCGGTTACTTTTGCTAGGACAGGTTGAAACCAACTGAACTTCAAGAGGGTAATAACTTTGACCCCATGCAAGCCTTAAACTTAATGGCTTTTGTGTGACTTGTTTGCCTTTACCATGTCTGTTATCTGCTATACCTGTGTTACTTTTATCATGACATCATGCATCATAACATAGCATTCATATTTCATTATACTAACCATTTCAAAGACCGAGGGGATTTATTTTTGTTCTGTTTTGCAGATTATGGCTTCTGTTGTACCCCAAAATTTTCCCTCCCATATTTCTCAAAACATTGCAAGAAAAATCTCCAAGTGGCTCAAGATTGCTCAAGAGTTGGACAGTCAAGTCATCTCCTAAGGCAGTCAACCTCAAATTAGGGTTTTGTATTGCATCAAGGTACTTGCATCCAAATGGCCTCAAGTTCTCCCCAATGTCCTAATATGTTCTCAAATTCATCCATGTCAAATTTCAAGCCTTGCAGAGGAAGTTTGGTCAGTCAATGGCTCAAGAGGTCCAAAAATCGACTGTGCTAGGGCAAAAGTCAACTGTGACCCAAATACAGTCAAACCTTAAGATTTTTTGTAAACATTCTCATTTTGAAGGATATTTCATCATTTGATCAAGGGTTGATCATGATTCATCAAGGATTGCTCAAAATTCATCAAGACTCAAAAGTTGCTAAATTAGGGTTTTGCAGGAAAAGTTAACTCAACTTTGACCAAGCATAACTTTCTCATACTTTATGAGAAATGACCCATCCAAATCTCATTTTGAAGAGGATGCAATTTACTACAATCAATATTCATACCCCAAGATCAATAAATGCACTCACAAGAAGTTACAAATTTGGACATTATAGGTCATTTTTGAAAGTCAACAAAAACACCTTTTTTTCCAAAGCTTATAACTTGAGCATGGAATATCAAAATGAGATGAGACCAAAAGGGTTGGTTAGAGGACATCTCAATATTTCTAAATAGTCCAAGAACACTTCCAAAAGTTCAAAATTGAAGAAGTTATGCATTGTTGAAGTTGGGCATCTTTGCAAAATTGCAAAAAGTCAACTATCCCCAAAACTTCAAATTTTGTCAAATGGCCCATTCTTTTACACTTGATTTGGTCTTGTCGCACTACACACGTGTCCTAGCTTCAGCCTTGTGTCCATTTATTAAATTTTCTATTTTATTTGATTTTTATTGAATTAATTCATTTTAAATCAATTTAAATCCAAATAAAATCTAAATATTGATCATTTAGGATCTTTTTGATTGATATAGGTCTTAATTGTCATCATGGACATGATCAAATCCATATCAAGCCATATCATGAACAAAAAGATGGAATTTGGACAATTTTGGAAGGTTTTCAATGGAGGATCATATCAAATCCTAAAACGTCAATGCACAAAGATTCAAGACCTATTATTTGACCTAATCCAATGCTCATTACATATACAAGCTAGAGGCACACGAATCAGAGGTTGGAGGCTGCAAAATCACAAGAACAAAACTTGAAAAAACTTGGAAAAAGCTTGAATCTAAAATCTTGTTTAGAGACAGTTTCAATAAAAAATCTCAACACCACTCCATTGCTGGTCAATCATTGAGTGAGAATCAATCAAAAGCAAGCTCTTTCCCCTCCTCAATCGCGCTGTAAGTCTCTCTGAAAATCGCTCTGCACTTGAAATCGTATCCTCTAATTCTTGCATTTTTTTGGCAAAATCTTTACACAATCATGCTTATCGTTCCATTTAGAAGCTTTCTGCATTATTTAATTGTATTTATATGACATGTAATGCCATACCCGAATCTAGGGTTCTTGTTTCTTGTTTTTGGGCGTTTTAGTTTCAGGCAAAATCAATGCAAAAAATGGACATAGGCGTGTTCAGGAGGGAGAGACGAGTACGACCATGGTCTTGGAACTAATTTCCATGGCCTGAAATTGATTTTAGGAGACACCTACGCATTTAGCTGCGGATGCAAATCCGCAGGTACAAAAAACCAGGCCCAGCGAAGAAGATGAAGACGTGCCCTTCCCTTATTGGACGATTTGAATTCGGCGCGTTTTATTTTTATATTTCTGGCATTTACGTGTTTTCCAATATTATATTTGATTCTTATTCCACTAACAATTAAACACGCTGGTTGAGTTGGTAAGGGCGCTAGTTCAATGATTCATAGGACCTGGGTTCGAATCCCAGATCCTCATATTCTTTGCTATTATTTTCTTTCAGGTATTCTAGCGCGTCTCATGCCTTGCACTGCACCATGGTCCATCACTTAATCAGTTGCCAGATGGCCCAGGCCAGATCTGGTGGTCCAGAATGGAAGACCACCATATGCTCTAGTCAACAGGCACACGTGGGATCATAAAAAGTCATGCAGGCTTGTACTATTGGGCCTTAAATTGCTAATCAAACTCCTTTCCAGCCCACCCCCCCCCCCCCCCCCTTGAGTATTTCTTTTTCTTTTTTTATTTCATTTATTTATTTGTTTTGATTAATTATTTTTATTTTCTAACTAACCAATTAAAATATTTTTCTTAATAAAATCAAAAACCAAAAAACATATTTTATTTATTAAAATTAAATTCAACACTTTATTTTTGTAAATAAATATTATTTGAATTAACTTAGTTTTAATTAGGTATAATTTTTAATATCTTTTGCAAATAATTAAAATTAATTTAGATAATTAGGTTTCATTAACTTTGATTAATTTATTTTTATTTCTTTAATTACTCAAAAATCCAAAAATACTTTTATTAATTAATTATTTTATTAATTTAATAATTAATTTAGATCTATTTCCTTTTAATTCAAAAAATAACCAAAAAAATGCTTTATTTCACAAAAGGGTCAAAACCCAAAAAAATGCGCCCAATTTAATTTTCTCGCACGCGGTCCATTTTACCATATTGATGTAACTGTTTCCCGGAATGTAATAGTTAATTAGGACTTTAATTATTTTATCGCTTTATTTACTTTCCACATTTTAATTTCAAGGGTTATTTTTGGCGATGTAAATACCCGACGCCTTGTAATAGTTAGTTTTAATTTCCGCAATTTAATTTCCGCAACTTATAAACTGTTAGATGTTTGGTAATAAGGAATGCATGACAAGATCGAATGTATGAACTTAAAATCAACATAGATAACCATTGACATGTACAAAGATAAAATTAATCGAAATAACACACTCGCACATGCACACTCTTAGGGTACACCTCACTTGGTTGCCTTCGAACATGGTCATCGAGTATAGGAAGTTTTAGAGGTCACCCTCTTGTCCAAAGATCATAGTTGCCTCGAAACGATTGCCTCGGAAAAATGATCTAAGACATTAGGGTTACCGCTAAGGCGTCCTAACATTGCTTTAGTGACCACACATCCCTTAATCAAATTGACCCTTAAACTCCAACGACGATGCTACGTACTCATCAATAGTGGGATAGAATTGTCTAAAGGACATTAGCACAAATTGATTCCTTTTTGAGTAGGTAGATGGTTCTTGAGTACTTGCTCTCTCTCAAAACAAAACAAAACTTTTTGCACTTACACCTTTCAAACAAAAACTCTTTCAAACCCACAAACACAAAGAAAAACAATTTTTGAAAACACTTTGAGCAAGTACCTAAGAGCCCGTGGATAACCACGGATAGAAAGGGTGCTAACACCTTCCCTTTCTATAATCTACCCCCCGGACCTGAGAAACATCTCGAAAAATGAATTTTTCTGTGCTTTTTTCCTTTCCTTGTTGGATAAAATAAAAGACGGTGGCGACTCTTGCTTACCGCGACATTTTGCGAAAACAAACGCAAAATGCGAACCAGCATTCCAAAAACAGTCAGTTCTCTCCCACCGTATCACAGAACTGGCGACTCTGCTAGGGAGATTAATAAGTGGGGTGTATCTTAGGATTAGATCATTGTGTTTTCAATTGTATGCTTTGTATGATTTATATTTGTGGGCTTGTATTGGAGTTACTATAGATCCTAACATGGATCTGGGGGATACCCTTTAGGTAAGTAGCAATAAACTGTGAGGGAACTGTACGGCGTAAACCGATACGGTTGAAGCAGTAGCTACGTTGGTGTGGCACTTTAGATTGTATCGATATCCCTTGTGTTGGAACAAGGAGAATATGGGTCATCTAAGGGGTCATTAAGCATTAACTGACCTTAGAACCTTTAAATTGACCAACTTGGCCATAGAACAGTAGCAGTATGCTACACTCATTGAGACTAAACTCTCGTGATGATTCTGGCTGCAAGAAAAGGTTGCTAAACTGGAATTATGACCGATTGAGGATAGTCAGTGATATTGAGATCCTCTAGAACCTGGTTACTATTGTTAGGACAGGTTTAAACCAACTGAGCTGAAAGAGGGTAGTACCTAAGCTCCTTGCCAGCCTGAAATCTAAGGGCTCTCTGTGTGACTTGTGTGCCTTTACCATGTTTGCTATTTGTGGATACTTGTGGTGTGCTTACTATCATGACATCATGACATCATAACATTGCATACATCTTGCATTGGAATAACCTATTTCAAAGACAAAAGGGATTCATCTTTGTTCTGTTTTGTAGGTCATCATGCTGCCCATGCGTAGGAATACCATTCGGATCGACTTTGTCCAGGTTCCCACTATGCTTAAAGAGTTGGTAGCAAAGATGCCTGATACTACTTCCTTCCTCAGGAGACATGGTTATCTTCTCAGTTTGGTCACCTCCAAATTGGACGAGCAGATGACGAGTGTCCTAGTCCAGTTCTATGATTCGTTGTACCATTGTTTTACTTTCCAGGACTACCAGTTGGTCCCCACCTTAGAAGAGTTCTTTGATCTGCTCGGTATCTCTATTCTGGAGCAGACCCCGTTTACTGGTTGGGAGAAGATTCTTAGACCTGAAGAGATTGCTGCATCCCTTCATTTGACAAAGGAGGAGGTAATGGCTAATTGGTAGACTAGAAGTGGAGCAAAGGGCTTTCTGACTAAGTTCTTGGTTGGTAAGGCTAACTATTTCTGGGATGGTCTAGACTTCAAAGCATTCGAGGATATTCTGGCTCTTTTGATATATGGCTTGGTTTTGTTTCCGAACTCTGACTCCTTCGTTGATGTGAATGCGGTAAAAATCTTCATCTCTCGTAATCCTGTACCCACTCTCTTGGGTGACATCCTTCATCAGCTCTATGCTCGTACTGCCCGAAAGCGGGGGACCTTGATGTGATGTGCTCCATTATTGGCGAGGTGGTTTATTTCGCACCTCCCCAAATCAGTGCTGAAGAACAAAGAAGGTATGGGATGGGCCTATAGGGTTATGTCTCTCTCTCATAATGACATCATCTAGACTCTCAAGGGTATGGACGAGGTAGCTATCATTGATCGTTGTGGGGAGTATCCCAATGTTCCATTGATTGGAACCCATGGAGGAATTTCTTACAACCCATGCTTGGCCTTACGTCAGTTTAGGAGAGCCAGAAGAGAAGGACCTCATGAGCTGCTAATGCCTAGTATCATCTTTGATTTTCAAGGGGATAGCGATGAGCAACGTCGCAGATTCATAAGGGCTTGGGATAGAGTTCACAGATCTGATCCACACGAGCTGGGCCTAAAGACTTCACTTCCAATGGAGCCATATCTCAGATGGGTCTGTATCCGTGCCCAAAAGCTGGGTATGCCATATGAAGCTGTCCGACCTATCATTGTTGAAATTGCTAATGAAGAAGGGGTTCTTCCTACCATCCTCCACCCTTACATTCCCACTGACATTGGGGCACTGAAGAGGTCTTGGATGCAGCTGAGAGAGGAACGAGATGCTTACCGAGAGAAGTTTAATGAGCAAGAGCAGCAGATCCAGAGGTTGACTAGGAAGTTGGAGAACCAGCGGATTCTCAATGATTATGTCCGCACCGACAAGAAGAGACCATGAGAGCACTGATTGTCCTTTGATTGTTTCCTTACCAGTTTTTATTTACTTATCAGTATTTCCATTCTTGTAACGCCTTAAGGGCAATTTATTGAACAATTTGAATTTCAAATTTTATCTAATAAAGTGTGTTTCATTTCTTGTTTACAAATTTGAATCTCCCGATTGTCTTTGAAATCATGTCATACGCATTTCATCCAATGCACGTCATAACAGGTACCCATTACAGGTCTCTTATCTTCTTCGCTGTTTATTTCAGCATCATGTCTGCTGAACCTTTAACTGAGCAAGCCATCAAGGCCCTACAGGCCCAGAATGCCCAATTTCAAGAGTTGTTCATGAATCTAGATAAGGGTCAGCAAGACCTGAAGACCCTGATTCTGAAAGAGAAGAAGAAGAAGAAGAAGAGGACAATCCTGTTTAACACAGGGCATTGGTTTGGCAAAAGGCTACATAATGAAGTTGATTTGACCACCTCATCTGGAGGGAAAGATAGTCAAGAGGAAAGGAGGGCTCCTAGCCCTGTGGTCTCCGACAACGAGACGGACTTCGATGAAGAACATTATCCTCTGACCGAGGATAGATACAAGCAATTAGAAGACCGGTTGAGTGCGATGGAAGTTCAGAAAGTGCCTGGTCTGGACTTTGGTGATCTAGGTCTATCATCTGGGGTGGTGATTCCCCACAAATTCAAAGCACCAGCCTTTGCTAAGTATGACAGAGTTTCTTGTCCGAAGCTGCACCTCCGGTCATATGTGAGGAAGATTCAGCTGTACACCGCTGATAAGAACCTATGGATCCACTTCTTTCAAGATAGTCTCTCGGGGACTCAGCTTGAATGGTTCTACCAGTTGGATGGAGCCAGTATCCGCAGTTGGGAAGATTTGGCTACTGCTTTCTACAGGAAGTATCAATACAACTCCGACCTCTCTCCCACGCGTACTCAACTCCAGGGTATGTCATTAGGAATGGGCGAAGGATTCAAAGATTATGCTCAGAAGTGGAGGGACCTCACCGGGAGAGTACAACCACCCTTGGCTGATCGGGAGCTTGTGGATATGTTTCTGGGGACCTTGTCTGGTCCATTTTTCAACCACTTAATTGGAAGCTCTTCATCTGAGTTTACAGAGCTTATTATGACTGGTGAAAGGATTGAGGCTGGTATTAAGGATGGTAAGATACAGAAGGGTGCCTCATCAAGCACCGAGAAGAAGCCATTTAAGAAAGAGTCCAGCGCTGTCTACAGTTCAAGAAACCAGAATAGACCCGAACGCCGCTAAGCTCTTAATGCGGTTGTAATTTCAAAACCTCTTGATACTCCTCAGCACTAGAATCAACAAAAGAACGAGAGACCTCGAAGGCAATTCACCCGTCTCAACATGACCTTATCTCAGATTCTGCCACAGTTGCTGAAGACCAATCTGGTGATTCCGAGGGAAGCCCCAAAGAATCCAAATACAACATCACCGAAGTACAACCCTAACGCCCACTGTGCTTATCACTCTGATAACCCGGGGCATAATACAAATGATTGTTGGACTTTGAAGAATAAGATACAAGACTTAATCAATGCTAAGGAGATTGAGTTCGAGGCGCCCGAAAGGCCTAATTTTGTGACTGCTCCTATGCCCAAGCATGGAGTAAATGCTATAGAAAAAGACTCGTTTGTGGTTTCTGTGAATGATATTGTTACCCCTTTGATGACTGTGAAGAAGAACCTTTTGCTAGCCGGTTTATTTCCGGGCTGTGATGAAGGTTGCCGTATGTGTTCTATTCTACCTACCGGTTGCCATCTCTTGAAGTCAGGTGTCCAACGCCTGATGGATAGTAAAGAAATTTTGTTCGAGAAGATTGTTGTTCCTTTAGTTTATTCTGAAGAAGTTGCCATTATCACCATTTTCGATAATTCTTCCAAGGTTCCCTCGAGGAAGCCTGTTAGAATTACATTTGTTCCAAGAATCGCACTTGTGATCATCATTGTTCCTGGGCCTATCCCCTATACCTTTGATAAAGCTGTCCCTTGGCATTATGGGGCTGATGTTTATTTTCATGGAGTTAAACAAGAGTTGGATGCTGATACTGACATCAGCAATATTGTCGGACCTGTTAAAGTCACCCGCAGTGGAAAACTTTTCTCACCCGATATCTCTCCACCAACTGTCCGAAGACCTGTTATTATTACACCTGCCAGTGTACCCGCTACTATTCCTGTTCAAGTTCCTATTCTTACCCTTATCGCTGAGTCATCTGACACTCGGGGCAAAGGGATCACCAGTGAGCCTGCCCAGACGGAGACGCCGAAGACGATTACTGTTGAAGCTTCTAAACAAGAGATGGAAGAAATCCTGAAGATCATCAAAAAGAGTGACTATAATATAGTTGAACAACTGGGGCAAACCCCATCCAAGATTTCTATGTTGTCACTGTTGTTATGCTCGGAGGCCCATGCCAAGGCTCTGATTACCTTCCTAAAGACTGCCCACGTACCATAAGAGACATCAGCTGATCAGTTTACAAATTGTGTGGCCAATTTGACTGCTGATAATAGGTTGGGTTTCTCGGACGCTGACTTAACTGCTAAGGGGAAGAATCATAATGATGCCCTGCATGTCTCCATTGAATGCAGGGGCACAACTCTTGCACATGTATTGGTGGATACTGGTTCCTCATTGAACGTTTTTCCTAAGAAAGCTTTAGACCGGTTGGACTGTGAAGGGTTGGAGCTGAAACCAAGCAACATTGTTGTTAGGGCCTTTGATGGATCTAAGAGAATGGTGCATGGAGAAGTTGATATCCCGATTAAGGTTGGTTCTCAGGTTTTCAATTCTACGTTCTATGTGATGGACATTCGACCATCTTACTCTTGTTTGCTGAGTCGTCCATGGATCCACAAAGCTGGGGCCATAACCTCAATGCTCCACCAGAAGCTGAAATACCCGGTCAAAGGGAAGATTGTGACAGTACAAGGGGAAGAGGATTACATGGTTAGCCACCTCAACTCTTTCCGATACGTAGAGATGGATGGGGAGTTCATTGAGACCCCATTTCAGCATTTTGAAGAGGTTCCCCAGACACTAGCGTCAGCTGAGGCTGTTGGTGAAGATTCTCCTATGAAGATGGCTTCCTTAAAGGATTCCCGGGCTGTTGTCGAGAAAGGTGGGTGTGCAAATTGGGGCCGACTCCCTGATTTCACGTAGAAGACTAACAAGTTTGGTTTGGGTTTCACTGCAAAAGCTCAAAGGGTTGTTCGGAATGCACGGATCAGAAGACCTCCCGTGTTCATCAGCAACTCGGGAGTGAATGCCATTGAAGATGATGTGGAAGAGTCTGAGTTCGACAGCTGGATCTATCCTACGACCGACGGTGGACCAAGCAACTGGACAGCAAAGGACTTCATCTATATTTCTTTTGTTACCCAGTAATGAAACTTTTTGTTTTGAATTTGTAACAGACAATGTTTTAAACTTTATGGCCCGGTGTCTTACCCGGGGCACCGTGGCTTCATTTGTGAGGGCTTTATGTGTGTCATTTTCATATATCATTAATAAAAGCATTGGAAGTTCTTGCATTTCAAATTTTGCGCTCCTTGTTTTTCTTTTATTATATATTGCAAAACAGTTGTTTTACACACACTCACGTATCATTATATACATCCACTCTGGATCTCACTGATAACGATTCTGCTACTGCCAGTTATGACTTCGAAAGTCTGATCAACTAAGCCGAAGACGAAGGTGAAAGTGATTGTGAAGTGTCTGGTGAGTTTGTTAGACTACTGTTTCAAGAAGAGAGGGCCATACTACCTCCAAGCCATCAATTTTGATGCCTCCAATTGTAGGAAGACCGTTGATCTTATGCTTAAAAGTGTTGGACAATACAAAGAGGTGCTGGGACAGCATGACGAGTCTGGCCGAAAAGAGCATGCTATTTACTGCTTTAGCAAAAGTTTACCGACTGTGATACCCAATACTCACTGCTCGAGAGAACTTGCTACGCTTTGGCATGGGCTGCTCGCCGGCTGAGACAGTACATGCTGGCTCATACTTCCCTTTTGATACCAAAAAGAGTTGACGTCCTGACAACTCCTTGGCCTTTTACAATGTGAGGCATTGATATGATCGGCGAGATCAGGCCTACGACATCCAACGGGCATCGTTTCATCTTGGTAGCTATTGAGTACTTTACGAAGTCGGTTGAAGCAGCTTTCTTTGCTACTGTAACCAAGAACGTCGTGGCACGGTTCATTCAGCACAATCTAATTTGTCAATATGGTGTACCAGAGAGGATCATTACAGACAGTGGTATCAATCTCAACAACAAGATGATCACCGAGCTCTGCGAGCAATTCAGGATACAACATCATAACTCTTCTCCCTACCGGCCGAAGATGAATGGGGTTATCGAAGCGACTAATAAGAACATTAAGAAGATCGTGCAGAAGATGACAGTGACATACAAAGACTGGCACGAGATGTTACCATTTGCTCTTCACGGGTACCGTACCTCAGCGCGAACGTCAACAGGGGAAACACCCTATTCCTTGGTATATGGTATGGAGGCAGTCTTGCCCATCGAAGTTCATATACCCTCTCTCTGAATCATGAAGGAAGCAGGTTTGAGCGAAGATGACTGGATTCAGACCCGGCTTGATCAGCTGAACCTAATCGACGAAAAGAGACTTACTGCTATTTGTCATGGTCAGACGTATAAAAAACGGATGATCAAGGCATTTAATAAGAAAGTCAGACGACAAGAGTATCAAGTTGGGGACCTGGTAATCAAGCGCATTATTCTACCTCAAGGTGATCCCAGGGGAAAATGGACCCCTACTTACGAAGGGCCATTTGTGGCTAAGAACATTTTCTCAGGAGGAGCTATGATTCTGACCACCATGGATTATGACGACCTTCCTCACCCCGTCAATGCAGACATAGTGAAAAGATACTACGCATAATCAAAGACCCGCTAGGTCGACTGGCCTAGGCAAAAATAAGGGCTTCCCGGCGAACCAAAAGGGTTCGGGCAAAAATAAGGGATGAAAATGAAAAAAATCTGTACACCCGGCAAGTCGAAAACCTGAAAAGGCGGCTTGGGCAAAAATGGATATCCCGATGGACTGAAAACCCGAAAGGGCGGTCCAGGAAAAAATTAGGGATCAAAGTGTAATACTATGTCTCATTGGATCACCTTGCATCCAGACTTCAGGATCGACTATCAAGCTCGGACGACACTAATCAATCTGATTCACCTTCAACCAACAGCAAAGTGATGAGATGCTCGAGGATATAAAGGCAATAGCAGAGTTGGAACCCAGTGGGATTATTCACATAGCTGTTTTGTTTTCTTTTCACAAATTGTGTAAATTCTATTTATTCGGCGGCGTTCTCTTACTAGGACGTCAGCCTCTTGTACAAAAACGCCTATTTACAGGCCAAATTTCAAAATCAATACAATTCATTTTCAAAGAAATTCCAAACTGTTTTCCTTTATCTGTTTTGTTTTGCATAGAACATCCAATGTTCATTTTTGATATATGCATTTGACATTAATTGCTGCTCATAAATATCTACATGCGAAACAAAAGACGATTACGGGTAATATCAGAAACAGGGGCAATAAGAATTGTCCGAACTGTATAGTTGCTCTATCCACCAGGTACAATGGTAGATTCAGCTGAAGAGTATGGCTAAGATACCTCCACTTCCCGCAGAGTAAGACAGTAACGGTAGCTCCCCCAGCTGAGCCTTGCAACTATGAACGAATCAGCAATGCTCTCCCCAAGCAGAGTTGATCTACCATTAGCACTAAAAAGGCTTGATATCCCCGGAAGTCTTAATATTCCCTAGTGGAGTATAAAAATGTTCCCCGGCAGAATACAAGATACCCCCAGTGGAGTCAATATTTCCCCAGCACGGTCTGAAAAATCTTCCCCAACAGAGTTGAAGCACCATCCCCAGTAGACTCTGGAAGTTTATCCCCAGCTGTTGTACCCCAAAATTTGCCCTCCCATTTCCTCAACATTTTCTCATCACAAAACCCTTGGAGCTCAAGATCCAGTTAGGGTTTCCTCTGCTCAAGACTTCTCCTTGCACTGTTGACCCAAATTAGGGTTTGTGTTTGAACAAAGATATCTTGACCTAAAATGCCTAAGATGACTTTCATGCTTCATGTTGGACTCCCAAGTTTATCCATACCAAGTTTCAAGTCCTGATTCCAAATTTTGCCTAGTCAATTGGACAGTTGACCTAGAAATCAACTGTATTGGGGGAAAAGTCAACTGTGGCCAATTGACAGTCAAATCTCATGAAAAATGACCCACATCAACATTATGTACTCACATGCAATATTTGATCAAGTTTGGATCACAATTCCACAAGAAATTTGATCAGATCACCAAAAGGGCAAAATGGTCATTTTTAGGGTTTTGACTGCACAAAGGTAATTTTTGACTGTTTGACCTAGCCAATGGCAAACCAAGCTCACATATGGACTCAAGGACCCCATGGAATTATCTTGACATGCTCAACAAGTTCAAAAGATCCCAAATACACAAGAATGACAGTTGAATTTCCCAGTCAATTGATCAATTTTGACTGTATATTGGAAAGTCAAACTTTGACTTTTTGGTCAAAATCAAGTGTCAAGATTCATTTTTCATCAAAACATGCCAAATCATGAAACTTGTTCATCAAGAAATCAAGAATTGCAAATTAGGGTTTGAAATGAAGATTTTTCATAACTTAGAATTTTTCTAAGTTATGAAAAACCCTAATTTTTTCCTAACTTTGCCCCACTTTCTCACCAAGATTCATTTGGATTCAAGCAAAAGTCAAAACATGAAAGTTGTAGCCTATTGTATAATCTACAACTTTGATTCACAAAGTTTTCCCAAAAGAATCTTGTAGCTCAAGTTATAATTTTTGGAACAAGGGTACCAAACCATTCTTAACTTAGAGAAAATTTGACCTATTTTAGGCAAGGTTTTTACCTAACTTCAAGACCATTTTTCACATGCTTCCACTTGGAATTTCAATTTGCATTTCAAAGATGGATTGTAGTAAACATTCCAAGCTTTCCAAAATGTCCAAGAACTCATCAAACAATCTCATGGTTAGGGAGAATCGAATTTGGTAATATGGGAAAAACTCACTTTTGATTTGGCCAAGTTACATGTTCATACATTTGTGCCATTTTGAATTCAGCATGCTTTCCTTGATTACAGGTCTTTTATCTCAATTACACTCATAAATTTAATGCCAATCCTTTGTGCCAAGATGTTGTTCTATGAGTTTGGACATTACATGTTAAACTAAGCCATTTATAGAAAAAGCAAATTAACCATTCTTGAAAAATGAACTTTATGTCAATATGCAAATCCAAGCAAGTACATTTGAAATCTCTTTGGCACAAGTTTATGAGTTAATTACACTGATCAAGACTGAGTTATGTAGCACATTAGGGGGGCCTCTACCTGTCTAGAACACCAACTTGCCATCTTTTGCTTAAAGTGTAAGAAACATAGCATAACACATAACAACTTTCATCTCAGCTAAAAAACCCTTAAGCAAACTTGTCAAACATATTCAAAACATCCATTCTGAGCTAGAACACGAGTGAACCATCCCCAACACCTTCCCATTCACAGAATCACCATTGAACTGCCCAAAACAGGGCATCCCATGCAGTTTGAATTCCATAGCTCAAACCTTCCATGCATTCTTGCTAAAAACTTGTCAAACACATCCCACAACATCCCTTGAAGCTAATCCAAACCTCAAACACGACCTGTAACACTCCCAGGCAACATCACCATTTTCATTTTCTTGTTTTGCAGCTGAAGTTCCATAGCACGATTCAAAAGGTTTCAAGACAAAGTAAAGCTTGGAATAGCATCCCTGGATATCAAGGAAGCTGTACCAATCATCACCTTGCATTGAAGACACCTCCATCACCAGATACAACTTCAACTGAACAGGTAAGTTCATGAACACGTATCTCTCTATTCAGGCATTGTTAGCTTTAGGTTTATGAAGAAAACATGTCACATTCATAGCCCTGAACATGCCCATGTAATTAGATTTCATTTATATTATGTATGCTTAGAGAATTTTAAGTCTGAACATTGAATAAAATTTAGGTCAGGAATTGGGGGAGAAGAAATTCTCTCTCATTTCTGAGAGTTAGATTGACTTCTTTATATGTCTAGAATCGTGGCTTCAAGCTCTACAAGTTTCATGTTGGAAGATTTGGCAAAAGATCAAAGAATCAGGAGTTAGGGATTTGAGAAGAAAGGCGCGTGTTTTTGAATTTGTTTGTCTGAAGGTTGAAGACAACAAGCTTCTGGGCTGGGCTTTGTTTGTCATTTCTGTTCACACACCATTTTCACTTTGACACCCCCTAGGCCCATTTTGCTTATTTTCATGATTTTTTGACTTTTCTTTTTTTATTCTGACTTATTTATTTTTCCTTATAATATTAAAAATATTAAAAATATTTTTTACACCATTTTCATATTTATTAGGTATTTATTTGTTTAGATCAATATTTGTACATAAATAAATATAAACATACTTTTATTCAAAAATACTAAAAATAATGCAAACACATTTTATTTTCCATTTTTATTTTATTTTACATTCTGAAAATATTTTACATAAAATATACTTTTTTTTATAAATATTAAATATTATTATTTTGTATATATTCAATATATTTAATAAATAATACAAATTCATATATATATTAGTATATTTAGGTTAAAAATACAAAATATACACATTTTATTTTGTATTAATATTTAACATAAAAAAATACCTTTTTGACAAATATACTTCATTTTTATTTTTATTTTTGTATATAATAAATGAATATTGTACACATTAAATAATTAATACATTTTATTTAATAAAATTAGGGTTTTGCCCTAAACATAAAAAACTCCAAAAAAATAATACTTTTTATTTTGTTTATTTGACACATAAAAATACTTTTTTTCATACATATAAAAAGCCTTTTTGCATCTTGCATATTTATTTTATTTCTATTTAATTTGTGCAATTAATATCTTGTAAATAATTCAATATTGATGTAATAGTCTAGGTTTAAATTCCTTGTCAAAATACCCCCATTTGAACATTTGTACCCCCTTCCCATATATTGTGTTGTAATAGCTTAGTAACTTTATTTTTCGCACTTTATTGCTTTCTAAATATACCATGTTAGAATTAGGGTTTGTATGCGAATCAAAAACAACAAAAATAGTTTGACCTAATTTCAAGATAAACAAGCATGAAAATGGACAACACTAATCACACTTGCACCCCTAGGGTATTCCACTCGTTGCCTTCAATAAATGGGCAATATTGCATGATAGGTCTCTTTGGGAAAAAACAAAACAAACAATCAAATGATCATAGTCCCTCGATGACGCTTTCGAAAGTTGCCTAAAAATGATCAAGTCCCTTAAAGAAAATTGCCCAAAGATACTTGGCACCATTGCAATTATGGTCTAAACGATGACCCGTGCCCGTCCCTTTCACATCCTAACACAAGATTGTCCACCAAATACAATGGTGGAACAAACTTGTTAAAAGGGTTAAAACATAGCAATAATCTTTGAGAAATTTAGGAGTAGATAACCTCTTAGTTACTTGAATCAAACTTGCAAAAACAAAACACTTGCCTATTTTCTAAAACCACACCTCACAACACTTTCAAAAACAAACTTTCAAAAACAAATGAAAACCTTTTCAAAAGACATACACCTTTGTATACATCCCAACATGGATCATTACAAAGGTTGCCACCACATTGGCCTCTTTTCAAAAACATTTTCAAACCCACACACAAAGCATCATTTCAAACAATTGAAAAATAAGGCAAGTTGATCTAAGCAAGTAACTAAGAGCCCATGGATAACCATGGATATAAAGGGTGCTAATACCTTCCCTTTCTATAATCTACTCCCCGAACCCAAGAAAACATCTCAAAGGTTTTTGCTGTGCTTTTTAAACCTTTCCTTAGGATAAAATAAAAAGTCGGTGGCGACTCTTGCTCAACTGAAACATTTGCAAAAACAAACGCAAAACCATAGTCAGTTCTCCCACCGTATCACAGAACTGGCGACTCTGCTGGGGATAACTTTAAAAGTGGAGTAACCTTAGGGCTTAGATCACCCTTGTTTTCAATTGTTTGCCTTGTTTGCTTTTATAATTGTGGGCTTTGCATCGGAGTTTCATAGATCCTAACCCGGATCTGGGGAATACCTTTTTTAGGTAGCATAATCTGTTAGGGACCTGTCCGGCGTACACCGACATGGGTGAAGCAGTGGCTACGTTGGTGTGGCACCTTGGTCTGTACCGATATCCCTTGTGTTGCAACGAGGGGAATATGGGTCTTCTAAGGAGTCATTAAACACCAACCGACCTTAGAACCCTAAATTGACCAAACTTGGACATTAGAACAGTAGCAATATGCTACACTCATTGAGGCTAAACTCTCGCGATGGTTCCGGCCGCAAGAAAAGATTGCGATGCTGGAGTTATGACCGATTGAGGGTAGTCAATGATTTGAGATCCTCTAGAACCCGGTTACTTTCGATAGGACATGTTTTAACCAACGAAACCAAAAGAGGGTAATACCTAAACTTCATGCTGGCCTGAAACCTAAGGGTTGTCTTGTGTGACTTGTGTGCCTTATCATGCTTGCCTGTGTGAATACTTGTGGTGTGCTTCATCATAACATCATGCCATCATACCATTGCATACATCCTGTATAAGGACTAACCCATTTCAAAGACAAAAAAGTTTCATCTTTGCTCTGTTTTGTAGAACATCATGATGCCCGTGCGTAGGAATACTGTTCGGCTCAACTTTGTTCAACCACCAGCTCTGCTCAAAGATTTGGTTGATAGGATGCCAAACACTACTTCCTTCATCAACAGGCATGGTTCTCTCCTTGGCTTGACCACTGCAAAGTGGGACCAACAACCGATAAGTGTCCTGACCCAGTTTTATGACCCCCTGTATCATTGCTTTACCTTTCAAGACTTCCAGCTGGTCCCTACCCTGGAAGAATTCTCTGATTTGCTCGGTATCCCTGTTTTGGAGCAAACTCCATTCACTGGTTGGGAAAAGACTCCTAGGCCTGAAGAGGTTGCTTCAGTTCTCCCCTTGACCAAAGAAGAGGTATTGGCTAACTGGGAAACTAGAAGTGGAGTTAAGGGCTTTCTAGTCAAATTTCTGGTTGGCAAAGCTAATGATTTCTGGAATGACTTGGACTTCAAGGCGTACGAAGACATTCTGGCTCTTTTAATATATGGCCTGGTATTGTTTCCCAATCCTGACACCTTTATCAGTATCTATGCCATAAGGATCTTCATGTCTCGGAATCCTGTACCCACTCTTTTGGGTGATATCCTACAACAACTCTATGCTCGTACTGCCCGAAAATGGGGAACTCCGTAGTGTTGTGCTCCTTTGCTAGTGAGGTGGTTTATTTCGCACCTTCCTAAGTTCGTGCTGAAGAATGAAGAAGGAAAGGGTTGGGCTCATAGGTTAATGTCTCTCACTGATAATGACATCACTTGGACTCTTAGAGGTTTGGATGAGGTAGTTGTTATTGATCATTGCGGAGAATACCCTAATGTCCCGTTGATTGGTATCCAAGGAGGAATCTCTTATAATCCATGCTTAGCTCTCCGCCAGTTTGGAAGAGCCAGAAGAGTGAGGCCTCATGAGATGTTGGTTCCTCACTTCCATTTTGAATTTCAGGTAGACAGTGACAAACTACGCCATGGATTCATTAAGGCTTGGGACAGAATTCACAAAGCTGACCCACATGAGCTGGGACCAAAGACTTCTCTACCAATGGAACCCTATTGCAGATGGGTCCGCATCCGTGCTCAGAAGTTAGGTATGCCGTACGAAGCTGTCAGACCTATTATTCTTGAATCTCCTGATGAAGATGGGGTTCCTCCAACTGTCCTCCCTCCTCAAATACCCACTGATTTTGACACAATGAAGAGATCTTGGGCGCAGCTAAAGGAAGAACGAGATTTTTATCGGGAAAAGTTCAACGAACAAGAACGGAAGATCTAGAGGCTGACTAAGAAGAAGAAGGCTCTACTCCTGAAGAAGAAGAAGAAAAAGAGGACTGCGTTATTCAACACCGGATGCAGGTTTGGGAACACACTCCACAATGAGGCTGATCCAACTACTTCCTCCGCAGAGAAAGACAGTCCCCAAGGGGGAGGAGCTCCTAGTCCTGCAGTCTCTGACAACGAGATGGACTACAATGACGAATAATACCCACCTGCTGCTGACAGATACAAGCAATTAGAGGACCGCTTGAGCGCCATGGAGATTCAGAATGTGTCGGGGCTGGATTTCGGAGATTTGGGGTTATCTTCTGGGGTAGTAATCCCACACAAATTTAAGGCGCCTGCCTTTGCCAAATACGACGGGGCTTCCTGTCCAAAGCTGCATCTAAGGTCGTACGTAAGGAAGATCCAACCTTACACGGCAGATAAGAACCTTTGGATTCACTTCTTCCAAGATAGCCTTTCGGGGTCACAGCTTGAGTGGTTCTACCAACTAGATGGAACTAGTATCCGACATTGGGAAGATTTGGCAACCGCATTTTATAGACAATATCAATACAATTCTGATCTCGCTCCTACGCGTACCCAACTTCAGGGTATGTCTCTAGGAACGGGCGAAGGGTTCAAAGAATATGCACAAAAATGGAGAGATTTGGCTGGCAGGGTGCAGCCTCCTTTGACTGATCGTGAGCTGGTTGATATGTTTCTAGGGACCTTGTCTGGTCCATTTTTCAATCATTTGGTTGGTAACTCCTCCGCTGGGTTTACGGATTTGATTCTGACGGGTGAAAGGATAGAAGCTGGCATCAGGTCAGGAAAGATACAAAAAGCTGCCTCCGCAAGTACTGAGAAGAGACCTTTCAAGAAAGAAGCAAGTGCCGTCTATGGTCCTAGAAGACAAGTCAAGCCAGAAAGCCGTTAATGCCTTGGTCATTTCAAAACCTGTTGATGCTCCTCAGCAGTACAATCAACAAAGAGGTGAAAGGCCCAAGAGGCAGTATACTCGGCTGAGTATGACCTTGTCACAAATCTTACCGCAACTGTTATCAACCAACTTGGTGACCATCAAAGAGGCTCCTAAGGTCGTGAATACTGCATCTCCTAAGTATAACCCAAATGCCCGTTGTGCTTATCATTCTGATAGCCCCAGGCATACTACTGATGATTGCTGGGCCTTGAGAAATAAAGTGCAAGACCTTATCGACGCGAAGGAAATTCAGTTTGAGGCGCCTGAGAGACCAAATGTTGTAACTGCTCCTATGCCCCAGCATAGAGTAAATTCCATTGAGGAAGATTTATATGCTGTTTCGGTGAATGATGTTGCTACCCCTCTTTTGACTGTTAAGAGGAACTTACTACTAGCCGGTTTATTTCCGGGTTGTGGCAAAGGTTGCCTCCTGTGTGCTGTTATCCCTACCGGTTGTCCGCTGCTAAAATCAGGCATCCAAAGCCTGATGGATAGTAAAGAAATTATGTTCAAGAAAACTCTTGTTCCGTTTGTTTCCGCTGAAGAAGTATCTGTTGTCACAATTTACAATCCTACCAAAGCTCCCCCGAGGAAGCCAGTCCAAATTATGTCTGTTGCACCCATTACTATTACTGTTCCGGGGCCCCTCCCCTATGAATCTGACAAGGCTGTCCCATGGCACTATGGGGCAGACGTGTATGTGCTTGGAGTGAAGCAGGAGTTCAACACCGGTACCAGTATCAGTAACATCACTGGTCCCGCCAAGATTACTCGCAGTGGCAGGCTCTTCTCGCCTGACATTGCACCGCCCGTTATCCGAAAACCTCTTATCATCACACCCGCAAGTGTGCATGTTCCAAATCAAGTTCCTGTGTCTACTACTGCCGCCGAGTCCTCTGGTGCTCGGGGCAAAGAAGTTGCTACCGATATGCCTGCCAGGACGGAGGCACCAAAAAAGACTGTTGTTGAAGCCTCCCAACAAGAGATGGAGGAAATCCTTAAAATCATTAAAAAGAGTGACTTCAATGTTGTTGAACAGTTGGGGCATACCCCCTCCAAAATCTCTATGCTATCATTGCTGCTATGCTCAGAGGCCCATGCAAAAGCCCTGATTTCATTTCTGAAAACGGCCCATGTGCCGCAAGAGACCTCTGCACATCAATTCACTGACTGTGTGGCTAATTTGACAGCTGACAATGGTTTGGGGTTCTCGGATGCTGACCTCACCGCCAAAGGGAAAAATCACAATGATGCCCTGCACGTCTCTATAGAGTGCAGGGGCACTACTCTCGCACACGTATTGGTGGATACCGGTTCTTCCCTGAATGTTTTGCCCAAGAAGGCATTGGATCGCTTGGATTGTGAGAGTCTGGAGCTGAAACCTAGTAACATCATTGTTAGAGCCTTCGACGGTTCTAAGAGGATGGTGCACGGTGAGGTAGACATTCCTATCCGTGTGGGTTCCCAAGTCTTCGACTCAACATTCTATGTAATGGATATTCGTCCATCTTATTCCTGCTTGTTGGGCCGACCCTGGATTCACAAGGCTGGGGCAGTAACATCCACTCTACACCAAAAGCTCAAATACCCTGTCAAAGGGAAGATTGTTACTGTGCAGGGTGAGGAGGAATACATGGTAAGTCACTTGAATTTATTCCGGTATATCGAGATGGACGGGGAGTTTATTAAAACCCCCTTTCAGCATTTTGAGGAGGTTCCTCCAACGTTGGCATCGGCTGAAACAGTGGTTGAAGAAGACTTTCCCCTGAAGATGGCATCCCTGAAAGATGCCCGGGCTGTGATCGAGAAAGGCAAATGTGCAAACTGGGGTCAGCTTCCTGACTTCACTCAAAAGAACGATAAGTTTGGGCTGGGCTTCACTGCAGAGGCTCAGAGGGCTGTGCGCAAGTAAAGGATCAGAAAGGCTCCGGTGTTTATCACCAACCCAAGGGTGAATGCTATCGAGGAGGATGTAGAGGAAGCAGAGTTTGACAGTTGGATCTATCCAACCACCAGCAACGGACCAAGCAACTGGACGGCAAAGGATTTTACACCAATTACATTTGTCACGCAGTAATTAACTCTTTTGATTTTCAATTTGTAACAAACAATATGTTGAAACTTTTATTGGCTCGGTGTCCTACCCGGGGCATCGTAGCTCCATTTGTGAGGGCTTTTTGTATGACATTTCCATATATCATCAATCAAAACATTGGACGTTTGTTGCATTTCAAATCTTGTGCTCTTTTTATTTCTGTGTTATATATTGCAAAACAACTATATTTACACACACTCACTCATACAGGTTTCAATCCACTCTGGATCTCACTGGTAACAGCTCTGCTACCACCAGTTATGACTTCGAGAATCTGATCAACTTGGCCGAAGACGAAGGTGAAGATGATTGCGAAGTGCCTGGTGAACTCGCAAGACTGCTACTCTAGGAAGAGAGGGCCATTCAGCCACATGAAGAGCCGGTGGAAACAGTTAACCTGGGTACTGAGACAGATAGGAAAGAAGTCAAGATTGGTGCCAATCTAGAGCTCAGCGTGAAGCAACGATTGATCCAGATGCTACATGATTACATTGAGATCTTTGCCTGGTCATACAAAGACATGCCTGGTTTGGATGCCGACATTGTAGTTCATCACCTGCCAACCAAGGAAAACTGCCCTCCGATAAAGCAAAAGGTTCGCCGTATGCGCCCAGAGATGTCCAAAAAGATCAAAGCTGAGGTTATGAAGCAATTCGATGCCGGCTTTCTAGCAGTAACTTCTTACCCTCAGTGGGTTGCCAACGTGGTGCCAGTGCCAAAGAAGGACGGTAAAGTCAGAATGTGTGTCGACTACAAGGATTTGAACAGGGCAAGCCCCAAAGATGATTTTCCTCTACCTCACATCGATGTTCTTGTTGACAATACTGCTCAACACAAGGTGTTCTCCTTCATGGATGGTTTTTTAGGGTATAATCAGATCAAGATGGCTCCGGAAGATATGGAAAAGACTACCTTTGTGACTCAGTGGGGCACCTTCTGCTACAAGGTCATGCCATTCGGGTTGAAAAATGCTGGGGCAACCTACCAACGTTCCTTGGTCGCCTTATTTCATGATATGATCTATCATGAGATCGAGGTATATGTTGATGACATGATTGCAAGGTCCCAAACTGAGGAGGAGCACCTTGATCATCTGCGGAAGCTGTTTGACCGATTGAAATTATACAAGCTGAGGTTGAATCCCAACAAATGCACCTTTGGGGTGAGGTCCGGAAAATTGCTAGGTTTCATTGTAAGCGATAAAGGTATTTAGGTGGACCCTGCCAAGGTAAAAGCCATACAAGAGATGCCAACTCCCAAGACAAAGAAAGAAGTCAGAGGCTTTCTGGGACGACTGAATTACATAGCCCGTTTCATCTCACATCTAACTGCTACCTGTGATCCAATCTTCAAATTACTGAAGAAAGATCAAGTAGTACGTTGGAACGATGAATGTCAGGCTGCTTTCGAAAAGATAAAAGAGTATCTCCAAGAGCCACCCATTCTTATGCCACCAGTGGAAGGGAGACCTCTGATATTATACTTGACAGTACTTGACAACTCAATGGGGTGTGTGTTGGGGCAGCATGATGAGTCTGGCCGAAAAGAGCACGCTATTTATTACCTGAGCAAAAAGTTTACCGACTGTGAGTCTCGTTACTCACTGCTCGAGAAAACTTGCTGCGCTCTGGTATGGGCTGCTCGCCGGCTGAGACAGTATATGCTGACTCACACCACTTTATTGATTTCAAAGATGGATCCCATCAAGTACATATTCAAAAAGCCTGCTCTGTCTGGAAGAATAGCAAGATGGCAAATGATCTTGACAGAATATGATATCCAGTATACAACTCAGAAAGCAATCAAAGGAAGTGTAATGGCAGATCATTTGGCACACCAACCTATGGACGATTACCAATCATTGAACTTTGAATTTCCGGACGAAGACATCATGGTGGTAACTGATTGTGAAGTGCTTGGACCGGATGAAGGACCTGAGGAAGGATCCCGATGGTCTATGCATTTTGATGGAGCCTCCAACGCTTTGGGTAACGGCGTCGGCGCTGTAATCATATCTCCCAAAGGAACTCATAATCCACTCACCGCCCGATTGTGTTTCAACTGCACCAACAACATGGCAGAATATGAGGCATGTATCATGGGTCTTCAAGCCGCAATCGACTTAAGGATCAAGTATCTGAGTGTCTTCGGAGATTCCGCTCTCGTGATCAATCAGATCAAAGGCGAGTGGGATACGAAACACCCAAATCTTATTCCTTACAAAGAGTATGTGCTGACTTTGCTTCCCCACTTTGAAGAGATAACTTTTGAACACTTCCCAAGAGAGGAGAATCAGCTAGCGGACGCACTAGCTACGATGTCTTCAATGTTCAAAGTCAAATGGGACAATGAGGCTCCCCGGATCATTATCTGGAAATTGGACGAACCTGCATACTGCTGCGATCTTGAGGCCGAAAAGGTGACTGAAAAACCTTGGTATCATGAGGTGAAGAGATACTTGGAAGCTCAGGAATACCCTGAAGGTGCATCTGTCAATGACAAGAAGTTTATGAGGAGGTTTGCTGCAAAATTCTTCCTCAGCAACGACATTCTCTACAAACGGAATCATGATTCAACCCTACTGCGTTGTGTGGATAAGGCTGAAGCAGAGAAGATCATGATAGAACTGCATGAAGGTACATTTGGAACACATTCCAGTGGACACACCATGGCAAAGAAAATCCTTAGGGCAGGATATTTCTGGTCCACAATGGAAGCCGACTGTTACCAACATTCTCGAACTTGTCACAAATGCCAGATCTATGCTGATAAGGTGCATATCCCTCCGGTTCCTATGAACGTCCTGACGGCACCTTGGCCTTTTGCAATGTGGGGCATTGATATGATCGGTGAGATCCGACCGACGACATCCAACGGGCATCGCTTCATCTTGGTAGCGATCGATTACTTCACGAAGTGGGTTGAGGCAGCTTCCTACGCCACGGTAACCAATAGCATCGTGGCACGTTTCACCCGGCATAACCTGATCTGTCGGTACGGCGTCCCGGAAAGAATCATTACGGAAAATGGTACCAATCTCAATAACAAGATGATCACTGAGCTCTGCGAGCAATTTAAGATACAGCACCACAACTCTTCTCCTTATCGGCCGAAGATGAATGGGGCTGTAGAGGTAGCTAATAAGAATATCAAAAAGATTGTGCAGAAAATGACAGTGACCTATAAAGATTGGCACGAGATGTTACCGTTTGCTCTTCATGGGTACCGTACCTCAGCAAGGACGTCAACCGGGGCAACACCCTTTTCCTTGGTTTATGGCATGGAGGCAGTCTTGCCGATTGAAGTCCAGATACCCTCTCTCCGGATAATGAAGGATGCAGACTTGAACGAAGATAACTGGATCCAGACTCGACTTGATCAATTAAACCTGATTGACGAAAAAAGACTCACCGCTATTTGTCATGGTCAGACGTACCAAAAACGGATGATCAGGGCATTTAACAAGAAAGTTAGACCACAAGAGTATCAAGTTGGGGATCTGGTAATCAAGCGCATCATTCTTCCTCAAAGTGATCCCAGGGGCAAATGGACCCCTACGTACGAAGGGCCATTTGTGGTTAAACATGTGTTCTCAGGAGGAGCCATGATTCTGACCACCATGGATGGTGACGACCTTCCTCACCCCGCCAATGCAGACATAGTAAAAAGATACTACGCATGAATAAAAGACCCGCTAGGTTGATATACCTAGGCAAAAATAAGGGCTTCCCGGCGAACCAAAAGGGTTCGGGCAAAAATAAATAAATAAAAAAAAATAAAATAAAATCTGTACACCCGGCAACTCAAAAACATGAAAAGGCGGCTTGAGCAAAAATGGGTATCCCGGTGGACTGAAAACCCGAAAGGGCGGTCCAGGCAAAAGTTAGGGATAAAGCGTAACACTATGTCTCATTGGATCACTTTGCATCCAGAATTCGGCATCAACTATCTGGCTCAGACTTCGGCATTGATCAATCAACTGCACCTTCAGCTAAGCAGCAAAGTGATGAGACGCTTGAAGACATAAAGGCGATAGCAGAGTTGGAACCTAGTGGGAATGTTGTGCACATAGCTGTTTTGTTTCCTTTTCAAAATTGTATAAACTCTATGTTATTCGGCGGCATTCTCTTACTAGGATGTCAGCCTCTTGTACAAAAACGCCTATTTTCAGGCAAACTTCAAAATCAATACAAAATCACTTTTTCAAACAAATTGCCATTGTTTTTCCTTTTTCTGTTTTGTCTTGCGAAGAACGTCCAATGTTCATTTTTGATATATGCATTTGACATTAAATTGCTGATTCATAAATATTTGCATATGAAACAAAAGACTAATTACAGGTGACATCAGAAACAGGGGCAATGTAAAGTTGTCTAATGCAGTCTGGTTGCTTTATCCGCCAAGGTACCAAGGTAGATCTAACTGAAGGATGCGACCAAGTTATCTCAACACTCCACAGAGTAAGACAAGATAGCAACCTTCCTCCAACGGAGTATAGGCATTCATCAGCAAGCATCCCCGGCAGTCTTGATCTAAGATTGTTCCCCGGCGGAATACAGACACTCCAGTGGAATCATTTTCCAGTACAGTCTGAAGGTTTCCCCAGGAAAGTGGAATTCTTATCCCCAGCAGGTTTTGAAGCTTATCCCCAGTAGATTCTGGAAGCTTATCCCCTGCAGAGTACAGACGTCTCTCCCGAGCTTTGTTCAAAGTTATTCCTCATAAGGGTTTATAACTGGGTTATCCTCAGCTAATTGCCACGGAAGATCGCCCTCGGCAAAGTTCTTCCTATCCCCAGCGGAGTTCATCAAAGTTACCCAACATAACTCATCAACACAATCCCCAGCGGATTTTATCTCTGGTATCCCCAACGGAGTTTATCATCATTATCCCCAGCGGAATCCATCATTGAAATCCTCAGCGGGCCTCTCATCAAAACTTCAGCAAAGTATCTCTTCCACAGAGCAATTCCCCGCAGGGTAATCTCTCCAACAAGTTTATTCCCCAACGGAGTCATCTTCTCCTACTAGTGTATTCTTGCAACCATCATCCCCAGCGGAAGCGAAGAGCTCTACTCTTCAACGTCAGCCCAGGATTTAATTCCCCGACCGGTCGTCAAGGATTTATTTTCCTAGACGAAAATACATTCATAAACATTTCATGTTTCATACATACAACACTATCTCATGTTGAACATCATGACATCATGCATTTCATACATCATGACATTGCATACAACTGATGTTTTGCCTTTTCAGGGAAAAAAACAACCCTAAAGACAACTACCTTCAACTGTCACATTTCCAGATTCGATACCTGTATCTAGCTAGGGCACATCTGTGAGTGATCAGCTTCCAGACTCGATTCCTGTATCTAGCCAGGGCACGTCTGAAGAGTTCGAGGATTCGATTCCTGTATCCAGCCAGGGCATATCTATCAACTATCACAATTCCAGATTCGATTCCTGCATCCAGCCAGGGCATATCTGTTGACCACGTTTCCAGACTCGATTCCTGTATCTAGCCAGGGCACGTCTGAAGAGTTCGAGGATTTGATTCCTGTATCCAGCCAGGGCATATCTAGCATCTATCACAATTCCAGATTCGATTCCTGCATCCAGCCAGGGCATATCTGTTGACCATATTTCCAGACTCGATTCCTGTATCTAGCCAGGGCACGTCTGAAGAGTTCGAAGATTCGATTCCTGTATCCAGCCAAGGCATATCTGTTGACGACTATTTCCGGATTCGATTCCTGTATCCAGCCAGGGCACATCTGTGAGCAACCGATTGTAGATTCGACACCTGTATCTAGCCAGGGCATATCTGCATGAGGAGATTGAAGATCAAACACCTGTAACAAGCTAGGAAAACATCTGTCTTTCTCAAATACACAAGTTCTCGCTAAGGAATCTCTTATGCGATCAACACTTCCAAATGGCATCTATAAGCCCATTCCCGGCAAGGTTCTGTCACATCTCCAGATGGCATCTATAAGCCCATCTCCCTATCCACCATCTCTCTAAATGGCATCTATAAGCCCATTCCCGACATCACATTGCTGATACTCCAACATGCGAGTGCAAATTTCCGGGCACTCTAGTGTCCAATCTCCTTTTACCCTCGAGTCACGAAAGGCAAACTTGCCAATCTAACTCTTCAGGTTCAATAAGATTGAACAGGGGCAACTTTTGTACCCCAAAATTTGCCCTCCCATTTCCTCAACATTTTCTCATCACAAAACCCTTGGAGCTCAAGATCCAGTTAGGGTTTCCTCTGCTCAAGACTTCTCCTTGCACTGTTGACCCAAATTAGGGTTTGTGTTTGAACAAAGATATCTTAACCTAAAATGCCTAAGATGAATTTCATGCTTCATGTTGGACTCCCAAGTTTATCCATACCAAGTTTCAAGTCCTGATTCCAAATTTTGCCCAGTCAATTGGACAGTTGACCTATAAATCAACTGTATTGGGGAAAAAGTCAACTGTGGCCAATTGACAGTCAAATCTCATGAAAAATGACCCACATCAATATTATGAACTCACATGGACCATTTGATCAAGTTTGGATCACAATTCCACAAGAAATTTGATTAGATCACCAAAAGGGCAAAATGGTCATTTTTAGGGTTTTGACTGCACAAAGGTAATTTTTGACTGTTTGACCTAGCCAATGGCAAACCAAGCTAACATATGGACTCAAGGACCCCATGGAATTATCTTGACATGCTCAACAAGTTCAAAAGATCCCAAATACACAAGAATGACAGTTGAATTTCCCAGTCAATTGATCAATTTTGACTGTATACTAGAAAGTCAAACTTTGACTTTTTGGTCAAAATCAAGTGTCAAGATTAATTTTTCATCAAAACATGCCAAATCATGAAACTTGTTCATCAAGAAATCAAGAATTGCAAATTAGGGTTTGAAATGAAGATTTTTCATAACTTAGAATTTTTCTAAGTTATGAAAAACCCTAATTTTTTCCAAACTTTGCCCCACTTTATCACCAAGATTCATTTGGATTAAAGCAAAAGTCAAAACATGAAAGTTGTAGCCTATTGCATAATCTACAACTTTGATTCACAAAGTTTTCCCAAAAGAAGCTTGTAGCTCAAGTTATAATTTTTGGAACAAGGGTACCAAACCATTCTTAACTTAGAGAAAATTTGACCTATTTTAGGCAAGGTTTTTACCTAACTTCAAGACCATTTTTCATATGCTTCCACTTGGAATTTCAATTTGCATTTCAAAGATGGATTGTAGTACACATTCCAAGCTTTCCAAAATGTCCAAGAACTCATCAAACAACCTCATGGTTAGGGAGAATCGAATTTGGCAATATGGGAAAAACTCACTTTTGATTTGGCCAAGTTACATGTTCATACATTTGTGCCATTTTGAATTCAGCATGCTTTCCTTGATTACAGGTCTTTTATCTCAATTACACTCATAAATTTAATGCCAATGCTTTGTGCCAAGATGTTGTTCTATGAGTTTGGACATTACATGTTAAACTAAGCCATTTATAGAAAAAGCAAATTAATCATTCTTGAAAAGTGAACTTTATGTCAATATGCAAATCCAAGCAAGTACATTTGAAATCTCTTTGGCACAAGTTTATGAGTTAATTACACTGATCAAGACTGAGTTATGCAGCACATTAGGGGGGGCTCTACCTGTCTAGAACACCAACTTGCCATCTTTTGCTTAAAGTGTAAGAAACATAGCATAACACATAACAACTTTCATCTCAGCTAAAAAACCCTTAAGCAAACTTGTCAAACATATTCAAAACATCCATTCTGAGCTAGAACACGAGTGAACCATCCCCAACACCTTCCCATTCACAGAATCACCATTGAACTGCCCAAAACAGGGCATCCCTGCAGTTTGAGTTCTATAGCTCAAACCTTCCATGCATTCTTGCTAAAAACTTGTCAAACACATCCCACAACATCCCTTGAAGCTAATCCAAACCTCAAACACGACCTGTAACACTCCCAGGCAACATCACCATTTTCATTTTCTTGTTTTGCAGCTGAAGTTCCATAGCACGATTCAAAAGGTTTCAAGACAAAGTAAAGCTTGGAATAGCATCCCTGGATATCAAGAAAGCTGTACCAATCATCACCTTGCATTGAAGACACCTCCATCACCAGATACAACTTCAACTGAACAGGTAAGTTCATGAACACGTATCTCTCTATCCAGGCATTGTTAGCTTTAGGTTTGTGAAGAAAACATGTCACATTCATAGCCCTGAACATGCCCATGTAATTAGATTTCATTTATATTATGTATGCTTAGAGAATTTTAAGTCTGAACATTGAATAAAATTTAGGTCAGGAATTGGGGGAGAAGAAATTCTCTCTCATTTCTGAGAGTTAGATTGACTTCTTTATATGTCTAGAATCGTGGCTTCAAGCTCTACAGGTTTCATGTTGGAAGATTTGGCAAAAGATCAAAGAATCAGGAGTTAGGGATTTGAGAAGAAAGGCGCGTGTTTTTGAATTTGTTTGTCTGAAGGTTGAAGACAACAACCTTCTGGGCTGGGCTTTGTTTGTCATTTCTGTTCACACACCATTTTCACTTTGACACCCCCTAGGCCCATTTTGCTTATTTTCATGATTTTTTGACTTTTCTTTTTTTTTTCTGACTTATTTATTTTTCCTTATAATATTAAAAATATTAAAAATATTTTTTACACCATTTTCATATTTATTAGGTATTTATTTGTTTAGATCAATATTTGTACATAAATAAATATAAACATACTTTTATTCAAAAATACTAAAAATAATGCAAACACATTTTATTTTCCATTTTTATTTTATTTTACATTCTGAAAATATTTTACATAAAATATACTTTTTTTTATAAATATTAAATATTATTATTTTGTATATATTCAATATATTTAATAAATAATACAAATTCATATATATATATATATATATTAGTATATTTAGGTTAAAAATACAAAATATACACATTTTATTTTGTATTAATATTTAACATAAAAAATACCTTTTTGACAAATATACTTCATTTTTATTTTTATTTTTGTATATAATAAATGAATATTGTACACATTAAATAATTAATACATTTTATTTAATAAAATTAGGGTTTTGCCCTAAACATAAAAAACTCCAAAAAAATAATACTTTTTATTTTGTTTATTTGACACATAAAAATACTTTTTTTTCATACATATAAAAAGCCTTTTTGCATCTTGCATATTTATTTTATTTCTATTTAATTTGTGCAATTAATATCTTGTAAATAATTCAATATTGATGTAATAGTCTAGGTTTAAATTCCTTGTCAAAATACCCCCATTTGAACATTTGTACCCCCTTCCCATATATTGTGTTGTAATAGCTTAGTAACTTTATTTTTCGCACTTTATTGCTTTCTAAATATACCATGTTAGAATTAGGGTTTGTATGCGAATCAAAAACAACAAAAATAGTTTGACCTAATTTCAAGATAAACAAGCATGAAAATGGACAAAACTAATCACACTTGCACCCCTAGGGTATTCCACTTGTTGCCTTCAATAAATGGGCCATATTGCATGTTAGGTCTCTTTGGGAAAAAACAAAACAAACAATCAAATGATCATAGTCCCTCGATGACGCTTTCGAAAGTTTCCTAAAAATGATCAAGTCCCTTAAAGAAAATTACCCAAAGATACTTGGCACCATTGCAATTATGGTCTAAACGATGACCCGCGCCCGTCCCTTTCACATCCTAACACAAGATTGTCCACCAAATACAATGGGGGAACAAACTTGTTAAAAGGGTTAAAACATAGCAATAATCTTTGAGAAATTTAGGAGTAGATAACCTCTTAGTTACTTGAATCAAACTTGCAAAAACAAAACACTTGCCTATTTTCTAAAACCACACCTCACAACACTTTCAAAAACAAACTTTCAAAAACAAATGAAAACCTTTTCAAAAGACATACACCTTTGTATACATCCCAACATGGATCATTACAAAGGTTGCCACCACATTGGCCTCTTTTCAAAAACATTTTCAAACCCACACACAAAGCATCATTTCAAACAATTGAAAAATAAGGCAAGTTGATCTAAGCAAGTAACTAAGAGCCCATGGATAACCATGGATAGAAAGGGTGATAATACCTTCCCTTTCTATAATCTACTCCCCGAACCCAAGAAAACATCTCAAAGGTTTTTGCTGTGATTTTTAAACCTTTCCTTAGGATAAAATAAAAAGTCGGTGGCGACTCTTGCTCAACCGAAACATTTGCGAAAACAAACGCAAAACCATAGTCAGTTCTCCCACCGTATCACACCAGCGGATTACAAAAATAAATCTCCCCAGCCAAGTTCAAAGGATCATTCCCAGCATAATTCAGAGGGTTATCCCCACAAAAGTCTAACAGGGTTATCCCCAGCAAATCGCAACTGAGAGATCATCCCCAGCGAAGTTCTTTCCTTTCACAAACAGGAATTCAATCCTCAACACCTACTACCACCAGCAACGGTAATCCATCCCCAACGGAGTTTATCATAGGAAGCCTCAGCAGAGCATCTCTCCCCCACAGAGTAACCTCCTCATCGGTTTCTTCCCCAACGAAGTTCTCTTCTCCTGCAGATTTATTACCTTCGTTCACCATCCCCAGCGGAAACAAAAAATTCAATTCTACTCTCCAGCAGCTATTCGGGATTTATTTTCCCCAGCTAAAACATTACATTTCCATACATCATGACACATGCATATACGCATCATACCATACAATATCATTTAAGTTGAGAACACCATTGCTTGATCCATATCATGCATTGCATATGACTGACCTTTACCTTTCAAGAAAGATGCAGTTAAATTCTCAACTATGTCAAAGGCCTTCTCTGGTCCAGTCAAATCGATTCCTAAATATTTTTCTGATGCGATCCAGTTGGAGTTACTCCAAGACCTTGTTTGGTCCAGTTAAATCGATTCCTAAAGATTTTTCTAATGCCGATCCAGTCAAAGTTAATCCAAGACCTTGTCTGGTCTAGTTAAATCGATTCCTAAAGATTTTTCTGATGCCGATCCAGTCAAAGTCAATCCAAGACCTTCTCTGGTCCAGTTAAATCGATTCCTAAAGATTTTTCTGATGCCGATCCAGTTGAAGTTATTCCAAGACCTTGTCTGGTCCAGTTAAATCGATTCCTAAAGATTTTTCTGATGCCGATCCAGTCAAAGTTAATCTAAGACCTTCTCTGGTCCAGTTAAATCGATTCCTAAAGATTTTTCTGATGTCGATCGAGTTGAAGTTATTCCAAGACCTTGTCTGGTCCAGTTAAATCGATTCCTAAAGATTTCTCTGATGCCGATCCAGTCAAAGTTAATCCAGGACCTTCTCTGGTCCAGTTAAATTTATTCTTAAAGATTTTTCTGATGCCGATCCAGTTGAAGTTATTTCAAAGACCTTGTCTGGTCCAGTTAAATCGATTCCTAAATATTTCTCTGATGCCGATCCAGTCAAAGTTAATCCAAGACCTTCTCTGGTCCAGTTAAATCGATTCCTAAAGATTTTTCTGATCCCGATCCATTTGAAGTTATTCCAAGGCTTTCTCTGGTCCAGTCAAATCGATTCCTAAATATTTTTCTGATACCGATCCAGTTGAAGTTAATCCAAGACCTTGTTTGGTCCAGTTAAATCGATTCCTAAAGATTTTTCTGATGCCGATCCAGTCAAAGGCCTTCTCTGGTCTAGTTAAATCGATTCCTAAAGATTTTTCTGATGTCGATCCAGTTGAAGTTATTCCAAGACCTTGTCTGGTCCAGTTAAATCGATTCCTAAATATTTTTCTGATGCCGATCCAGTCAAAGTTAACCCAAAGGCCTTCTTTGGTCCAGTCAAATCGATTCCTAAAGATTTTTTCTGATGCCAATCCAGTTGAAGTTATTCCAAGACCTTCTCTGGTCTAGTTATATCGATTCCTAAAGATTTTTCTGATGCCGATCCAGTCAAAGTATTCCAAGACCTTGTCTGGTCCAGTTAAATCGATTCCTAAAGATTTCTCTGATGTCGATCCAGTCAAAGTTAATCCAAGACCTCCTCTGGTCCAGTTAAATCGATTCCTAAAGATTTTTCTGATGCCGATCCAGTTGAAGTTATTCCAAGACCTTGTCTGGTCCAGTTAAATCGATTCCTAAAGATTTTTCTAATGCCAGATCCAATCAAAGTTAATCCAAGACCTCCTCTAGTTCAGTCAGATCGCCGATAAGATCTCCCTGATTCGTATTCCAGTCGAAGTTCAGATTACCTAGCAACAATCTCCAAATGGCATATGTAAGCCCATTCCCGACATCACAATGCTGATATCACTTCATGCGAGTGCAAATTTCTAGGCACTCTAGTGTTCAATCATCTTCCACCTTCGGATCACGAAAGGCTCGAAAGCCAAATCTATATCCTCAGGTTTAAGAAAATTGAACAGGGGCAGCTGTTGTACCCCAAAATGTTCCCTCTCATATTTCTCAAAACATTGCAATAAAAATCTCCAAGTGGCTCAAGATTGCTCAAGAGTTGGACAGTCAAGTCATCTCCTAAGGAAGTCAACCTCAAATTAGGGTTTTGTATTGCATCAAGGTCCTTGCATCCAAAAGGCCTCAAGTTCTCCCCAATGTCCTAATATGTTCTCAAGATCATCCATGTCAAATTTCAAGCCTTGTAGAGGAAGTTTGGTCAGTCAATTGCTCAAGAGGTCCAAAAATCGACTATGCTAGGGCAAAAGTCAACTGTGACCCAAATACAGTCAAACCTAAAGATTTTTTGTCAACATTCTCATTTTTAAGGGTATTTCATCATTTTATCAAGGGTTGATCATGATTCATCAAGGATTGCTCAAAATTCATCAAGACTCAAAAGTTGCTAAATTAGGGTTTTGTAGGAAAAGTTAACTCAACTTTGACCAAGCATACCTTTCTCATACTTTATGAGAAATGACCCATCCAAATCTCATTTTGAAGAGGATTCAATTTCCTACAATCCATCTTCATACCCCCAAGATCAAAAAATGCACTCACAAGAAGTTACAAATTTGGACATTATAGGTCATTTTTGAAAGTCAACAAAAACACTTTTTTTTTCCAAAGCTTATAACATGAGCATGGAATATCAAAATGATATGATACCAAAAGGGTTGGTTAGAGGACATCTCAATATTTCTAAAAAGTCCAAGAACACTTCCAAAAGTTCAAAATTGAAGAAGTTATGCATTATTGAAGTTGGGCATTTTTGCAAAATTGCCAAAAGTCAACTATCCCCAAAACTTCAAATTTTGTCAAATGGGCCCATTCTTTTCCACTTGATTTGGTCTTGTCGCACTATACACGTGTCCTAGCTTCAGCCTTGTGTCCATTTATTAATTTTTCTATTTTATTTGATTTTTATTGAATTAATTCATTTTAAATCAATTTAAATCCAAATAAAATCTAAATATTGATCATTTAAGATCTTTTTGATTGATATAGGTCTTAATTGTCATCATGGACATGATCAAATCCGTATCAAGCCATATCATGAACAAAAAGATGGAATTTGGACAATTTTGGAAGGTTTTCAATGGAGGATCATATCAAATCCTAAAACATCAATGCACAAAGATTAAAGACCTATTATTTGACCTAATCCAATGCTCATTACATATAGAAGCTAGAGGCACACGAATCAGAGGTTGGAGGCTGCAAAATCACAAGAACAAAACTTGAAAGACTTGGAAAAATCTTGAATCTGAAATCGTGTTTAGAGACAGTTTCAATACAAAATCTCAACACCACTCTATTGCTGGTCAATCACTGAGTGAGAAGCAATCAAAAGCAAGCTCTTTCCCCTCCTCAATCGCGCTGTAAGTCTCTCTGAAAATCGCTCGGCACTTGAAATCGTATCCTCCCATTCTTGCATTTTTTGGCAAAATATTTACACAATCATGCTTATCGTTCCATTTAGAAGCTTTCTGCATTATTTAATTGTGTTTATATGACCTGTAATGCCATACCTGAATCTAGGGTTCTTGTTTCTTGTTTTTTGGGCGTTTTAGTTTCAGGCAAAATCAATGCAAATAATGGACATAGGCGTGTTCAGGAGGGAGAGACGAGTACGACCATGGTCTTGGAACTAATTTCCATGGCCTAAAATTGATTTTAGGAGACACCTACGCATTTAGCTGCGGATGCAAATCCGCAGGTAAAAAAACCAGGCCCAGCGAAGAAGATGAAGACGTGCCCTTCCCTTATTGGACGATTTGAATTTGGCGCGTTTTGTTTTTATATTTCTGGCATATACGTGTTTTCCAATATTATATTTGATTCTTATTCCACTAACAATTAAACATGATGGTTGAGTTGGTAAGGGCGCTAGTTCAATGATTCATAGGACCTGGGTTCGAATCCCAGGTCCCCATATTCTTTGCTATTATTTTCTTTCAGGTATTCTAGCGCGTCTCATGCCTTGCAGTGCACCATGGTCCATCACCTAATCAGTTGCCAAATGGCCCCAGGCCAGATCTGGTGGTCCAGAATGAAAGACCACCATATGCTCTAGTCAACAGGTACACGTGGGATCAGAAAAAGTCATGTAGGCTTGCACTATTGGGCCTTGAATTGCTAATCAAACTCCTTTACACCCCCCCCCCCCCCCTTGAGTATTTCTATTTCTTTTTTTATTTCATTTATTTATTTGTTTTGATTAATTATTTTTATTTTCTAACTAACCAATTAAAATCTTTTTCTTAATAAAATCAAAAACCAAAAAACATATTTTATTTATTAAAATTAAATTCAGCACTTTATCTTTTGCAAATAATTAAAATTAATTTAGATAATTAGGTTTCATTAACTTTGATTAATTTATTTTTATTTCTTTAATTACTCAAAAATACAAAAATACTTTTATTAATTAATTAGTTTATTAATTTAATAATTAATTTAGATCTATTTCAATTTAATTCAAAAAATAACCAAAAAAATGCTTTCTTTCACAAAAGGGTCAAAACCCAAAAAAATGTGCCCGATTTAATTTTCTCGCACGCGATCCATTTTACCATATTGATGTAACTATTTCCCAGAATGTAATAGTTAATTAGGACTTTAATTATTTTATCGCTTTATTTACTTTCTGCATTTTAATTTCAAGGGTTGTTTTTGGCGATGTAAATACCCGACGCCTTGTAATAGTTAGTTTTAATTTCCACAATTTAATTTCCGCAACTTATAAACTGTTAGATGTTTGGTAATAGGGAATGCATGACAAGATCGAATGTATGAACTTAAAATCAACATAGATAACCATTGACATGTACAAAGATAAAATTAATCGAAATAACACACTCGCACATGCGCACTCTTAGGGTACACCTCACTTGGTTGCCTTCGAACGTGGTCATCGAGTATAGGAAGTTTTAGAGGTCGCCCTCTTGTCCAAAGATCATAGTTGCCTCGAAACGGTTGCCTCGGAAAAATGATCTAAGACATTAGGGTTACCGCTAAGGCGTCCTAACATTGCTTTAGTGACCACACGTCCCTTAATCGAATTGACCCTTAAACTCCAACGACGATGCTACCTACTCAGCAATAGTGGGATAGCATTGTCTAAAGGACATTAGCACAGATTGATTCCTTTTTGAGTAGGTAGATGGTTCTTGAGTACTTGCTCTCTCTAAAAACAAAACAAAACTTTTCGCACTTACACATTTCAAACAAAAACTCTTTCAAACCCACAAACATAAAGAAAAGCAATTTTTGAAAACACTTTGAGCAAGTACCTAAGAGCCCGTGGATAACCACGGATAGAAAGGGTGCTAACACCTTCCCTTTCTATAATCTACCCCCCGGACCCGAGAAACATCTCGAAAAAGGAATTTTTCTGTGCTTTTTTCCTTTCCTTGTTGTATAAAATAAAAAACGGTGGCGACTCTTGCTTACCGCGACATTTTGCGAAAACAAACGCAAAACGCGAACCAGCATTCCAAAAACAGTCAGTTCTCTCCCACTGTATCACAACTTCCATGCACAGAAACACCATTCGAGTTAACTTTGTGCAAATACCTGCTCAACTCAAAGAATTAGCCTCAAAAGTTTCTGATACTTCTTCATTCATTAGAAGACATGGTCAGCTTCTTAGCCTGGTTACCTCAAAGTTTGATGAGCAGATGATGAGTGTGCTTTTCCATTTCTTCGATCCTGTACATCATTGTTTCACTTTCCCCGATTATCAGCTAGTTCGCACTTTGGAAGAGTTTTCTCACTTACTGGGCATATCCATCCTTGAGCAGATGCCCTTCACAGGTTTGGAAGAGACTCCTAGACCAGAAGACATTGCTTCAGCTTTGCATCTAAAAAGGGCTGATGTAGTATCCAACTGGGAAACATGAAGCAGGGTTGAAGGTTTCTTAGCCAAGTTTCTAATAGAACAAGCTCATCAGCTCTGGGATAATTTGGACTTTCAGGCTTTCGAAGACATCTTGGCTCTCCTTATCTACGGTTTGGTTCTCTTCCCGAATCCAGATTCCTTTATAGATGTGAATGCGGTTAAGATCTTCGTGTCTCGCAATCCTGTGCCTACTTTTCTGGGTGATATATTGCATGCACTCTACACTCGTACTGTGCATAGAAGAGGGACCCTCATATGTTGCATGCCTTTGCTGGTGAGGTGGTTTACTTCGCATCTCCCCAAATCTGTGTTGAAAAATGAAGAAGGTTTAGGTTGGTCTTACAGGATAATGTCCCTTGCCCATATAGACATTCTTTGGAGTTCCAAGGCTATGGAAAGCACTGTTGTCATTGATCGATATAGGGGATACCCTAATGTACCATTGCTTGGAATCATAGGGGGTATAACCTACAGTCCTTGTTTAGCTTTGCGACAATTTGGTCGTGCTCGGAGAGACGGTCCTCATGAGCTACTTCTTACATATATTTCCTTCGACTACAAGGAAGACGTTGACAAGCACCGTCGAAGGTTTATACGAGCTTGGGGCATGGTGAACAAATCTGACCCTCAAGAGCTAGGACCAAGGACTTCCCTCCCTATGCAGCCTTACCTCCAGTGGGTCCGAGCTCGTGCTCAGAAGCTTGAGATGCCTTATGAAGTTGTGTTGCCAGTGATTATGGAGCCCACCAATGAAGAGGGCATTCCTTATACAGTCCTTTATCCCTACATGCCCACTGATCTTGGGGCATTGAAGAGATCCTGGATTCAGTTGAAAGAGGAGAGGGATACCTACCGGGAGAAGTACCATGAGCAAGAGAGGAAGATCTTGAAGCTCACCAGGCAACTCGAGAATGAAAGAACGATCAATGACTACGTCAGCACGAAGGGGAAGCATCCATGGGATTTTTGATTTTGCTTTTTCTAGTTTAGATTTGTTTTTCATTTATTTCTTTGGAAACGCCTCAAAGGAATTGTTGAACCTTTTTACAAGTTTAATCTAATAAAGTTTGTTTATTTTTTGGTTTGCAAATTTAAATCTACCAAAGTCTTTGAAATCATTACATACGCATCCCATTATCATGCACACCATTACAGGTTTCTCATTTTCTTCGCTGTTTATTTCAGCAGAAATGTCTTCTGATCAAGCTATCAAAGATCTTCAGGCACAAAATGCCCAATTCCAAGAGATGTTCTTGAGCTTGGCTAAAGGGAAAGAGGATTTGAAAGCTCTCATTCTAAAAGAGAAAGAGAAGAAGAAAAAGAAGAAGGTCGTTCTGCTGAGTATGAGCAAAAGGTTTGGGGATAGGTTGAAACAGTAAGCTGATTTGTCCTTTTCATCCAAGGAAGGGGAGAACCAAAAAGAAGAAAAGGGCCCCAGTCCCGCAGTTTCTGATAATGATACAGATTATGATGAGGAACAGTATCCCCCTGCTGAGGATATGTACAAGCAATTAGAAGACCGTCTGAGTGCTATGGAGATTCAGAAAATCCCTGGTTTGGATTTTGGAGAACTGGGATTGGTATCGGGAGTGGTAATTCCTCATAAGTTCAAAGCTCCGGGTTTTGCCAAGTACGATGGAGTATCCTGTCCAAAACTCCATCTTCGCTCGTACGTCAGGAAAATTCAACCCCACACTGCTGATAGAAATTTGTGGGTGCATTTCTTTCAAGATAGTCTGTCAGGGACTCAGCTTGAATGGTTTTATCAATTGGAAGGAGCCAATGTTAGAAACTGGGAAGAATTTTCTTCTGCTTTTTACAGGCAGTATCAGTATAACGCCGACCTTTCTCCCACTCGTACTCAGCTTCATGGTATGTCAATGGGTACAAGTGAAGGTTTTAAGGACTATTCTAAGAAGTGGAGAGATTTAGCTGGAAGAGTCCAACCCCCTTTGTCTGACAGGGAGTTGGTTGACATGTTTCTGGGGACGCTATCTGGTCCATTTTTCAATCATCTGATCGGCAGTTCGTCATCTGGGTTTACTTAATTGATTTTGACTGGGGAGAGAGTAGAAGTTGGTATCCGAAGTGGTAATATACATAAGGATACTTCATCAAGTACAGTGAAGAAGCCTTTCACCGGTAAGAAAGAAGCTAGTGCAGTATACGACTCGAGGAGCCAAAACAGACCTAAACACCGTCAAGTAGTAAACGCGGTAGTGATATCAAGACCCACAGTTTCTCCACAATGCAACAATCAACAAAGGGTGGAAAGACCACAAAGACAGTTCACTCAGCTCAATATGACCTTGTCTCAAATTCTACCATAATTATTGAAGACTAACCTGGTAACTCTGAGGGAAGCCCCGAAGAATCCTGTGATCAGTGGGAATAGAACTGACTGTTTTTGGAATGTTGGTTCGCGTTTGCGTTTGTTTGCGCAAAATGTCGTGGTAAGCAAGAGTCGCCACCGTCTTTTATTTTATCCAACAAGGAAAGGACAAAAGCACAGAAAAATTCCTTTTCGAGATGTTTCTCGGGTTCGGGAGGTAGATTATAGAAAGGGAAGGTGTTAGCACCCTTTCTATCCGTGGTTATCCACGGGCTCTTAGGTACTTGCTCACTATGTTTTCAAAAGTTTGCTTTTCTTTGTGTTTGTGGGTTTGAAAAGAGTTTTTTGTTTTTGAAGAGAGTGTAAGTGCGAAAAGTTTTGTTTTGTTTTAGAATGAGCAAGCACTTAAGAACATCTACCTACTCAGAAAGGAATTAATCTGTACAAGTGTCCTTTAGACAATGCCATCCCACTATTTAGGAGTAGGTAGCATCGTCGTTGGAGTTTTCGGGTCAATTCGATTAAGGGACGTGTGGTCACTAAAGCAATGTTAGGACGCCTTAGCGGTAACCCTAACGTCTTAGATAATTTTTATCCGAGGCAACCGTTTCGAGGCAACTTATCATCTTTGGACAAGAGAGCGACCTCTAAAACTTCCTATACTCAATGACCACGTTCGAGGCAACCAAGTGAGGCTTACCCTAAGAGTGGCATGTGCGAGTGTATTGTTTTTTATATTATCTTTGCATGTCATGGTGAGCTACTGTTGATTTTAAGTTAAGATAGATCTTGTCATGCATAGCCTATTATTTAAACATCTAACAGTTAATAGTTGCGGAATATAAATTGCGGAAAAATAAATCTAAGCTATTACAAGGCGTCGGGTATTTACATCTCCAAAGACAAACCCTTTAAAATTAAATTGCGAAAAATAAATAAATAAAAGCAATAAATAAATAAATAAAGTCCTAAGTTAAAACTATTACATCCTCGAAGCAGATACAATATTAACATATGGATCAAAAATTAATCGCGCGCAAGAAAATTAAATCGAAGTGTTTTTAGGGTCTTGACCCTTTTTATTGAATAAAGCATATTTTTGTTCTTTTTGAATTAAAAATTAAGTCTAAATTAATGGTTAAATTAATTAATTAAATAAAAAATATTTTTGTTTTTTTTAATTATTTAGGGAAATAAAATAAAATTGATTAATGTTATTAAAAACCTAATATTCTAAATTGATTTTAATTTATTGCAAAATATTAAAATTATACCTAATTAGAAACTAAGTTAATTAAATTATTTATTTACAAAAAATATGAAATAATGAAATTGAATTTAATAAATAAAAATAATGTTTTTTATGTTTTCTGATTTTTTATAAAAAAGTTAATTTGTTAATTAGTTAATTAAGATAATAATAATAATAAAATAGAAAAAATAATAAAAAGAAAATAAAATGAAGAACAAACTCAGGGGGGGTGTTGGGCCTGAAGAAGGTGTTTGAATGGCAATTTGTTGGCCCAAAACGCTTCAGCCTTGTTGGACTTTTGTGATTTGCTGGGCGTGCATTGACCTGAGTCCATGGTGGTCCTTCACCTTTGGCCATTGATTTTGCCCTGTGAGCCACGTAGCATTTGTGATCTGGGGGTACACTGTAATCCACGCTTGGAGTATTGTATGTGAATACCTGAGGAACAAAATCAAATAAACGTTTGGGGGACCTGGGATTCGAACCCAGGTCCCAAGGGTATTTCCAATAGTGCTCTTACCAATCCAATTGCGTTGCTTAGTTGTTATTAGAATACACAATAAATATTATATGGGCAACTCAATTATTATGGTAGCAAATAAAAAAAACGCGCTAAACTTCAAACAAGCCAATCTGGCCACGCCACGTTATCATCCCTGTTATGGGGACCGTGGCTAAAAGTCCTTTACCTATACCAACGGACGATTGTCCGTAGCTACACATCGTGCTATCTCAAAATCCACCACGAGCCACTAAAATGCAAACTAAAGGCATGGTTTTGCTCCCCTCTCCTCCCTGGTTCCAACCATGGTCCTTTTGTTGACCAATTTGCCATGTAATGAAAATCCCTGAAAGAACCCTAAAACGGTCTACCATGGCGTTTTGTGATATAGGGCATAATAATGAAATTGAATAATACAGAAACTTTGCAAATGATGTAAGGAATTCAAATATGCAATTATCTCAAAGAATGGATGCAAGATTCAAGCTTTACGATTCCATGAGTATGGCGGTTCTGAGTGATACTTACAAGGGTTTTGGAGGCAGAAGAGCACACGATAAGGATTGGTACTGCTTCAGTGAGGTCCAAGGAAGTGATTGGAACCTTTGTTTGATCCTGAAAAGGCTTCTAAGTACGATTTCAGATCCAATATTTTCAAGCTTTTTTCTCAAATTCCTCTGGCCGTTTCTGTAGTGGTTTGGGCGTCCTTTAGGTCTGTGTGGCTTGCTTGCATATAATAGAATGATTTTAGGTTAAAACATGGGCCAATATCCTTGTGTATTGAAGAATCAAGATTGGATTTTGATCACCATTAACATGTTTCCAAATATAGGCCAAATCTGATATTTTGTGCTTGAATTGACTTGGCACGAGTTTGATTTGATTCATAATGATAATTGCAAGTTTTACAAATCACAAAGATCCCTTTACATCAATTTTTAGATTTTATTTGATTTAATATTGATTTAAAATGAATTAAATCAATAAAAATAAAATAAAATAAAAAAATAAATGAATGGTCATGAAATTAAGTATGGGACACGTGTGTGGTGTGATAATACCAAATCAAGTGGAAAAAAGTGGGCCCTTTTGTCAAAAATTGGAGTTTTGAGGATAATTGACTTTTGGCAATTTTGGAAAAATGCCCAACTTCAACAATGCATAACTTCTTCAATTTTGAAATTTTGTAGGTGTTATTGGACTTTTTAGAAACCTTGAGATGTCCTATAATCAACCCTTTTGGTATCATATCATTTTGATGTTCCATGCTCAAGTTATAATCTTTGGCAAAAAAGGTGTTTTTGTTGACTTTCCAAAATGACCTATAATGTCCAAATTTGTAACTTTTTGTGAGATAATTTCTTGATCTTTGGGTGTGAAGATGGATTGTAGGAAATTGAATCCTCTTCAAAATGAGATTTGGATGGGTCATTTCTCATAAAGTATGAGAAATTTATGCTTGGTCAAAGTTGAGTTGACTTTTCCTACAAAACCCTAATTTAGCAACTTTTGAATCCTGATGAATCTTGAGCAATCCTTGATGAATCATGATCAACCCTTGATAAAATGATGAATTACCCTTCAAAATGAGAATGTTGACAAAAAATCTTGAGGTTTGACTGTATTTGGGACACAGTTGACTTTTGCCCTAGTACAATCGATTTTTGGGCCTCTTTGAGCAATTAACTGGCCAAACTTTCTCTGCAAGGCTTGAAATTTGACATGGATGAACTTAAGAACATATTAGGACATTGGGGAACACTTGAGGTAATTTGTATGTGAGGAACTTGATGCAACACAAAACCCTAATTTTGACTTGACTGCCTTAGGAGGTGACTTGACTGTCCAAACTTTGAGCCAACTTGAGCAACTTGAAGATCATTCTTGACAAATCTTGAGGAATATGGGAGGGAAAATTTTGGGTTACAACAGTTGCCCCTGTTCAATTTTCTTAAACCTGAGGATATAGATTGGTTTTTGAGCCTTTCGTGATCCGAAGGTGGAAGATAATTGAACACTAGAATGCCCAAAAATTTGCACTCGTATGGTGTAGTATCAGCATTGTGATGTTGGGAATGGGCTTACAGATGACATTTGGAGATTGTTGGTAGGAGGATGGGCTTACAGATGCCATCTGCAGGAGTGTCGATCGCAAAAGAGATTCCTTAGAGAGAACTTGCATACCTGTTGTTGTTAAAGATTCCACTGGGGAAGTCTAAACTTTGTTGAGATTTAGGAATCTGGCCTGTACTTCAACTGAGAGAATGCCTCGGCTGAGTCTTAAGAACCTGTCCATAATTCAACTGGGGGGAAACATCTTCATCAAGATCTAGGAACTGTCTCGTGCTCAATGGAGTATACCGTTGAGGTTATAGAACTTGTCCATACTATGACGGAGGAAAACATCAAGATCTAGGAATTGACTCGTGCTCAATGGAGTATACCGTTGAGGTTATAGTACTCGTCCAAACTATGATGTAGGGAAACATCTTCATCAAGATCTAGGAACTGTCTCGTGCTCAATGGAGTATACCGTTGAGGTTATAGAACTTGTCCACACTATGACGGAGGAAAACATCAAGATCTAGGAACTGACTCGTGCTCCACGGAGTATACCGTTGAGGTTATAGTACTCTTCCACACTATGACGTAGGGAAACATCTTCATCAAGATCTAGGAACTGTCTCGTGCTCAAAGGAGTATACCGTTGAGGTTATAGAACTTGTCCACACTATGACGGAGGAAAACATCAAGATCTAGGAACTGACTCGTGCTCCACGGAGTATACCGTTGAGGTTATAGTACTCGTCCACACTATGACGTAGGGAAACATCTTCATCAAGATCTAGGAACTGTCTCGTGCTCAATGGAGTATACTGTTGAGGTTATAGAACTTGTCCACACTATGACGGAGGAAACTGTCGAGATTGAGAACCTTATCTGAAATTCAACCGAGGATAATTCAATTGAGATTTAAGAACTGGTCATGTCTTCGACTAAGCTTAGAACTTTAACTGTATCTTTCCTGAAAGGTAAAGGTCAGCCATATGCAATGCATGATATGGATCAGGCAATGATGTTCTTAAAATAAATGAGATTATACTCATGATGCGTATATGCATGTATCATGATATATGGGGATATAATGATTTAGCTGGGGAAAATAAATCCCGGAGCTGCTGGAGAATAGAGCTTAGTTCTTTGTTTCTGCTGGGGATGATGAACGAAGATGATAAACCTGTAGGAGAGAAGAACTCCGTTGGGGGAATAAACTGATGAAGAGATTACTCCGAGGGGAATTACTCTGTGGGGAAGAGACGATAACTCCGCTGGGGATTCTGTTGATAAGCTCTGTTGGGGATTTTAATGATGAATTCCGCTGGGGATAGAAAGAACTTCGCTGGGGATGATCCTTCAGTTGCAACTTTCTGAGGATAACCCAGTTAGACTCTTGTGAGGATAACCTTCTGAATTTGGCTAGGGAGATTTATTTGCGCTCTACAGGGGATAATCTTCCAGAATCTACTGGGTAAGATGATTCAACTCATGCGGGGAAGCTTTTTTAGACTACGCTGGGGAAATGACTCCACTGGGGTATCTTGTATTCCGCCGGGGAACATTCTTATATTCTGTTGAGGAATATTAAGACTGTCGGGGATGCTCTTATACTTGCTGGGGAATGTCTTTATACTCTGCTGAGGAATATTAAGACCTTCTGGGGATACCCAGCCTTTTCAGGGCTGATGGTAGATTAACTCTTCTTAGGGAGAGTATTACTGATTTGTACATAACTGCAATTCTCAGTGGGGAGAGCTACCATTATTGTTTTACTCTGCGGGGAGTGACGGTATCTTGGTCATATTCTTCAGCTGAATCCACCTCGGTACCTTGGTGGACAAAGTAACTACGCAGTTTGGACATTTCTTATTGCCCCTGTTTCTGATATTACCAGTAATTTGTCCTTTGTTTCGCATGCAAATATTTTATGAGCAGCAATTAATGTCAAATGCATATATCGAAAATGAACATTGGATGTTCTTTGCAAAACAAAACAGATAAAGGAAAAATAATTTGAAATTTGTCTGAAAATGAATTTGTATTGATTTTGAAGTTTGCCTGTAAATAGGCGTTTTTGTACAAGAGGCTGACGTCCTAGTAAGAGAACCCCGCCGAACAAATAGAATTTATACAATTTTGTGAAAAGAAAACAAAACAGCTATGTGAATAATCCCACTGGGTTCCAACTCTGCTATTTCTTTTATATCTTCAAGTGTCTCATCACTTTGCTGCTTAGTTGAAGATGAATCTGATTGGTTAGTGCCGTCCGAGCCTGATAGTTGATACCGAGGTCTGGATGCGAGGTGATCCAATGAGACATAGTGTTACGGTTTAATCCCTAACTTTTGCCTGGACCGCACTTTCGGGTTTTCAGTCCACCGGGATACCCATTTTTGCCCAAGCCTCCTTTTCAGGTTTTCGACTTTCCAGGTGTACAGATTTTTTCATTTTCATCCCTTATTTTTTCCCGAACCCTTTTGGTTCGCCGGGAAGCCCTTATTTTTGCCTAGGCCGGTCAACCTAGCGGTTCTTTGATTTATGCGTAGTATCTTTTCACTATGTCTGCATTGACGGGGTGAGGAAGGTCGTCACCATCCATGGTGGTTAGAATCATAGCTCCTCCTGAGAAAATGTTCTTAACCACAAATGGCCCTTCGTAAGTAGGGGTCCATTTTCCCCTGGGATCACCTTGAGGTAAGATAACGCGCTTGATTACCAGGTCCCCAACTTGATACTCTTGTCGTCTGATTTTCTTATTAAATGCCTTGATCATCCGTTTTTGGTACGTCTGACCATGAAAAACAACGGTAAGTCTTTTTTTATCGATTAGATTCAGTTGATCAAGTCGGGTCTGAATCTAGTCATCTTCGCTCAAACCTGCATCCTTCATGATCCGGAGAGATGGTATCTGAACTTCAATAGGCAAGACCGCCTTCATGCCGTATACCAAGGAATAGGGTGTTGCCCCTGTTGACGTCCGTGCTGAGGTACGGTACCCATGAAGAGCAAATGGTAACATCTCGTGCCAATCTTTGTAGGTCACTGTCATCTTCTGCACAATCTTCTTAATGTTCTTATTAGCCGCTTCTACAGCCCCATTCATCTTCGGCCGGTAAGAAGATTAGTTATGATGTTGTATCTTGAATTGCTCGCAGAGCTTAGTGATCATTTTATTGTTGAGATTGGTACCATTGTCCGTAATGATCCTCTCTGGTACACCGTATCGACAGACCAGGTTGTGTCGAATGAACCGTGCCACGACGTTCTTGGTTACGGTAGCAAAGGAAGCTGCTTCAACCCACTTCGTAAAGTAATCAATAGCTACCAGGATGAAACGATGCATGTTGGATGCCGTAGGTCTGATCTCGCCAATCATATCAATGCCCCACATTGCAAAAGGCCAAAGTGCCGTCAAGACGTTCAGAGGGACTGGAGGTATGTGCACCTTATCAGCATAGACCTGGCACTTGTGACATGTCCGCGAATGTTGATAGCAGTCGGCTTCCATTAAGGACCAGTAATATCCTGCCCGGAGGATTTTCTTTGCCATGGTATATCCACTGGAATGAGTTCCGAAAGTACCTTCATGTAGCTCTGCCATGATCCTTTCTGCTTCATTCTTATCCACACAACGCAGTAAGGTTGAATCATGGTTACGCTTGTAAATAATGCCATTGCTGATGAAGAACTTTGCCGCGAACCTCCTCAGAAACTTCTTGTCATTGACAGATGCACCCTCGGGGTATTCTTGAGCTTCAAGGTACCTCTTCACCTCATGATACCAGGGCTTTTCTGTTACCTCTTCAGTCTCAAGATCACAACAATGTACAGGTTCGTCCAATCTTTCAATGATGATCCGGGGAGCCTCGTTGTCCCATTTGACTTTTAACATAGAAGACATCGTAGCCAGCGCGTCCGCCAACTGATTCTCCTCTCTAGGGAAGTGTTCAAAGGTTATCTCCTCAAAATGGGGAAGCAATGTCAATACATACTCCTTGTAAGGAATAAGATTTGGGTGTTTCGTATCCCACTCGCCTTTGATCTGACTGATCACGAGAGCGGAGTCTCCGAAGACACTTAAAAACTTAATCTTTAGGTTGATTGCAGCTCGAAGACCCATGATGCATGCTTCATACTCCGCCATATTGTTGGTGCAATTGAAACATAGTCGGGCGGTAAACGGAGTATGAGAGCCTTTAGGAGATATGATCACGACACCAATGCCATTACCCAAAGCATTTGAAGCTCCATCAAAGTACATAGATCATCGGGATCCTTCCTCAGGTCCTTCATCCGGTCCAGGTATCTCACAATCAGTCACTACCATGATATTCTCGTCCGGAAATTCAAAGTTCATAGACTGGTAATCATCCACTGCCTGATGTGCCAAATGGTCTGCCAATACACTTCCCTTGATTGCCTTTTGAGTCGTGTATTGGATGTCATACTCAGTCAAGATCATATGCCATCTCGCTATTCTTCCGGACAAGGCAGGCTTTTCAAAGATATACTTGATTGGATCCATTTTTGAAATCAATAGAGTAGTGTGAGTCAGCATATACTGTCTCAGCCGGCGAGCAGCCCATGCCAAAGCGCAGCAAGTTTTCTCAAGCAGTGAGTATCAGGTCTCACAGTCGGTAAACTTTTTGCTAAGGTAGTAAATAGCATGCTCTTTTCGGCCAGACTCGTCTTGCTGCCCCAGCACACACCCCATTAAGTTGTCAAGTACTATCAAGTATAAGATTAGAGGTCTCCCTTCAACTGGTGGCATTAGAATAGGTGGCTCCTGGAGATACCCTTTGATCCTTTCTAAAGCAGCCTGGCATTCATCGTTCCAACGTACCACTTGATCTTTCTTCAGTAGCTTGAAGATTGGTTCACAAGTAGCAGTTAGGTGCGAGATGAATCGGGCAATGTAGTTCAGTCGTCCTAGAAAGCCTCTGACCTCCTTCTCTGTCTTGGGAGCTGGCATCTCTTGTATGGCTTTCACCTTGGCAGGGTCCACTTGAATACCTTTGTCACTCACGACGAAACCCAGTAGCTTACCATACCTCACCCCGAAGGTGCACTTGTTCGGGTTCAATCTTAACTTGTACAACTTCAATCTGTCAAACAGATTCTGTAGATGGTCAAGGTGTTCTTCCTCAGTCTGGGACCTTGCAATCATATCGTCGACGTATACTTCAATCTAATGATGGATCATGTCATGAAACAAAGCAACCATGGCACACTGATATGTTGCCCCGGAATTCTTTAGTCCAAAAGGCATGACCTTGTAGCAAAAGGTGCCCCACTGAGTAACAAAGGTTGTCTTCTCCATGTCTTCGGGAGCCATCTTAATTTGATTATATCCGGAGAAACCGTCCATGAAGGAGAATACCTTGTGCTGAGCAGTATTGTCATCCTTGGGACTGGCCCTATTCAAATCCCTGTAGTCAACACACATTCAGACCTTACCATCCTTCTTCGGTACCGGAACCACATTGGCAACCCACTGAGGGTAAGAAGTCACTGCTAGAAAACCGGCGTCAAATTGTTTCATAACTTCAGCTTTGATTTTCTCAAACATCTCTGGGCGCATACGGCGAACCTTCTGTTTTACGGGAGGACAGTCTTCCTTGGTAGGCAGGAGATGAACCACAATGTCAGTATCCAAATCAGGCATGTCTTCGTAAGACCAGGAAAAGATTTCAAAGTAGTCATGCAGCATCTGAATCAACCGCTGTTTCACACTAAGCTCCAGATTTGCACCAATCTTGACTTCCTTCTTGTTTGTTTCAGTACCCAGATTCACTATTTCCACTGGCTCTTCATGTAGCTGAATGGCCCTCTCTTCCTGGAGTAGCAGTCTTGCAAGTTCACCAGGCACTTCGCAATCATCTTCACCTTCGTCTTCGGCTAAGTTGATCGGATTTTCGAAGTCATAACTGGCAGTAGCAGAGTCGTTACCAGTGAGATCCAGAGTGGATGTGGACCTGTATATGTGAGTGTGTGTAAAATAGTTGTTTTGCAATATATAATAAAGAAAAACAGGGAGCGCAAAATTTGAAATGTAAGAACGTCCAATGCTTTTATTAATGATATATGAAAATGACACACATAAAGCCCTCACAAATGAAGCCACGGTGCCCCAGGTAAGACACCGGGCCATAAAGTTTCCCAACATTGTCTGTTACAAGCTCAAAACAAAGAGTTCATTACTGGGTAACAAAAGTAATAGGGATGAAGTCCTTTGCTGTCCAGTTGCTTGGTCTACCGTTGGTCGTAGGATAGATCCAGCTGTCGAATTCAGACTCCTCCACATCATCATCAATGACATTTACTCCTGAGTTGCTGATGAACACAGGAGGTCTTCCAATCCTTGAACTACGAACAACCCTTTGAGCTTCTGCAGTGAAACCCAAACCAAACTTGTTAGTCTTCTGAGTGAAATCAGGAAGTCGGCCCCAATTTGCACACTCACCCTTCTCAATAACAGCCCGAGCATCCTTTAAGGAAGTCATCTTCATAGGAGAATCTTCAACCACAGTCTCAGTTGATGCCAGTGTCTGAGGAACCTCTTCAAAATGCTGAAATGGGGTCTCAATGAACTCCCCATCCATCTCTACGTATCAGAACGAGTTGAGGTGGCTGACCATGTACTCCTCCTCCCCTTGAACTGTCACAATCTTCCCTCTGACCGGGTACTTCAGCTTCTGATGGAGTGTTGAAGTTACAGCTCCAGCTTTGTGGATCCATGGACGACCCAGCAAACAAGAATAGGATGGCCGGATGTCCATCACGTAGAATGTAGAATTAAAGACCTGAGAACCAACTTTAATTGGAATATCAACTTCACCATGCACCATTATCTTAGACCCGTCAAAGGCCCTGACAATGATGTTACTTGGCTTTAGCTCCAACCCTTTGCAATCCAACCGGTCTAGAGATTTCTTGGGCAAGATATTCAATGAGGAACCAGTGTCAACCAATACATGTGCAAGAGTAGTGCCCCTGTATTCAACGGAGACATGCAGGGTGTTGTACCCCAAAATTTTCCCTCGCATTTTTCCCCAAGAAACCGCAGCTTCAGGCTTTTCCTGATTTTTTCAGATTGGCTCAAGAATCGGTCAAACCGAATTTTCTCGTCAGTTAGACAAAATTAGGGTTTTCATTGATTTTCATGGCTCTGGAACAATTCAAACAATTTGTTTAGGGTTTGGTTGATTTTGGCTCAACTTTGATCAGGCGAACGCTTCTTTGGCATTTGATCAGGAATTAGGGTTTTTTGTGCGTGCATTCTCAGAAAGATTTAAATTCTATAGTGCTTTTCAAGTTATGCTGGAATATGGATTGAAACATTTGGATTGAGTTCGCATTGTGTGATTAAATCAGTGAAAGGATACATTCGGATTGAATTTGCAGTGTTTGACTTAATCAGTAAAAAGATGCATTTGGGTTTGAATTTGCAATGTTTGATTAAAGTCAGTAAAGGAAAAAAACGTATGGGCAATTGCTGTGATTGACTGTTTGTTTTGCTTTGGATGTTGGAAACACCAGGTTTAATTGATCAATGCTGAAGCAATGTTTATTTAATTATTTATTATTCTAAGATTAAATGATTGGAATGTATTTTCAATTATTTTAATTTAAATAATTATAAATAATAAAATAAATAATTGAAAAGAAGAAAAGAATTAACTGGATAAAAAAAAAGTTTTTATTTATCTTTAATTTATTTGTACAATTGTTTTGTTTACAAATTGTTTACAATAACAATTTTACAATAATTAAATTTAAAATAAGACTATCCTAATTTTTTCTAAATCTTCAATTCTTCATTCTTCATCTGTTACTAATTCCTCTCCATTTAATTTTTATCTGTAAAAGAAAAGAAGAAAAGTTAGAAGCAGATAAATAATTAAAGAGACAGACAGTTAAAAAAGGGTCATCATTAAAGGCAACTGACTGGAATCAGTTTGCCCTCTCTGCAAATCACGAGATTTCTCCCGGTTCACAGAGAGGGATGAAAAATGCTTGCAAAAGGTATGAAATGCACAAAAGTTTTAAATTGCACAAATTCAAGTTTGTCAAAACATACTGTATAAAATGACAAACAAAATCCAAGTGGGCAACCAAAAGGCAAACTGAGTAGTAACTGAATATGCCAAGAGAACAATGCAAGTCACAATTTCAAACTAGGTTCAAACTGAACTAACAACTGTCCAAAGCTGTCCAAAGTACAAAAGGATGTCAAGGCTGTCAAAAAATGCTGTCACTAAGAAGCATAAAATATGGAAAAGAAGATAAAGTATGCAGAGTAAGCATGTAATGCAAGCAAAGAATCATATCATCATTTCCCAGTGTTGCCTTTTCAGAGAAAGTACATAATAAACATTTTTATTGTTTTAATTGTACTGGAGAGAGAAGAGAGAAAAAAGTTCTGGGCTTACAGGTTTAGGCTTGAGGCATAGAAGATAAAAGACTGCTAACAGAGTCAAAGGGCAAAAAATATCAAACAGAGAGGGAAAGCAAAACTGAAAAAAGATATAAAACACAACAAAGCTCAACCTACTACAGCAGGTCAAGCCTGAGCCATAAACCAAAAAGCTTCAAGCCAGAAAAGCAAAAAAACCTGTGGCAAGTTTAAAAACAAAACAACGCAAACTGGTTCAAATCTCCAGCAAAAAGCCAAGGCCATAACCTGCCCAAACCTGTTGTCCAACAAAAGTCCAAAACCTGCAAGCTTAAACCTATCAGGCCAACGCATGATCAAAACAAATAACCAGCCTAACCATTCAAGGCAAAGAACCAGTTTCAAACCTAAAGCCTAAACCTGTGTCAAGATTAAAACAAACAATCACAAACTGATGCAAGCCTGTGCCTACCATTCAAAAAGAAACTGAAACAGTGTGCCAAAGCCTCACAAGCCTTAACAACCAACAATAACCTGCTAAACCTAACCTCAGCCAAAGCCTCACCAATCAGAACACCAAGCCCACATAACATCAAACCGAATCCAGACCTGCATCAAGCCACAAGGCCCTCACACCCATAACTTGTTTCCTAAACTTTTCAAGGCAACATACAGAACCAACCTAAACCCTCAGAACCCTAGGTTCATCATTGGGCTAACAAGCCAAAATCATACAACAGTCAAGCATACAAGGAAGGCAACGAGAAGAAGGAATCAAACACACAAAACATCAGGCAACACAAAGCCTCATAAAAGTTCCTTCATAGGCGAATCATATAGCATCAGGCAACTCAAGGCAACTCAAGGCAACCAATTCAGAAAGCAAGCATCAGAGATAATCAAGGCAACAAAGAAACATACGAAGTATATCCAGAAGTGCCACAAGCATACAGTAAAAGAGAAGAAGAAAGAAGGAATATCAAAAAGGTTTTCAGAAACGCATCACAAAACCCTAAAAAGGCAAAAGACAAAGAGTACAGAGTACCAGGGTTCCAAGTCCATCAGCATCGTCACCTCACCTCACCGTCCGGCCTTTCACGCGCCTCATCGTTCCCTCCTTCTCTGTCTCCGAAAGGTAGAATCTCTTTTCATCTCTTTTCAAAACCTCGCGTAAACCAAGAAACAAAGCCAATAAACAAAAATGAAAACATGCAAAGACAAAATCAAAAACCTAAAAAACGTTCCAGATCGTTACCATTTCGCGTTTTGGTTTGATCCATCCATGGAGGAAGGAAGCAGGGACGGTGGCGATGGCCGGCCATACACGGAGAGGCGTTCTGAGGCGAAGGCGTGAGAATGATCGGAGAAGACGAAGTGGAATAAGCGAACGGCGCCGCTGCAAAGTTCTCAACCCTAAGTCCTTTTCTGAAAACAAATGTGAGAACCCTAAAAAAAAACATGTTGTGTTAAACGGTGGGCCTGCCAATTGCGCCTAAGCCCATTAATTCCCAAAGCCAGCGTATACCCCCCATCTTGCTTCTGATCACCCTTGGTTTGGGCCCTAAGAAGATCAAAGGCCCAATTAAATCTCCAAATCCTTTTAGAATTTAAAACCTATTCTATTTTCTTTTGTTAATAAGTTAACATAACTTTTTTTTTACATCAAATTTTTTTCTTTTTTAACATATTTATAATTTTGAACATATTTTCTCAATTTTAAAACATTTCTTTCATTCAAAATTCTTGTATAAATACATATTAATACTAATAAACCTTAAAATATTTTTTTTATTATTTGTACATAAAAATACATTGTTTAAAAACACTTTTTTTTATTTTATTTAACTTATTTTGATTTGTACATAAATTCTTTTTAAGTTAGTACATTTTCTTTTCTTAAAAATAATTTGTACATAATCAATTAAAATACATTTTTTTAATATACGTAATTTAATTAAAATTTCAAACATTTAATTAAAATATACCTTTTTGTACATATTAAAGAAAAATACAAGATTACAAAGATTAAATAAATAAACATCTAATTCTTTTCATTTAAGTTAAACAATGCTTAATAACACACATTTAAATTCACATCTTAAAATAAATTACACTTACACAATACACTTTATATTGCTCCTATACACATTTGCTTATCTTATACATTGCTATACGTTACATTTACATTTGATCGCAATTCGATTTGGTTGTAATCTATTGGACACTACATTCCTAAAGTCTCATCCCCATTTGTAAATTTGTACCCCCATTCCCGGATACTATTTGTAATAGCGTAGACTTTAAATTCTTGCAAATTACCGCTTTCGAATTATACCATGGTTAGACCTAGGGTTTGCATGTACATAAAATCAAACGCTAGATAACCTAATACAAAGACAAATGCATGAAATCAATACACAATCACACTTGCACCCCCTAGGGTAATCCCACATGTTGCCTTCCAAAATGGGCCATGCTTGCACGTCGAGTTTTCTTTGGCAAAACAAATTCAAATGATCATAAGTCCCTCGATGACGCTTTCGAAAGTTGCCTAAATGGAATGATCATAGTCCCTTCAAAGCAAATTGCCAAAGACACTTGGCACCATTGCATTCATGGTCCATACGATGACCCGCGCCCGTCCCGTTAAACATCTTAAACGCAAGATTGTCCATCAAATTCAATGTTGGAACAAAATTGTTAAAAGGGGTTGAAAACATAGAGAAAACATTTGAGTATAATAGGGGTAGACAAAACTCTTAGTTACTTGAGATCAACTTGCAAAAAACACTTGCCTCCTTTTCAAAAACCACACTTCACACACACTTTCAAAACGAACTCTCAAAAACATTTGAAACATCTTTTCGAAAAGATACACACTTTTGTAAAACACTCAAACACGAGTCAATTACATTGGTTGCCTAAAACAAGGAATCTCTTCAAAAACATTTTCAAAACACACACACACACACCACAATTTCAAGCAATCGAAAATCAAGGCAAGTGATATAAAAACCAAGTAACTAAGAGCCCATGGATAACCATGGATGAAAAGGGTGCTAATACCTTCCCTTTTCATAATCTACCCCCCGAACCCACGAAATATCTCAAAAGGTTTTTTGATGTGCTTTTTTAACCTTTACTTTAGGATAAAATAAAAAGTCGGTGGCGACTCTTGCTCAACTGAACAAGTGCGAATACAAAACGCAAACCTCAAGTCAGTTCTCCCACCGTATCGCCAGCACTGGCGACTCTGCTTGGGAGCTACTTAAAAGTGGGGTTACCTTAGGGTTTAGATCACCTTTACTTTCTTGCTTTGATTGACTTGATTGCTTTATCTTTTGGGTTCTTGTTTGGGTTTGTTGTAAATCCTACACCCGGATTTGGGGCACCTTTTTAGGTAAATAGCAAAAAAACTGCGAGGGAACTGTGCGGGGTATACCGACATGGTTGAAGCAGTAAGCTATGTTAGTGTGACATATTTGTGAGTACCGGTAACCCTTGAGTTCAATCAAGGAGAGTACGGGGCCGCTGAGTGATGTCGTGAAGCACTAACGAACTCTTAGAACCTTAATTGACCATCTTAGCCTTTTTAGGGGTAGTGAGATGACCGACTTTGGTGCAGTCCGAAGTTGGTAGATACTCGATACTACACTCATTTGAGGGTTGTTTTCTTGGAATATTTTGGTCGCCAGTAAGTGGCTAAACCGAAACAATGAACACAGAAAACAATCCAATGATATTGAGCTCCTTAGAACCCGGTTTCTATTTTAGGACAGGATGAGCCAACTAACTTCAAGAGGGTACTTACCTGCAACCCCATGCAAGCCTAAGCCTAAGGACTTGTTTGCTTTGTGTGAATATGATGACCTGTATATACACTCACTTGCTTTTGCATACATATACATAACATCATGACAGCACCATAGCATTTTCAATAACCATTTCAAGGATCTCGAAGGTTCTTTTGATGCAGGGTTACGTTGAACCAGATGTCTACCAAGGGGCAAGAGGTTTCTCCTCTAACCAATGCCAGTCAAAGATCAAGTACAACAACTTGAATCAGTGGCTATGACCCACTCGACATGGTGAGCTTGATTCTCGTGGAAAGACATCCACCGATACAAAGTTCTCCAATCAAAGATCAAGTGCAACAACTTGAATCAGTGGCTATGACCCACTCGACATGGTGAGCTTGATTCTAGTGGAAAGACATCCACCGGTGCAAAGTTCTCCAATACAAGAGCAAAGTTCAACCTCTAACATTTTCTTTTGTTTACCCCAAGAGATCCTTGAAAGCATGCATCCACATATCATGCATTGCATCTTGACGATCTTTCCTTTTTCAGGTTTCCTTACTCTCCTGCTGTTTATTTCAGTAAGAGATGGCTCTAGAAAGGTCTGTCAAAGACATCCAAGACCAGACTACTCAGCTGCAGGAAATGTTCCTGAACTTGTCTCTGGGGAAAGAAGAAATGAAAGCTCTCCTCACAAAGGGCTTGGAGAATTCAAACAATGCCAGGAGTGATCAGCCTGCGGAGCTGCAGTTTGATCTGACAACATTGAGAATCCAAGTGATGGGACAGTTGGTGGGCCAGATGGCTCTCATCCAAGACCTATCTCAAAGACAGGAGGAACTCAAAGTTCTCGTCTGCCAACTGCTTCAAAACAACCAATTGCGGCAAACATCCAAGGTTGAAGAGCAAGTCACCGCTCAGCCTCCATCCACTCAAGAAGACAAGGGGAAGGCTCCTTCGTTTGCTTCAGGGTCACAAGCCCATCAACAACCTCGCCAGCGTCAACGGGGTAATCGGCGTAAGCAAGAAACATCGGGAAGATAGTTCACGGAGACTGAAATACCATCATTCTTCATACTGAAGCGCCTGTTGGAGGTCAACCTGCTTACCTTAAGGGATCCTCATCAGAAGCTCAATACCTCCTCTCCTAACTATCGTCCCGATGCATTTTGTGTTTACCACTCCTACAGCCCGGGACACGACACCAACGACTGTTGGGCCTTGAAGAATAAGATTCAAGATCTGATCGACATTGGAGTGCTGGAGTTCATGCCAGACGGCGAGATGAAAATCTTCCGTTAAGGGGTTCTCCACCTGGAGTGACAAAGCTCAAGCTGAAAGACTTTTGCTTCATTTTGAATTTTCAAAGTTGTAATTTCTTTTGTTGTCAAACAATTATCTGTTGATGTTAAACTCTGTTTTCATTAATGCATTGCATATGTTTGTTTTGAATTCATCCATTCGTTTCACTACTCTTATGCTTTTCTTTATGATATCTGACTCTTGATAAAAAGCTGCAAGCCTTTAGAGGGAGGATGACGAAACAATACCGTAATCACATACAATATGCTTTTGAACAGACCTTGCTGATGATGTACAGGCATTTCTTTCAAATCCCAAACACTGGAGTTATAAGGAAGATAATCCCTAGTCAACCCCTTCGAGCCAAAGAAGTAGGAGTTTTCTATTTCTAAACAATCAAAACCTTTGATATAAACCTGGGGCAGGGTAGTATCTCAGTTAATTCAAAAGAAAACACGCATTGGAGTCGCAAACTCTCAGTTCGTAACACAACGAACAATGTCAAAGAAAAAGAAAAGCATTCCTTTGGAATCAAAAAACAAGGGTGGTTCCCTATCACATAGACAGTCAATATCTCAAAAGAGAAAAAGCCCACTGAGCCAAAACCTGTAAAGGAAGCTCAAGAAAGTTGGGGCATCCCGCTGACTGTAATCTCGAAGATGGGAACAGTCAGGCAAAAGTTAGGGATAACAAATCAAAATCAAAATAGTGAGGTCATTACAAATCCTCAACAACATGAAAAAAAATGTTGCAAAAGAAAAAGGAGATGATGACTGTCTCCCCAAATTCAACTGGTGAACCATCGCCCAAAAGTCGTTCCAAACTCAAAATAGAGTGCGACGCACAATTAACTGAGCTTAGGTATGAAGAACATCACGAAGAGCGGGTGGGTACAAATATACTTTGAGCCTTTATCATTTGTTTCTTAAACCGTGAATCAAGCCACGTTACAACCCTTCAAAAGTCCTAATTGAAGCATGGGTTAGTTCGAAAGCATACTGTTACAAAATGTATCCTGACTCCTGTAAGGCTTTGCTCTAAATCTTGTGTTGATCTGTCTTATAAAAAGTTTTCTGCTAAAAACGCATTTTTCAAAACTTCGAGACAAACATAAACTTTGCATTGCTTGAATATCACTGTCTGCATTTGGCTTTTTGTTTGACAGCGAAGAACTTCATACAACGAATGTTCGGAGGAACGAAAACTCTCTCAGTGAACAAAAATCACTTCAAAAGGACGACACTTCCATTACAAATCTCCTATCAACAAGGGGCATGACATGTCACCATCCAATTAACCCGGGGCAGTCCAGTCAAGGTTTCAACAGATCTTTCAAAATTCCGTTAACCTGGGGCAGTCCAGTCAAGATTTCAAGAAATCTCTCAATTCGCAGAATAATCTGATTCAAGATTCATCATCACTTGGGGCATTCGAATGTCAAAAGTGTTCAATCATTCCTTCACCACCTTCTGGAATTTACAACCACCAACAGATCAACTATCACAATTCCAGATTCGATTCCTGTATCTAGCCAGGGCATATCTGTGAGTGATTGTTTGAAGATTCGATTCCTGTATCCAGCCAGGGCATATCTGTTGACGACTATTTCCATACTCGATTTCCTGTATCTAGCCAGGGCACGTCTGAAGAGTTTGAAGATTCGATTCCTCTATCCAGCCAGGGCATATCTGTTGACGACAATTTCCAGACTCGATTCCTGTATCTAGCCAGGGCACGTCTGAAGAGTTTGAAGATTCGATTCCTGTATCCAGCCAGGGCATATCTGTTGACGACTATTTCCAGACTCGATTCCTGTATCTAGCCAGGGCACGTCTGAAGAGTTTGAAGATTCGATTCCTGTATCCAGCCAGGGCATATCTCTTGACGACTATTTCCAGACTCGATTCCTGTATCTAGCCAGGGCACGTCTGAAGAGTTTGAAGATTCGATTCTTGTATCCAGCCAGGGCATATCTGTTGACGACTATTTCCAGACTCGATTCCTGTATCTAGCCAGGGCACGTCTGAAGAGTTTGAAGATTCGATTCATGTATCCAGCCAGGGCATATCTGTTGACGACTATTTCCTGTATCTAGCCAGGGCACGTCTGAAGAGTTTGAAGATTCGATTCCTGTATCCAGCCAGGGCATATCTGTTGACGACTATTTCTAGACTTGATTCTTGTATCTAGCCAGGGCACGTCTGAAGAGTTTGAAGATTCGATTCCTGTATCCAGCCAGGGCATATCTGTTGACGACTAATTCCAGATTCGATTCCTGTATCCAGCTAGGGCACATCTGAAGAGTTTGAAGATTCGATTCCTGTATCCAGCCAGGGCATATCTGTTGACGACTATTTCCAGACTCGATTCCTGTATCTAGCCAGGGCACGTCTGAAGAGTTTGAAGATTCGATTCCTGTATCTAGCCAGGGCATATCTGTTGACGACTATTTCCAGACTCGATTCCTGTATCTAGCTAGGGCACGTCTGAAGAGTTTGAAGATTCGATTCCTGTAACAAGCCAGGACAATATCTCCTTGACCAACTTTTCTTAAGTTCCAGATCAACACCTGTAACAAGCCAGGAAAACATTTGTGGACGACTGATTGTGGATCAACACCTGTAACAAGCCAGGAAATTATCTACATCACCACTTGGGGCATTCGAATGTCAAAAGTGTTCAAAAACCCGATGCAGTTTTACACTGACTCATCATCAGGAAATCCTACACAGATCTCCTCAAAACAGGAAGTCCCCAGTAGTTTGGCATACAACCCAAGATTCTGATTTCCCCAACAGTGGTCCCAAGACTTCTCATTTTCAACAATCAGAAGATTCTTACCCTCCCCGGCAGCAGTCAAGATTCTTTTATCTTCAGCCATCCAGGATTCATCTATCCTCAGCAAGATAGCTTATCAGCTTACATACGCATTCATCACATTCATGTCATAAACATTGATGTCACATACATTGCATCATACATCATAACATTGCATACAACTAACCCTTTACCTTTTCAGGTAAGATCAGTCGACAGACAAATATCATCTTCCGAGATTCATCCAGAAATAGTTCAGATGTGACCCGGACACGGCGACATTCTGATACTTATTCCAGATTCACTCAGATGCAGTTTTACACGGACGCATCATCAGGAAACCCTACACCGGTTCCTCTTCAACTTCAAGACTTCTGAAAACAGTTCACGGGTTCTCCAGTAACGGATGTTAATATATCGCTTGTTCAGATGCAACTTTTGAGAACAGTTTACGGATTCTTCCCAACAACGAATGTTAATCTATTGCTTATTCAATCTCAACTCCTGAAAACAGTTCACGGATTCTCTAGACACGGATGTCAATCTATTGCTGGCTCAGACCCCCAGTTCAGGGATGTTCCAAAACATGGATGCCTTTCTGATACTCATCCACTCACCATTGACATACAGTTCAACATTTCTAAATGGCATCTTTAAGCCCATTTCCAGATGGCATCTACAAGCCCATCCTCCTACCAGCAGTCACCAAATGGCATCTTTAAGCCCATTCTCAGATGGCATCTCTAAGCCCATCCCCCGTCAATATTCTATCGCATCCCTAGATGGCATCGTTAAGCCCATCACCAAATGGCATCTATAAGCCCATTCACCTCTACCATCACATCACCGAGTGCAAATTTTCTGGGCACTTTAGTGTCCAATCTTCTTTTACCTTCAAGTCGCGAAAGGAAAACTTGCCAATCTAACTCTTCAGGTCCAAGATGATTGAACAGGGGCAACTGTTGTACCCCAAAATTTTCCCTCGCATTTTTCCCCAAGAAACCGCAGCTTCAGGCTTTTCCTGATTTTTTCAGATTGGCTCAAGAATCGGTCAAACAGACTTTTCTCGTCAGTCAGACAAAATTAGGGTTTTTATTGATTTTCATGGCTCTGGAACAATTCAAACAGTTTGTTTAGGGTTTGGTTGATTTTGGCTCAACTTTGATCAGGCGAACGCTTCTTTGGCATTTGATCAGGAATTAGGGTTTTTTGTGCGCGCATTCTCAGAATGATTTAAATTCTACAGTGCTTTTCAAGTTATGCTGGAATATGGATTGAAACATTTGGATTGAGTTCGCATTGTGTGATTAAATCAGTAAAAGGATACATTCGGATTGAATTTGCAGTGTTTGACTTAATCAGTAAAAAGATGCATTTGGGTTTGAATTTGCAATGTTTGATTAAAGTCAGTAAAGGAAAAAAAACGTCTGGGCAATTGCTGTGATTGACTGTTTGTTTTGCTTTGGATGTTGGAAACACCAGGTTTAATTGATCAATGCTGAAGCAATGTTTATTTAATTATTTATTATTCTAAGATTAAATGATTGGAATGTATTTTCAATTATTTTAATTTAAAGAATTATAAATAATAAAATAAATAATTGAAAAGAAGAAAAGAATTAAGTGGATAAAAAAAAAGTTTTTATTTATCTTTAATTTATTTGTACAATTGTTTTGTTTACAAATTGTTTACAATAACAATTTTACAATAATTAAATTTAAAATAAGACTATCCTAATTTTTTCTAAATCTTCAATTCTTCATTCTTCATCTGTTACTAATTCCTCTCCATTTAATTTTTATCTGCAAAAGAAAAGAAGAAAAGTTAGAAGCAGATAAATAATTAAAGAGACAGACAGTTAAAAAAGGGTCATCATTAAAGGCAACTGAGTGGAATCAGTTTGCCCTCTCTGCAAATCACGAGATTTCTCCCGGTTCACAGAGAGGGATGAAAAATGCTTGCAAAAGGTATGAAATGCACAAAAGTTTTAAATTGCACAAATTCAAGTTTGTCAAAACATACTGCATAAAATGACAAACAAAATCCAAGTGGGCAACCAAAAGGCAAACTGAGTAGTTACTGAATATGCCAAGAGAACAATGCAAGTCACAATTTCAAACTAGGTTCAAACTGAACTAACAACTGTCCAAAGCTGTCCAAAGTACAAAAGGATGTCAAGGCTGTCAAAAAATGCTGTCACTAAGAAGCATAAAATATGGAAAAGAAGATAAAGTATGCAGAGTAAGCATGTAATGCAAGCAAAGAATCATATCATCATTTCCCAGTGTTGCCTTTTCAGAGAAAGTACATAATAAACATTTTTTATTGTTTTAATTGTACTGGAGAGAGAAGAGAGAAAAAAGTTCTGGGCTTACAGGTTTAGGCTTGAGGCATAGAAGATAAAAGACTGCTAACAGAGTCAAAGGGCAAAAAATATCAAACAGAGAGGGAAAGCAAAACTGAAAAAAGATATAAAACACAACAAAGCTCAACCTACTACAGCAGGTCAAGCCTAAGCCATAAACCAAAAAGCTTCAAGCCAGAAAAGCAAAAAAACCTGTGGCAAGTTTAAAAACAAAACAACGCAAACTGGTTCAAATCTCCAGCAAAAAGCCAAGGCCATAACCTGCCCAAACCTGTTGTCCAACAAAAGTCCAAAACCTGCAAGCTTAAACCTATCAGGCCAACGCATGATCAAAACAAATAACCAGCCTAACCATTCAAGGCAAAGAACCAGTTTCAAACCTAAAGCCTAAACCTGTGTCAAGATTAAAACAAACAATCACAAACTGATGCAAGCCTGTGCCTACCATTCAAAAAGAAACTGAAACAGTATGACAAAGCCTCACAAGCCTGTGCCTACCATTCAAAAAGAAACTGAAACAGTGTGCCAAAGCCTCACAAGCCTTAACAACCAACAATAACCTGCTAAGCCTAACCTCAGCCAAAGCCTCACCAATCAGAACTCCAAGCCCACATAACATCAAACCGAATCCAGACCTGCATCAAGCCACAAGGCCCTCACACCCATAACTTGTTTCCTAAACTTTTCAAGGCAACATACAGAACCAACCTAAACCCTCAGAACCCTAGGTTCATCATTGGGCTAACAAGCCAAAATCATACAACAGTCAAGCATACAAGGCAGGCAACGAGAAGAAGGAATCAAACACACAAAACATCAGGCAACACAAAGCCCCAGAAAAGTTTCTTCATAGGCGAATCATATAGCATCAGGCAACTCAAGGCAACTCAAGGAAACCAATTCAGAAAGCAAGCATCAGAGATAATCGAGGCAACAAAGAAACATATGAAGTATATCCAGAAGTGCCACAAGCATACAGTAAAAGAGAAGAAGAAAGAAGGAATATCAAAAAGGTTTTCAGAAACGCATCACAAAACCCTAAAAAGGCAAAAGAAAAAGAGTACAGAGTACCAGGGTTCCAAGTCCATCAGCATCGTCACCTCACCTCACCGTCCGGCCTTCTACGCGCCTCCTCGTTCCCTCCTTCTCCGTCTCCGAAAGGTAGAATCTCTTTTCATCTCTTTTCAAAACCTCGTGTAAACCAAGAAACAAAGCCAATAAACAAAAATGAAAACATGCAAAGACAAAATCAAAAACCTAAAAAACGTTCCAGATCGTTACCATTTCGCGTTTTGGTTTGATCCATCCATGGAGGAAGGAAGCAGGGACGGTGGCGATGGCCGGCCATAGACGGAGAGGCGTTCTGAGGCGAAGGCGTGAGAATGATCGGAGAAGACGAAGTGGAATAAGCGAACGGCGCCGCTGCAAATTTCTCAACCCCAAGTCCTTTTCTGAAAACAAATGTGAGAACCCTAAAAAAAACATGTTGTGTTAAACGGTGGGCCTTCCAATTGCGCCTAAGCCCATTAATTCCCAAAGCCAGCGTATACCCCCCATCTTGCTTCTGATCACCCTTGGTTTGGGCCCTAAGAAGATCAAAGGCCCAATTAAATCTCCAAATCCTTTTAGAATTTAAAACCTATTCTATTTTCTTTTGTTAATAAATTAACATAACTTTTTTTTTTACATCAAATTTTTTTCTTTTTTAACATATTTATAATTTTGAACATATTTTCTCAATTTTAAAACATTTCTTTCATTCAAAATTCTTGTATAAATACATATTAATACTAATAAAACTTAAAATATTTTTTTTATTATTTGTACATAAAAATACATTGTTTAAAAACACTTTTTTTTTATTTTATTTAACTTATTTTGATTTGTACATAAATTCTTTTTAAGTTAGTACATTTTCTTTTCTTAAAAATAATTTGTACATAATCAATTAAAATACATTTTTTTAATATATGTAATTTAATTAAAATTTCAAACATTTAATTAAAATATACCTTTTTGTACATATTAAAGAAAAATACAAGATTACAAAGATTAAATAAATAAACATCTAATTCTTTTCATTTAAGTTAAACAATGCTTAATAACACACATTTAAATTCACATCTTAAAATAAATTACACTTACACAATACACTTTACATTGCTCCTATACACATTTGCTTATCTTATACATTGCTATACGTTACATTTACATTTGATCGCAATTCGATTTGGTTGTAATCTATTGGACACTACATTCCTAAAGTCTCATCCCCATTTATAAATTTGTACCCCCGTTCCCGGATACTATTTGTAATAGCGTAGACTTTAAATTCTTACAAATTACCGCTTTCGAATTATACCATGGTTAGACCTAGGGTTTGCATGTACATAAAATCAAACGCTAGATAACCTAATACAAAGACAAATGCACTAAATCAACACACAATCACACTTGCACCCCCTAGGGTAATCCCACATGTTGCCTTCCAAAATGGGCCATGCTTGCACGTCGAGTTTTCTTTGGCAAAACAAATTCAAATGATCATAAGTCCCTCGATGACGCTTTCGAAAGTTGCCTAAATGGAATGATCATAGTCCCTTCAAAGCAAATTGCCAAAGACACTTGGCACCATTGCATTCATGGTCCATACGATGACCCGCGCTCGTCCCGTTAAACATCCTAAACGCAAGATTGTCCATCAAATTCAATGTTGGAACAAAATTGTTAAAAGGGGTTGAAAACATAGAGAAAACCTTTGAGTACAATAGGGGTAGACAAAACTCTTAGTTACTTGAGATCAACTTGCAAAAAACACTTGCCTCCTTTTCAAAAACCACACTTCACACACACTTTCAAAACGAACTCTCAAAAACATTTGAAACATCTTTTCGAAAAGATACACACTTTTGTAAAACACTCAAACACGAGTCAATTACATTGGTTGCCTAAAACAAGGCATCTCTTCAAAAACATTTTCAAAACACACACACACACCATAATTTCAAGCAATCGAAAATCAAGGCAAGTGATCTAAAAACCAAGTAACTAAGAGCCCATGGATAACCATGGATGAAAAGGGTGCTAATACCTTCCCTTTTCATAATCTACCCCCCGAACCCACGAAATATCTCAAAAGGTTTTTTGCTGTGCTTTTTTAACCTTTCCTTTAGGATAAAATAAAAAGTCGGTGGCGACTCTTGCTCAACCGAACAAGTGCGAATACAAAACGCAAACCTCAAGTCAGTTCTCCCACCGTATCACACAGGGCATCGTTATGATTTTTCCCCTTGGCAGTCAAATCAGCGTCGGAGAAACCCAAACCATTATCAGTAGTTAAATTAGCCACACAATCGGTAATCTGATCAGCTGATGTCTCTTGCGGAACGTGGGCACTCTTCAGGAAGGTAATCAGAGCCTTAGCATGGGCCTCTGAACACAACAACAGTGAAAACATAGAAATCTTAGATGGGGTTTGCCCCAGCTGTTCAACTACGTTATAATCACTCTTCTTAATATTCTTCAGAATCTCTTCCATCTCCTGTTTGGAAGCTTCAACAGTAATTGTCTTCGGTGCCTCCGTCTGGGAAGGCACATCAGTTGTGATCCCTTTGCCCTGAGCGTTAGATGACTCGGCGACAGGGGTAGGACTAAGAACTTGATCAGGAATGGCATTAGGCATACTTGCAGGTGTAATGACAACAAGTCTTCGGGCAGTTGGTGGAGCAATATCGGGTGAGAAAAGTCTACCGCTGCGGGTGACTTTAGCAGGCCTAGTAATGTTGCTGACGCCGGTATCAGCATACAACTCTTGCTTAACTCCAAGAACATAAACATCTGCCCCATAGTGCCAAGGGACAGCTTTGTCAGAGGTGTAGGGGATGGGCCCCGGAACAGTGATGATTACGGGTGCGATCTTCGGAGTAGATGTAATTCTAACAGGCTTCCTCGAGGGAGCCTTGGAAGAATGGTTTAAAATGGTAATGATGGAAACTTCTTTAGTAGGAATGGGAGGAACAACAATCTTCTCAAACAAGATCTCCTTATTATCCATCAGGTCTTGGATACCTGACTTCAGAAATGGGCAACCAGTAGGTAAAACAGAACACATATGGCAACCTTCATCACAGCCCGGAAATAAACCGGCTAGCAACAGGTTCTTCTTGACAGTCATCAGAGGGGTAACAATATCATCCACGGAAACTACAAACAAGTCTTCCTCTACAGCATTTACTCCATGTTTGGGAATGGGAGCAGTCACAACATTAGGCCTCTCGGGCGCCTCAAACTCAATCTCCTTTGCATCAATTAAGTCTTGCACCTTGTTCCTCAAAACCCAACAATCATCTGTATTATGCCCCGGGATATCAGAGTGAAAAGCGCAACGGGCATTAGGGTTGTACTTTGGTGATGTGGTACTTGGATTCTTTGGAGCTTCTTTTAGAGTCACCAAATTGGTCTTCAGCAAATGTGGAAGAATCTGAGACAAAGTCATGCTGAGACGAGTGAATTGCCTTCGAGGTCTCTCGTCCTTTTGTTGATTGTGATGCTGAGGAGCACCAGCAAGTTTTGAAATAACAACCGCATTGACAGCTTGGCGGTGTTCAGGTCTTTTCTGTCTTCTAGAACTGTAGACAGCACAGGACTCTTTCTTAAACGGCTTTTTCTCAGTGCTCGAAGAGGCACCCTTCTATATCTTCCCAGCCTTAATACCAGCTTCAATCCTCTCACCAGTCAAAATAAGATCTGTAAACCCAGCTGAAGAGCTTCCAATCAGATGGTTAAAGAATGGACCAGACATGGTCCCCAGAAACATGTCAACAAGTTCACGATCAGCCAAAGGTGGTTGCACCCTTCCGGCAAGGTCTCTCCATTTTTGAGCATAATCTTTAAATCCTTCACCTGTTCCTATTGACATACCCTGGAGTTGGGTACGCGTGGGAGCAAGGTCGGAGTTGTACTGATACTGCCTATAGAATGCAGTAGCCAAATCTTCCCAGCCACGGATACTGGCTCCGTCCAACTGATAGAACCACTCAAGCTGAGCCCCTGAGAGACTGTCTTGAAAGAAATGGATCCACAAGTTCTTATCAGCAGTGTAAGGCTGGATCTTCCTCAAATATGACCAGGGGTGCAGCTTTGGATAGGAGACTCCGTCATACTTGGAAAAGGCAGGTGCCTTGAACTTATGGGAAATCACCACCCCAGATGATAGACCCAGATCTCCGAAGTCCAGACCGGGCACCTTCTGTATCTCCATAGCGCTTAAACGATCTTCCAGCTGTTTGTACTTATCCTCAACAGGAGGATATTGTTCTTCATCATAGTCCGTCTCGTTGTCGGAGACCATAGGGCTAGGAGCCCTCCTTTCTTGTGGACTATCTTTCCCTCCAGATGAGGTGGTTAGATCAACTTCATTCTGCAGCCCGTTTCCAAACCTGCGTCCAGTATTGAACAGGATGGTCCTCTTCTTCTTCTTCTTCTTCTCTTTCAGAATCAAGGTCTTCAGGTCCTGCTGACCCTTAGCTAGATTCCTGAAAAGCTCTTGAAATTGGGCATTCTAGGCCTGGAGGGCCTTGATAACTTGCTCAGTGGAAGGTTCAGCAGACATGATGAGCGCTGAAATAAACAGCGAAGAAGATAAGAGACCTATAATGGGGTACCTGTTTATGAAGTGCATGGGATGAAATGCGTATGATTTATGATTTCAAAGATAATCGAGATTCAAATTTGTAAACAAGAAAGGAAACACACTTTATTAGATTTAAACTTCAAAATTTAAATTGTTCAACAAATTGATCTTAGGCGTTACAAGAATGGAAATACTGAAAAGTAAATAAAAACTGTAAAGAAATCATCAAAGGTCCATCAACGCTCCCATGGTCTCTTCTTCTCAGTGCGGACATAATCATTCAGAATCCGCTCGTTCTCCAGTTGCCTAGCCAGCTTCTGGATCTTCTGTTCCTGTTCATTGAACCTCTCTCGGTAGGAATCCCGTTCATCCCTCAACTGCATCCAAGACCTCTTCAATGTCCCAATATTAGCGGGCATATAAGGGTGGAGAATAGTTGGAAGAACCCCCTCCTCATTAGCAACTTCAAGAGTAACAGGCCTGACAGCTTCATATGGCATACCTACCTTTGGGCACAGATGCAGACCCATCTGAGATATGGCTCCATTGGCATAGAAGTCTTTGGTCCCAACTCATGTGGGTCAGATTGGTGAACTCTGTCCCAAGCCCTTATGAATCTACGACGTAGCTCGTCGCTATATCCCTGGAAATCAAAGATGATATGAGGCATCAACATCTCATGAGGCCCTTCTCTTCTGGATCTTCCAAACTGACGGAGAGCTAAGCATGGGTTGTAAGAAATCCCTCCACGGGTTCCGATCAATGGAACATTAGGATACTCTCCACAGCGATCAATGATAGTCACCTCATCCATGCCTTTGAGAGTCCAGATAATGTCATTATTAGAAAGAGAGATCACCCTATAAGCCCAACCCATTCCTTCTTTGTTCTTCAGTACGGACTTAGGGAGGTACGAAATAAACCACCTCGACAACAAAGGAGCACAACACATCAAAGTTCCCCGCTTTCGGGCAGTACGAGCATAGAGCTGATGAAGGATATCACCCAAGAGAGTGGGTACCGGATTCTAAGAGATGAAGATCTTTATGGAATTAATATCAACAAAAGTGTCAGGATTCGGAAACAATACCAGACCATAAATCAAAAGAGCCAGAATGTGCTCGTACGCCTTGAAGTCTAAGCTGTCCCAGAAGTAATTAGCTTTGTCAACCAAAAACTTAGCCAGAAAACCCTTAGCTCCACTTCTAGTCTCCCAGTTAGCCATTAACTCCTCCTTGGTCAAGTGAAGGGCTGCAACAATTTCTTCGGGCTTAAGAGTCTTTTCCCAACCAGTAAATGGATTCTGCTCCAAAACAGAGTTACCAAGCAAATCAGAGAACTCTTCCAGGGTAGGAACCAGCTGGAAGTCTTGAAAGGTGAAGAAATGGTATAGCGAATCATAAAACTGGACCAGGACACTCATCATTTGTTCGTCCAATTTTGAAGTGACCAAACTGAGAAGAGAACCATGCCTTCTGATGAAGGAAGTAGTGTCTGGAATCCTGACAACCAACTCTTTAAGCAAGGTAGGGACTTGGACAAAGTTGATCCGGATAGTATTCCTACGCATGGGCATCATGATGACCTACAAAACAGAGCAAAGATGAAACCCTCTTTTCCTTGAAATAGGTTAGTCCTTATGCAAAATGTATGCAATGTTATGATGTCATGATGTCATGGTAAAGGCACACCACAAGTATCCACAAAAGGCAAACATGGTAAAGGCACACAAGTCACATAAAAGAGCCCTTAGATTTCAGGCTGGCATAGAGCTTAGGTACTACCCTCTTTCAGTTCAGTTGGTTAAGACTTGTCCTAAAAAATAGTAACCGGGTTCTAGAGGATCTCAATATCACTGACTGCCCTCAATCGGTCATAATTCCAGTTTAGCAACCTTTTCTTGCGGTCAGAATCATCGCGAGAGTTTAGTCTCAATGAGTGTAGCATACTGCTACGATTATATGGCCAAGTTGGTCAATTTAAGGTTCTAAGGTCAGTTGGTGCTTAATGACTCCTTAGAAGATCCATATTCTCCTCGTTCCAACACAAGGGATATCGGTACAGACTAAGGTGCCACACCAACGTAGCTACTGCTTCATCCGTGTCGGTCTATGCCAGACAGATCCCTCACAGTTTATTGCTACTTACCTAAATGGTATCCCCAGATCCGAGTTAGGATCTATAGAACTCCGATACAAGCCCACAAAATTAAAGCATACAAAGCATACAATTGAAAACATAGTGATCTAATCCTAAGGTACACCCCACTTATATTTCCCCAGCAGAGTCGCCAATTCTGTGATCGGTGGGAATAGAACTTACTATTTTTGGAATGCTGGTTCGCGTTTGCGTTTGTTTGCGCAAAATGTCGCGGTAAGCAAGAGTCGCCACCGTCTTTTATTTTATCCAACAAGGAAAGGACAAAAGCACAGAAAAATTCCTTTTCGAGATGTTTCTTGGGTTCGGGAGGTAGATTATAGAAAGGGAAGGTGTTAGCACCCTTTCTATCCGTGGTTATCCATGGGCTCTTAGGTACTTGCTCACTATGTTTTCAAAAGTTTGCTTTTCTTTGTGTTTGTGGGTTTGAAAAGAGTTTTTTGTTTTTGAAGAGAGTGTAAGTGCGAAAAGTTTTGTTTTGTTTTAGAATGAGGAAGCACTTAAGAACATCTACCTACTCAGAAAGGAATTAATCTGTACAAGTGTCCTTTAGACAATTCCATCCCACTATTGAGGAGTAGGTAGCATCGTCGTTGGAGTTTTCGGGTCAATTCGATTAAGGGACGTGTGGTCACTAAATCAATGTTAGGACGCCTTAGCGGTAACCCTAATGTCTTAGATAATTTTTATCTGAGGCAACCGTTTCGAGGCAACTTATGATCTTTGGACAAGAGAGCGACCTCTAAAACTTCCTATACTCAATGACCACGTTTGAGGCAACCAAGTGAGGTGTACCCTAAGAGTGGCATGTGCGAGTGTATTGTTTTTTATATTATCTTTGCATGTCATGGCGAGCTACTGTTAATTTTAAGTTAAGATAGATCTTGTCATGCATAGCCTATTATTCAAACATTTAACAGTTAATAGTTGCGGAATATAAATTGCGGAAAAATAAATCTAAGCTATTACAAGGCGTCGGGTATTTACATCGCCAAAGACAAACCCTTTAAAATTAAATTGCGAAAAATAAATAAATAAAAGCGATAAATAAATAAATAAAGTCCTAAGTTAAAACTATTACATCCTCGAAGCAGTTACAATATTAACATATGGATCAAAAATTAATCGCGCGCAAGAAAATTAAATCGAAGTGTTTTTAGGGTTTTGACCCTTTTTATTGAATAAAGCATATTTTTGTTCTTTTTGAATTAAAAATTAAGTCTAAATTAATGGTTAAATTAATTAATTAATTAAATAAAAAATATTTTTGGTTTTTTTTATTATTTAGGGAAATAAAATAAAATTGATTAATGTTATTAAAAACCTAATATTCTAAATTGATTTTAATTTATTGCAAAATATTAAAATTATACCTAATTAGAAACTAAGTTAATTAAATTATTTATTTACAAAAAATATGAAATAATGAAATAATGAAATTGAATTTAATAAATAAAAATAATTTTTTTTTGTTTTTTGATTTTTTATAAAAAAGTTAATTTGTTAATTAGTTAATTAAGATAATAATAATAATAAAATAGAAAAATAATAAAAAGAAAATAAAATGAAGAACAAACTCAGGGGGGTGTTGGGCCTGAAGAAGGTGTTTGAATGGCAATTTGTTGGCCCAAAATGCTTCAGCCTTGTTGGACTTTTGTGATTTGCTGGGCGTGCATTGACCTGAGTCCATGGTGGTCCTTCACCTTTGGCCATTGATTTTGCCCTCTGAGCCACGTAACATTTGAGATCTGGGGGTACACTGTAATCCATGCTTGGAGTATTGTATGTGAATACCTGAGGAACAAAATCAAATAAACGTTTGGGGGACCTGGGATTCGAACCCAGGTCCCAAGGGTATTTCCAATAGTGCTCTTACCAATCCAACTGCGTTGCTTAGTTGTTATTATAATACACAATAAATACTATATGGGCAACTCAATTATTATGCTGGCAAATAAAAAAAACGCGCTAAACTTCAAACAAGCCAATCTGGCCACGCCACGTTATCATCCATGTTATGGGGACTGTGGCTAAAAGTCCTTTACCTATACCAACGGACGATTGTCCGTAGCTACACATCGTGCTATCTCAAAATCCACCACGAGCCACTAAAATGCAAACTAAAGGCATGGTTTTGCTCGCCTCTCCGCCCTGGTTCCAACCATGGTCCTTTTGTTGACCAATTTGCCCTGTAATGAAAATCCCTGAAAGAACCCTCAAATGGTCTACCATGGCGTTTTGTGATATAGGGCATAATAATAAAATTGAATAATACATAAACTTTGCAAATGATGTAAGGAATTCAAATATGCAATTATCTCAAAGAATGGATGCAAGATTCGAGCTTTACGATTGCATGAGTATGGCGATTCTGAGCGATACTTACAGGGGTTTTGGAGGCAGAAGAGCACGCGATAAGGATTGGTACTGCTTCAGTGAGGTCCAAGGAAGTGATTGGAACCTTTGTTTGATCCTTAAAAGGCTTCTAAGTACGATTTCAGATCCAAGATTTTCAAGCTTTTTTCTCAAATTCCTCTGGCCGTTTCTGCAGTGGTTTGGGCGTCCTTTAGGTCTGTGTGGCTTGCTTGCATATAATAGAATGATTTTAGGTTAAAACATGGGCCAATATCCTTGTGTATTGAAGAATCAAGATTGGATTTTGATCACCATTAACATGTTTCCAAATATAGGCCAAATCTGAGATTTTGTGCTTGAATTGACTTGACACGAGTTTGATTTGATTCATAATGATAATTGCAAGTTTTACAAATCACAAAGATCCCTTTACATCAATTTTTAGATTTTATTTGATTTAATATTGATTTAAAATGAATAAATCAATAAAAATAAAATAAAATAGAAAAATAAATGAATTGTCATGAAATTAAGTATGGGACATGTGTGTGGTGTCCTAAGACCAAATCAAGTGGAAAAAAGTGGTCCCTTTTGTCAAAAATTGGAGTTTTGAGGATAATTGACTTTTGGCAATTTTGGAAAAATGCCCAACTTCAACAATGCATAACTTCTTCAATTTTGAACTTTTAGAGGTGTTATTGGACTTTTTAGAAACCTTGAAATGTACTATAATCAACCCTTTTGGTCTCATCTCATTTTTATGTTCCATTCTCAAGTTATAAGCTTTGGAAAAAAAGGTGTTTTTGTTGACTTTCCAAAATGACCTATAATGTCCAAATTTGTAACTTTTTGTGAGAGCATTTCTTGATCTTGGGGTGTGAAGATGGATTGTATGAAATTGCATCCTCTTAAAAATGAGATTTTGATGGGTCATTTCTCATAAAGTATGAGAAAGTTATGTTTGGTCAAAGTTGAGTTGACTTTTCCTACAAAACCCTAATTTAGCAACTTTTGAATCTTGATGAATCTTGAGCAATCCTTGATGAATCATGATCAACCCTTGATCAAATGATGAATTACCCTTCAAAATGAGAATGTTGACAAAAAATATTTAGGTTTGACTGTATTTGGGATGCAGTTGACTTTTGCTCTAGTACAGTCGATTTTTGGGCTTCTTTGAGCAATTGACTGACCAAACTTTCTCTGCAAGGCTTGAAATTTGACATGAATGAACTTAAGAACATATTAGGACATTGGGGAACACTTGAGGTAATTTGGATGTGAGGACCTTGATGCAACACAAAACCCTAATTTTGACTTGACTGCCTTAGGAGGTGACTTGACTGTCCAAACCTTGAGCCAACTTGAGCAACTTGAAGATCATTCTTGACAAATCTTGAGGAATATGGGAGGGTAAATTTTGGGGTACAAAAAATCCCAACACCACATCTCCGATATATAACCTGAATGCCCGCTGCGCCTATCACTCCGATGGCCCAGGTCATGATACAAACAACAGTTGGGCCTTGAATAATAAGGTGCAAGATTTGATCAAAGCCAAGGAGATTGAGTTTGACGCTTCGAAGAAGCCCAACATCATAACTACACCCATGCCCAAGCATGACTCGAGAATTAATGCTATTGAGGTTGTCTCCACCACATAAGATGTTGATGATGAGAACCCAGATGTCGACAGCTGGATCTACCCTACAACCAATGGTGGATTGAACAACTAGACGGCGAAGGACTTCATACCCGTTTCTTTTATTCCACAGTAATTGACTTTTGTTTTTGAAAGTTGTAATAAACAATTTAAAACTTTACAGCCCGGTGCCTTGCCCGAGGCACCTTAGCTTCACTTGTGAGGGCTTATTATTTGTCATTTTAATATATCATCAATAAAGCATTGGACGTTTCTTGCATTACAAATTTTGTGCTCCTGGTTTTTCTTTTTTTCTGTCTCTCACTTTATCAAAAACACCTATTGTCTTACACACACTCACATATCATAATGCAGATCCATATCCACTCTGGATCCCATTGATAACAACTCTGCTACTGCCAATTATGACTTCGAAAATCCGATCAACCAAGCCGAGGACGAAGGTGAGGATGATTGTGAGGTTCCTGGGGAACTTGCTAGACTGTTTCTACAGGAAGAGAGGGCCATACAGCCTCATGAAGAAACAGTGGAATAAGTGAATTTGGGTATAGAGGAAGACATAAAAGAGGTCAAGATAGGTACGAATCTGGAGACTAGTGTCAAGCAATGGTTGATACAAATGCTACGTGACTATGTTGAGATCTTCTCCTGGTCCTACGATTATATGCCTGGTTTGGACACTGATATTGTGGTACACCGCCTGCCAACTAATGAAGGTTGTCCTCCGGTAAAGCAGAAGGTTCGCCGTATGCGCCCTGAGATGTCTGAGAAAATCAAAGCTGAGGCCATGAAAAAGTTCAACGCCGGATTTCTAGCTGTCACATCTTACCCACAGTGGGTTGCCAACGTTGTTCCGGTGCCTAAGAAGGAAGGTAAGGTACAGATGTGTGTGGACTATAGAGATCTGAACAGGGCGAGCCCCAAGGATGATTTCCCACTTCCTCACATTGATGTTCTGGTCGACAACACCGCACATCATAAGATCTTCTCCTTTATGGATGGTTTTTCTAGTTACAATCAGATTAAGATGGCTCCCGAAGACATGGAGAAGACAACCTTTGTTACACAATGGGGCACATTTTGCTACAAGGTCATGCCATTCAGGTTGAAGAATGTTGGGGCAACTTATCAGCGTGCCATGGTCGCTTTGTTCCACGACATGATTCACCATGAGATTGAGGTTTATGTTGATGACATGATCGCCCGATCCCAAACTGAGGAAGAACACCTTGACCATCTCCATAAACTATTTGACACGTTGAAGATGTATAATCTAAGGTTGAACCCGAACAAGTGTACCTTCGGGGTAAGGTCTGGTAAGCTGATGGGTTTCATCGTTAGTGATAAAGGTATTCAGGTGGATCCTGCCAAGGTGAAGGCTATACAGGAAATGTCGGCTCCTCGCACAGAAAAGGAAGTTAGTGGCTTTTTGGGACATCTGAACAACATCGCCCGATTCATTTCACATCTGACTGCTACTTGTGAACCAATCTTCAAGCTGTTGAAGAAAGATCAAGTGGTAAAATGGAATGATGAATGTCAGACCGCTTTTGAAAGGATCAAGGAATACCTCCAAGAGCCACCAATTTTGAAGCCTCCGGTTGAAGGAAGACCTTTGATCTTATACTTAACAGTACTGGATAATTCAATGAGGTGCGTGCTGGGGCAGCATGACGAGTCTAGCCAAAAAGAGCACGCTATTTACTACCTTAGCAAAAAGTTTACCGACTGCGAGACCCGATACTCGTTGCTCGAGAAAACTTGTTGCACTTTGGCATGGGCTGCTCGTCGGCTGAGACAGTATATGCTGACTCACACCACCTTATTGATCTCAGAGATGGACCCAATCAAGTATATCTTCGAAAAGCCTGCCTTATCCGGAAGAATAGCATGATGGCAGATGATCTTAACCGAGTACGACATCTAATACACAACCCAAAAAGAAATCAAGGGGAGTGTATTGGCAGATCATTTGGCGCATCAGGCCGTGGATGACTACCAATGCATGAATTTCGAGTTCCCGGATGAGAACATCATGTTGGTGACCGACTGTGAAGAACCTGGACATGATGAAGGACCTGAGGAAGGATCCCGATGGTCTATGTATTTTGATGGAGCATCAAACGCATTGGGTAATAGTATTGGCTTCGTGATCATATCTCCTGAGGGCTATCATACTCCATTCACCGCCCGATTATGTTTTAATTGCACCAACAATTTGGCAGAGTATGAAGCCTGTATCCTGGGTCTTCGAGCTGCTATTGACCTAAGGATTAAGTTATTGAGTGTATTCGGAGATTCTGCTCTAGTGATCAGCCAGATCAAAGGCGAGTGGGATACAAAGCACCCAAATCTTATTCCTTACAAGGAGTATGTACTGACGTTGCTTCCGTACTTTGAGGAGATAACCTTTAAACACTTCCCAAGAGAGGAGAACCAGTTAGCAGACGCGCTAGCCACCCTGTCTTCTATGTTCAAGGTCAGGTGGGACAATGAAGCTCCCAGATTACCATTGAGAGGCTGGACGAACTCGCTCATTACTGTGACATCGAGACTGAGGAGGTGGAAGATAAACCCTGGTTCCACGAGGTAAAGAGGTATCTTGAGGCTCAAGAGTACCCTGAGGGTGCATCTGTTAATGACAAGAAGTTTTTGAGAAGGTTTACTGCGAAGTTCTTCATTAGCGATGGGATCCTTTATAAGCGTAACCATGATTCAACCTTACTGCGATGTATGGACAAGAGCGAGGCAGAAAGGATCATGGCAGAGCTACATGAAGGTACCTTCGGAACTCATTCTAGTGGACATACCATGGCAAAGAAAATCCTACGGGCTGGATATTATTGGTCTACTATGGAAGCCGATTGTTATCAGCACTCTCGGATCTGTCATAAGTGCCAAGTCTATGCTGATAAGGTGCATGTACCTCCAGTTCCCCTGAATGTTTTGACAGCTCCTTGGCCTTTTGAAATGTGGGGCATCGATATGATAGGTGAGATCAGACCTACAACGTCTAACGGGCATCATTTCATTCTGGTAGCTATTGATTACTTTACGAAGTGGGTTGAAGCAGCTTCCTTTGCTACAGTAACCAAGAACGTCGTGGCGGGGTTTATCCGACACAATTTGATCTGTCGATATGGTGTACCAGAGAGGATCATTACGGACAATGGTACAAATCTCAACAATACGATGATCATCGAGCTCTGCAAACAGTTCAATATACAGCATCACAACTCTTCTCCCTACTGACCGAAGATGAATAGGTCTGTTGAAGCAGCAAATAAGAACATCAAGAAGATTGTGCAGAAGATGACAGTGACATACAAAGGCTGGCATGAGATGTTACCATTCGCTCTTCATGGGTATCGTACCTCAGCGAGGACGTCGACATGGGATACACCCTACTCTTTGGTGTATCGCATGGAGGCAATCTTACCCATTGAGGTCCAGATACCCTCTCTCTGGATTATGAAGAATGCGGGTTTGAGCGAAGACGATTGGATCCAGACCCAGCTTGATCAGCTGAACCTGATCGACAAGAAGAGACTTACTACTATCTGTCAAGGTTAGACGTATCAAAAGCAGATGATCAAGGCTTTTAACAAGAAGGTCAGACGTCAAGAATATCATGTCGGGGATCTGGTGATCAAACGCATCATACTACCACAAGGTGATCCTAGGGTAAAATGGACCCCCATGTACGAAGGGCCATTTGTGGTTAAGAATATTTTCTCAGGAGGAGCTATGATTCTAACCACCAAGGATGGTGATGACCTTCCTCACCCCGTCAATGTAGACATAGTGAAAAGATACAATGCATGATCAAAGACTCGCTAGGTCGTCTGGCCTAGGCAAAAATAAGGGCTTCCCGGCGAACCAAAAGGGTTCGGGAAAAAGTAAGGGATGAAAATGAAAAAAAAACCTATACAGCCGGCAAGTCGAAAACCTGAAAAGGCGGCTTGGGCAAAAAAGGGTATCCCAGTGGACTGAAAACCCGAAAGGGCGGTCCAGGCAAAAATTAGGGATTAAAGTGTAACACTATGTCTCATTGGATCATCTTGCAACCAGACTTCGGTATTGACTATCATGCTCGGAAGACACCAATCAATCTAATCTACCTTCAAACAAGTAGCAAAGTGATGAGACACTCGAAGATATAAAGGCAATAGCAGAGTTAGAACCCAGTGGGATTGTTTCACATAGCTGTTTTTATTTCTTTTTCACAAAATGTATAATTCTCTCGGCGGCGTTCTCTTACTAGGACGTCAGCCTCTTGTACAAAACTCCTATTACAGGCTAACTTCAAAAAATCAATACAATTCATTTTCACAAAGAAATTTCAACTTGTGTTTTCTTTTTTGTTTTGTTTTGCAAGAACGTCCAATGATTCATTTTTTGATATATGCATTTGACAATAATTACTGCTCATAAATATTTATATGCGAAACAAAAGATAATTACTCGTAGTTCCAGGAATAGGGGCAAATAAGAAATGTCCAAAACTTACAGTTGCTCTACTCACTAGGTACAGGGATGGAGCCAGCTTAAGAATAGGATTAAAGGTGCATACACTCCCCACAGAGTAGGAAGTACCCAAAGACAGTGGTATTAATTCTCCCCAAGCAGAGTTTATCTATCACCAACAATAGAAGTTCACCATCAGTGGAGTTTATTTCTTCCACAGGAAGAAACTCGATCCCTGGCAGGGTTCATTATCATCAGTAACAGTAATTCATCCCCAGCTAAGGATATTTCTCCAAATCAACAGATCTTCCGGCAGAGTATCTCTCCTCCCCACAGAGTCATTCTCTCGCCAATTTATTCTCAATTCATCTTCGGTTGTTATCCCCAGCGAGAACGAAGAACTCAACTCCTTGTATTCTCCAGCAACAGTCCGGGATTTATTTTCCCCAGCTAGAGAAGATCACAAGAACATTGCATATCCATACATCATGGCATGCGCATACGCATCATACAACACAATCTCATTTATTTCGAGAACATCATTTCTCAATGCATTTCATACATTATGAAATTACATACGACTAACTCTTTACCTTTCAGGGAAAGATACAATCAAATTCTCACAAGTTTTCTTTGGTCCAGTCAAATCGATGCTAAGATTTCTATTTCAGTTCAAGCTATGAAGCCCAGATTCGACATGATATTATCTTTATTTCTCCAAAAAACACCATGAAGCCTGGAATCGACCAGATAGTGGTATATCTTAAAATCAAAGCTATGAAGCCCGGAAATCGACCGGAAAATAGTTGAATCCTCCGCAAGTTATTGTGAAGCCTAGAAATCGACCAAATAGCAGTACAAGACACCATGAAGCCTGGAATCGATCAGATAGTGGTATATCATAAACACAAGCTGTGAAGCCCGGAAATGGACCGAAAAACAGCTTAACCCCTCAACAAGGTATTGTGAAGCCTGGAAATTGACCAGATAGCAATACAAGATACCATGAATCCTGGACTCGACCAGATAATGGTATAAGACACCGTAAAGCCTGGATCACGACCAGATAGCAGCAAAGGATACTGAAGCCTGGGATAACGACCAGATAACATTGTAAGGTACTGCGAAGCTCGGAATTTGACCGAATAGCAGTTTACTTGGCTAATTACTAAGAAGCCCGGAATCGACCAGATATTAATATTGCCTTAAATTCAAGTTGAAGCCCGGATGCAACCGAATAACAACTTAATTCCTTCTGAAGCCTGGAGCACGACCAGATAAGAAGGGAGAAATTGCGAAGCCTGGATAACAACCAGATAGCAAGTTTAATCTCATACCCCCAGTAAGTCGTTGTAAATCCTGGAGCACGACCAGATAGCAGTCGATCTTATTTTCCTCAGCGAATCATTGTGAAGCCTGGAACACGACCAAATAGCAGTTCATTTTCACCTCCTCAACTAAGAGATTATTCCCCAGTAGAGTAACGGACGAATGAAGCTCCTAAAACTCTATCTCTCTCAAGACAGAGACCAGCATTCCCCAGCGTAGTCCTCCTCGACAATCGGTATACGGGCTCTCGCAAAGGAATCTCTTATGCGATCGACACTTCTTCTGATGGAATATTAAAGCCCATCTTCCGACATCAACCTCCAAATGGCATTTATAAGCCCATTCGCGACATCGCAAGACCGGTATCACTTCATGTGAGTGCAAATTTCTAGGCACTCTAGTGTTCAATCATCTTCCACCTTCGGATCACGAAAGGCAGACAAGCCAATCTATATCCTCAAGTGTAAGAAGATTGAACAGGGGCAGCTGTTGTACCCCAAAATTTAACCTCCCATATTTCTCAATACATTTCAAGAGAGGTCCTCAAATTGCTCAAGGAAGTCCAAGGGTTGACCAGACAAACTCTCTCCTAAGGCAGTCTACTTCAAATTAGGGTTTCATTTTGCATCAAGATGTTTGAGTCCAAAGGATCCCAAATGCTCACCATTGTCCTAATATGTTCTCAAGATCATCCATACCAAGTTTCAAGCCTTGCAGAGGAAATTTGCTCAGTCAATTGCTCAAAGGCCTGAAAATCGACTATGCTAGGGCAAAAGTCAATTGTGGCCCACATACAATCAAACTTCAAGATTTTTGGTCAACATCCTCATTTTGAAGTATTATTCATAATTTGATCAAGGGTTGATCATGATTCCTCAAGGATTGCTCACAATTCATCAAAACCAAAAAGTTGCTAAATTAGGGTTTTGTAGGAAAAGTCAACTCAACTTTGACCAAGCGTAACTTTTTCATACTTTATCAAAAATGACCCATCCAAAGCTCATTTTGAAGAGGATGAAATTTCATACAATTCATTTTCATCTCCCAAGTTCAAAATATGCACTCACAAGAAGATATAAATTTGGACATTATAGGTCATTTTGAAAAGTCAACAAAAAGACCTTTTTTGTCAAAGCTTCATACATGAACATGGAAGACTCAACTGAGATGAGACCAAAAGGGTTGCTTAGAGGACACCTTAATATTTCTAAAAAGTCCAATAACACATCTCTAGGGTCAAAATTGAAGGAGTTATACATTGGCAAAGTTGACCTTTTTTGCAAAATTGCCAAATGTTAAATGTGGCCAAAATTGCAATTTTTATCAAATGGGCCCAACTTTTTATGCTTGCACTGAGTTTGTAACATGACCCACGACCCATGATATCTCCCACTTGTCTTTATTTTATTTTTGTCATTTATTTTAATTTTATTTCACTTAAATCAAATAAAATCAAAATAAAATCATGAAAATATCAAAACTAATCAAAGCTTGAGATTTTATGCATGTTTAGGCCTATTATACAGCTGGAAAGAGAATCAAATCGCGAAGCTTCATTTGGACACAAAAAGATTGGATTTGGATTGATTTGGAAATATTTGCATAAGGATCAAATCTTGAATCAATGATCTTAATTGAGGAAGATTTGAAACAAGTTTGTAACCCTAATTCGTTCTAGGGTACATATAGAACATTGGCAGACCAAAATCAAAGAGATGGGAGGCGTGTAAAACAGAAATCAGAATTGAAAAAAACTCAAGAAAAGTTGCAAACTGTTTTCTCAGTTCCAGGCTTCCTCAAGCCATTCCAGTCACACAAATCGCTTCTTGGACATTCTAGGATTCTTTTACAATCTTTGACAAGCCTCCTAAAGCCCAAAATTGCACTGTAAGCATCTCACGACATCCATGCTTTCTTGAAATATAATATCACAATTTTGTCACTTTTAGCATAATTTATTTGCATATTCTTAATCCTTGAATCATTTGTAAGCTAATGGTGATACTTAATTGCATTTTTGTTAACTATACAACAAGATGCCATAGTTAAGGTTCTTGCTTCATTTTTGGGGTTTTTGTGTACAGGTACAATTGGCCATGGATAAGGGTACGATGATGCTCATGAGGTTGTCACGAGTTGATTGGTACCATTGTTATGCATTTATCATGCTTGCATAGAATTCTGGAGAATCACAGGGTTGTACCTACGTCCGTTTGTCCGTAGGTAAAAGTTAAGAGACTTTTAGCAACTGTGGGAGGAAGGAGATGATAGCGTGTCATCCTGTGATTTTCCCATTCAAAATTTCACGCGTTTTGATAACTATTATTTTGTTTTATTATATAATAGTTCTTTGTCATTATCCATACAAGAAAACAAGCCAGCTCAAATGGTCAGCGTGTGTTGTGAAAATGCCAAAGGGTCTGGGTTCGATCCCCAGGTCCCCATATTTGTTCAATATTATTTTATTTTACATGATCAGGTATACGTGCACACAAGAAGTCCACCATATGCGCTCAACGCCTAGCCACCTGATCATCAACAAGGCAGATCCAATGCCTTCTCCCTGAAAGTCCACCATGGGCATCAATCAAGCTAGCAGCATGGGATCTGGAGAAGTCAAAAGGGCCAAGGAGTTTTTGGGCCCAGTATTACAATTGACACCCCCTTTTTGCTCAAACAACCAGGCCCATTCTCTTTTTCTTTTATATTTTTTCATTTTATTTAATTTCTTTATTTAATTTTTCTAACACAAAATTAATTTCTTTCCTTAAAAAAAATCATAAAATCAATTCCACCAATTTAGAATTTAGGTTTTATTCTATTTTATCAAATTAATTTTATATTAGTTTTAATTTTAGGGTAATTCTAACCTTTTTTGTAAATATTTAAAATGAATTAGAAAAATTAGGGTTATCATATGATTTAATTTTTATTTTCTTCTCTCAATAAAACAAAATACAAAAATAGGTCAAATTAATTATTTTTCTTAATTCAGATTAATTAGTAATTAGGTTTCTTTATTTATTCAATTAACTTTATTTTCTCAAAATAACACAAAAATATGATTTTTCTTTCAATTAGGTTTAGACGGGGTCAAAACCCTAATTTCTCTCGTTCTCGATTCATCGCGCGTTTTTTTTTTACAATATTAATGTAATTGCTCATGGTATGTAATAGTTTAATTAGGATTTTCTTTTATCGTTTTACGGGTATTTAGCTATGTAATTAATCCCCCCCCCCCTCCCGAAGCCTTGTAATAGCATAGTTTTATCTTCCGCATTTTAATTCTCGAAAATATTAACTGTTAGATGTATGATAATAGGATTGCATGACAAGACTGTATGTTAATATAAAATGACTAGTAAACCCTAAATGTGAAAATATGATAACTGAAATCAAATCACTCGCACATGCGCACTCTTAGGGTATACTCTCACTTAGGTTGCCTTCGGTAAACGATCATTAAGTATAAGGTGTCTTAGTGGTTGCCCTCTTGTCTAAACAAAGATCAAATGTCCCGTTCGAAAATGTCGCCTCGGAAAATGTTACCTCAGAAAGGTTGCCTCGGAAATGTTGCCTCGAATATGATCTTAAGACACTAGGGTTATTACTAAGACGTCCTAACATTACTTTAGTGATCGTACGTCCCTTTCGAATTGACCCTTAAAACTCCAATGACGGTGCTACCTACTCTTTAATAGTAGGATAGTGTTGTCTAAAGGAAACAAGAACATAAACATTCTTTTTTCGAGTAGGTAGATGCTAGTAGGTACTTGCTCAAAATCAAACCTTTCACACTTACACTTTTCCAAACAAAGTTTTCAAAAACACTTCGTAACACTCTTGAGGACTGATACAAGGGTTAAAACAAAGTAAAAACAAAACTTTTCAAAACACACAATCACGGAAGCAATTTTAAAATGATGAGCAAGTACCTAAGAGCCTGTAGAAAACTACAGATATAAAGGGTGCTAATACCTTCCCATTCTATAACTTACCCCCCGTACTCAAAATCTCGAAAAAGGAATTTTTCTCTGCTTTTGTCCTTTCCAGTTGGATAAAATAAAAGTCGGTGGTGACTCTTTCTTACCGCGACATTTTGCGAACACAAACGCAAAACGCAAACCAACATTTTCCAAAACAGACTGGTTCTGCCAACGTATCACAAAACTGGAGACTCTACTGGGGAATAATAAGTGAGGTATACCTTAGGATTAGTTCATCATAAATTTCTTCTCTTGTTTGTTTTGGTTGCTTTACTGTTAAAGGGTTTTGTATTGGGAGTTACTATAGATCCTAACCCGGATCTGGGGACACCTTTTAGGTAAGTAACAATAAACTGTGAGGAAACTGTACGGCGTAGACCGATACGGTTGAAGCAATAGCTACATTGATGTGGCACATTGGTTGGTACTGGTATCCCTTGTGGAGAAACAAGGAGAATACAGGGTTGCTATGTGTGTCGTTAAGCATCAACTGACCTTAGAACCTTTAATCGACCAACTTGGCCAGTAGGAAGTAGTGAGATAGCCGGCCTCGGTGTAAAGCTGAGAACTGGTTGATACTCGATGCTACACTCATTGAGACCATACTCTCGAGATAGTTCCGGCCGCAAGAAAAGATTGCGTGAGCTGAAACCATGACCAATGGAGGAGGTTCAGTGATATTGAGAACCCCTAGAACCCGGTTACTTTTGCTAGGACAGGTTGAAACCAACTGAACTTCAAGAGGGTAATACCTTTGACCCCATGCAAGCCTTAAACTTAAGGGCTTTTGTGTGACTTGTTTGCCTTTACCATGTCTTTTATCTTCTATACCTGTGTTGCTTTTATCATGACATCATGCATCATAACATAGCATGCATACTTCATTATACTAACCATTTCAAAGACCAAAGGGATTTATCTTTGTTCTGTTTTGCAGATTATGGCTTCCATGCACAGAAACACCATCTGAGTTGACTTTGTGCAAATACCTGCTCAACTCAAAGAATTAGCCTCAAAAGTTTCTGATAGTTATTCATTCATTAGAAGACATGGTCAGCTTCTTAGCCTGGTTACCTCAAAGTTTGATGAGCAGATGATGAGTGTGCTTTTCCAGTTCTTCGATCCTGTACATCATTGTTTCACTTTCCCCGATTATCAGCTAGTTACCACTTTGGAAGAGTTTTCTCATTTACTGGGAATATCCATCCTTGAGAAGATGCCCTTCACAGGTTTCTAAGAGACTCCTAGACCAGAAGACATTGCTTCAGCTTTGCATCTAAAAAGGGCTGATGTAGTATCCAACTGGGAAACACGAAGCGGGGTTGAAGGTTTCTTAGCCAAGTTTCTAATAGAACAAGCTCATCAGTTCTTGGATAATTTTAACTTTCAGGCTTTCGAAGACATCTTGGCTCTCCTTATCTATAATTTGGTTCTCTTCCCGAATCCAGATTCCTTTATAGATGTGAATGCGGTTAAGATCTTCCTGTCTCGCAATCCTGTGCCTACTCTTCTGGGTGATATCTTGCATGCCCTCTACACTTGTACTGTTCGTAGAAGAGGGACCCTCATGTGTTGCATGCCTTTGCTGGCGAGGTGGTTTATTTCGCAGCTCCCCAAATCTATGTTGAAAAATGAAGAAGGTTTAGGATGGTCTTACAGGATAATGTCCCTTGCCCATACAGACATTCTTCGGAGTTCCAAGGCAATGGAAAGCATTGCTGTCATTGATCGATGTGGGGGATACCCTAATGTCCCGTTGCTTGGAATCAGAGGGGGTATAACCTACAGTCCTTGTTTAGCTCTGCGACAATTCGGTCATTCTCGGAGAGACGGTCCTCATGAGCTACTTCTTACAGATATTTCCTTCGACTACAAGGAAGACGTTGACGAGCACCGTCGAAGGTTTATACGAGATTGGGGCATGGTGAACATATCTAACCCTCAAGAGCTAGGACCAAGGACTTCCCTCCCTATGCAGCCTTACCTCCAGTGGGTCCGAGCTCGTGCTCAGAAGCTTGGGATGCCTTATAAAGCTGTGTTGCCAGTGATTATGGAGCCCACCAATGAAGAGGGAAATCCTTATACAGTCCTTTATCCCTACATGCCTACTGATCTTGGGGCATTGAAGAGATCCTGGATTCAGTTGAAATAGGAGAGGGATACCTACCGGGAGAAGTACCATGAGCAAGAGAGGAAGATCTTGAAGCTCACCAAGCAACTCGAGAATGAAAGGACGATCAATGACTACGTCAGCACGAAGGGGAAGCGTCCATGGGATTTCTGATTTTGCTTTTTCTAGTTTAGATTTGTTTTTAATTTATTTCTTTGGAAACGCCTCAAAGGCATTGTTGAACCTTTTTACATGTTTAATCTAATAAAGTTTGTTTATTTTTTGGTTTGAAAATTTAAATCTCCCAAAGTCTTTGAAATCATTACATACGCATCCCATTATCATGCACACCATTACAGGTACCATTACAGGTTTCTCATCTTCTTCGCTGTTTATTTTAGCAGAAATGTCTTCCGATCAAGCTATCAAAGATCTTCAGGTACAAAATGCCCAATTCCAAGAGATGTTCTTGAGCTTGGCTAAAGGGCAAGAGGATTTGAAAGCTCTCATTCTGAAAGAGAAAGAGAAGAAGAAGAAAAAGAAGAAGGTCGTTCTGCTGAGTATGGGCAAAAGGTTTGGGGATAGGTTGAAACAGTAAGCTGATCTGTCCTTTTCATCCAAGGAAGGGGAGAACTACGAAGAAGAAAAGGGCCCCAGTCCTGCAGTTTCTGATAATAATACAGATTATGATGAGGAACAGTATCCCCTTGCTGAGGATAGGTACAAGCAATTAGAAGACTGTCTGAGTGATATGGAGATTCAGAAGATCTCTGGTATGGATTTTGGTAAACTGGGATTGCTATCCGGAGTGGTGATCCCTCATAAGTTCAAAGCTCCGGTTTTTGCCAAGTACGATGGAGTATCCTGTCCAAAACTCCATCTCCGCTCGTACGTCAGGAAAATTCAACCCCATACTGCTGATAGAAATTTGTGGGTGCATTTCTTTCAAGATAGTCTGTTAGGGACTCAACTTGAATGGTTTTATCAATTGGAAGGAGCCAATGTTTGAAACTGGGAAGACCTTGATGCTGCTTTTTACAGGCAGTATCAGTATAACGCCGACCTTGATCCCACTCGTACTCAACTTCAGGGTATGTTAATGGGTGCAAGTGAAAATTTTAAGGACTATGCTCAGAAGTGGAGAGATTGAGCTGGAAGAGTCCAACCCCCTTTGTCTGACAGGGAGTTGGTTGACATGTTTCTGGGGATGCTATCTGGTCCATTTTTCAATCATCTGATCGGCAGTTCGTCATGTGGGTTTACTGAATTGATTTTTACTGGGGAGAGAGTAGAAGCTGGTATTCGAAGTGGTAAGATACAAAAGGATACTTCATCAAGTACAGTGAAGAAGCCTTTCACCGGTAAGAAATAAGCGAGTGCAGTATACAGCTCGAGGAGCCAAAATAGACCTGAACACCGTTAAGCAGTAAACGCGGTAGTGATATCAAGACCCACTGTTGCTCTATAACGCAACAATCAACAAATGGTGGAAAGACCACAAAGACAATTCACTCGGCTCATTATGACCTTGTCTCAAATTTATACCATAATTATTGAAGACCAACCTGGTAACTCTGAGGGAAGCCCCGAAGAATCCCAACACCACATCTCCGCTATATAACCCGAATTCTCGTTGCGCCTATCACTCTGATGGCCCAGGTCATGATACAAACAACTGTTGGGCCTTGAAGAATAAGTTGCAAGATTTGATCGAAGCCAAGGAGATTGAGTTTGATGCTCCGGAGAAGCCCAACGTCATAACTGCACCCATGCCCAAGCATGACTCAGGAATTAATGCTATTGAGGTTGTCTCCACCACAGAAGATGCTGATGACGAGAACCCAGATGTTGACAGCTGGATCTACCCTACAACCAATGGTGGATTGAACAACTGGATGGCGAAGGACTTCATACCTGTTTCTTTTATTCCACAGTAGTTGACTTTTGTTTTTGAAAGTTGTAATAAACAGTTTGAGACTTTATGGCCCGGTGCCTTTCCCGAGGCACCTTAGCTTCGCTTGTGAGGGCTTATTATTTGTCATTTTCATATATCATTAATAAAGCATTGGAGGTTTCTTGCGTTAAAAATTTTGCGCTCCTGGTTTTTCTTTTTTTCTGTCTCTCACTTTATCAAAAACAGCTATTGTCTTACACACACTCACATATCATAATGCAGATCCATATCCACTCTTGATCCCATTGATAAGAACTCTGCTACTGCTAGTTATGACTTCGAAAAATCCGATCAACCAAGCCAAGGACGAAGGTGAGGATGATTGTGAAGTGCTTGGGGAACTTGCTAGACTGTTTCTACAGGAAGAGAGGGCCATACATCCTCATGAAGAACCAGTGGAATCAGTGAATTTGGGTACAGAGGAAGACAGAAAAGAGGTCAAGATAGGTACGAATCTGGATTCTAGTGTCAAGTAACGGTTGATACAAATGCTACGTGACTATGTTGAGATCTTCGCCTGGTCCTACGAAGATATGCTTGGTTTGGACACTGATATTGTGGTACACCGTCTGCCAACTAAAGAAGACTGTCCTTCGGTAAAGCAGAAGGTTCGCCGTATGCTCCCTGAGATGTCTGAGAAAATCAAAGTTGAGGTCATGAAACAGTTCGACACCGGATTTCTAGCTGTCACATCTTACCCATAGTGGGTTGCCAATGTTGTTCCGGTGCCTAAGAAGGATGGTAAGGTACAGATGTGTGTGGACTATAGAGATCTGAACAGGGCGAGCCTCAAGGATGATTTCCCACTTCCTCACATCGATGTTCTGGTCGACAACACCGCGCAGCATAAGATCTTCTTCTTTATGGATGGATTTTCTAGTTACAATCAGATTAAGATGGCTCCCGAAGACATGGAGAAGACAACCTTTGTTACGCAATGGGGCACCTTTTGCTACAAGGTCATGCCATTCGGGTTAAAGAATGCTGGGGAAACTTATCAGCATGCCATGGTCGCTTTGTTCCATGACATGATTCACCATGAGATTGAGGTTTATGTTGATGACATGATCGCCCGATCCCAGACCGAGGAAGAACACCTTGACCATCTCCAGAAACTATTTGACAGGTTGAAGATGTATAAGCTAAGGTTGAACCCGAACAAGTGCACCTTCGGGGTAAGGTCTGGTAAGCTTCTGGGTTTCATCGTTAGTGATAAAGGTATTCAGGTGGATCCTGCCAAGGTGAAGGCTATACAGGAAATGCTGGCTCCTCGCATAGAAAAGGAAGTTAGAGGCTTTTTAGGACGTCTGAACTACAACGCCCGATTCATTTTACATCTGACTGCTACTTGTGAACCAATCTTCAAGCTGTTGAAGAAAGATCAAGTGGTAAAATGGAATGATGAATGTCAGACCGCTTTAGAAAGGATCAAGGAATACCTCCAAGAGCCACAAATTCTGATGCCTTCGGTTGAAGGAAGACCTTTGATCTTATACTTGACAGTACTGGATAATTCAATGGGGTGCGTGTTGGGGAAGCATGACGAGTCTGGCCGAAAAGAGCACGCTATTTACTACCTTAGCAAAAAGTTTACCGACTGCGAGACCCAATACTCGTTGCTCGAGAAAACTTGTTGCGCTTTGGCATGGGCTACGCGCCGGTTGAGACAGTATATGCTGACTCACACCACCTAATTGATCTCAAAGATGGATCCAATCAAGTATATCTTCGAAAATCCTGCCTTATCCGGAAGAATAGCAAGACGGCAGATGATCTTAACCGAGTACGACATCCAATACACAACCCAAAAAGCAATCAAGGGGAGTGTATTGGCAGATCATTTGGCGCATCAGGTCGTGGATGACTACCAATCCATGAATTTCGAGTTCCCAGATCAGAACATCATGTTGGTGACCGATTGTGAAGAACCTGGACCGCATGAAGGACCTGAGGAAGGATCCCGATAGCCTATGTATTTTGATGGAGCATCAAACGCGTTGGGTAATGGTATTGGCGCCATGATCATATCTCATGAGGGTTATCATACTCCGTTCACCGCCAGATTATGTTTTAACTGCACCAACAATATGGCGGAGTATGAAGCCTGTATCTTGGGTCTTCGAACTGCTATTAACCTAAGGATTAAGTTCTTGAGTGTATTTGGAGATTCTGCTCTAGTGATCATCCAGATCAAAGGCGAATGGGATACAAAGCACCCAAATCTTATTCCTTATAAGGAGTATGTACTGACGTTGCTTGCGTACTTTGAGGAGATAACCTTTGAACACTTCCCAAGAGAGGAGAACTAGTTAGCGGACGCGCTAGTCACCCTGTCTTCTATGTTCAAGGTCAGGTGGGAAAATGAAGCTCCCCAGATTACCATTGAGAGGCTGGACGAACCCGCTCATTGTTGTGACATCGAGACTGAGGAGGTGGCAGATAAACCCTGGTTCCACGAGGTAAAGAGGTATCTTTAGGCTCAAGAGTACCCCGAGGGTGCATCTGTTAATGACAAGAAGTTTCTGAGAAAGTTTGTTGCGAAGTTCTTCATTAGAAATGGGATCCTTTATAAGCGTAACCATGATTCAACCTTACTGCGATGTGTGGACAAGAGCGAGGCAGAAAGGATCATGGCAGAGCTACATGAAGGTACCTTAGGAACTCATTCCAGTGGGAATACCATGGCAAAGAAAATCCTACAGGCTGGATATTATTGGTCTACTATGGAAGCCGATTGTTATCAGCACTCTCGGACCTGTCATAAGTGCCAAGTCTATGCTGATAAGGTGCATGTACCTCCAGTTCCCCTAAATGTTTTGACAGCTCCTTGGCCTTTTGCAATCTGGGGCATCGATATGATAGCTGAGATCAGACCTATGGCGTCTAATGGGCATCGTTTCATTCTGGTAGCTATTGATTACTTTACGAAGTGGGTTGAGGCAGCTTCCTTTGCTACAGTAACTAAGAATGTCATGGCGCGGTTTATCCGACATAATTTGATCTGTCGATATGGTTTACTAGAGAGGATCATTACGGACAATGGTATAAATCTCAACAATACGATGATCACTGAGCTCTGCAAACAGTTCAAGATACAACATCGCAACTCTTCTCCCTACCGGCCGAAGATGAATGGGGTTGTTGAAGCAGCAAATAAGAACATCAAGAAGATTGTGGAGAAGATGATGGTGACATACAAAGATTGGCATGAGATGTTACCATTCACTCTTCATGGGTACCGTACCTCAGCGAGGACGTCGACAGGGGCAACACCCTACTCTTTGGTGTATAGTATGGAGGCAGTCTTACCCATTGAGGTCCAGATACCCTCTCTCTGGATTATGAAGGATGCAGGTTTGAGCGAAGACGATTGGATCCAAACCCGGCTTGATCAGCTGAACCTGATCGACGAGAAGAGACTTACTGCTATCTGTCATGGTCAGACGTATCAAAAGCGAATGATCAAGGCTTTTAACAAGAAGGTCAGACGTCAAGAATATCAGGTAGGGGATCTGGTGATTAAACGCATCATTCTACCGCAAGGTGATCCTGGGGGAAAATGGACCCCCACGTACGAAGGGCCATTTGTGGTTAAGAACATTTTCTCAGGAGGAACTATGATTCTAACCACCATGGATGGTGACGACCTTCCTCACCCCGTCAATGCAGACATAGTGAAAAGATACTACGCATGATCAAAGACTCGCTAGGTCGACTGGACTAGGAAAAAATAAGGGCTTCCCGGCGAACCAAAAGGGTTCAGGTAAAAGTAAGTGATGAAAATGAAAAAAAAAACTGTACACCCGGCAAGTCGAAAACCTGAAAATGTGGCTTGGGCAAAAAAGGGTATCCCGGTGGACTAAAAACCCAAAAGGGCGGTCCAGGCAAAAATTAGGGATTAAAGCGTAACACTATGTCTCATTGGATCATCTTGCGACCAGACTTCGGTATCGACTATCAAGCTCAGACGGCACCAATCAATCTTATCTACCTTCAACCAAGTAGCAAAGTGTTGAGACGCTCGAAGATATAAAGGCAATAGCAGAGTTGGAACCCATTGGGATTGTTTCACATAGCTGTTTTTATTTCTTTTTCACAAAATGTATAATTCTCTCGGCAACGTTCTCTTACTAGGACGTCAGCCTCTTGTACAAAACGATTATTACAGGCTAACTTCAAAAAATCAATACAATTCATTTTCACAAAGAAATTTCAACTTGTGTTTTCTTTTTTGTTTTCTTTTGCAAGAACGTCCAATGATTCATTTTTTGATATATGCATTTGACAATAATTGTTGCTCATAAATATTTACATGCGAAACAAAATACAATTACTCGTAGTTCCAGGAACAGGGGCAAATAAGAAATGTCCAAACCTTACAGTTGCTCTACTCACCAGGTTTAGGGATAGATCCAGCTTGAGAATAGGACTAAAGGTGCATACACTCCCCGCAGAGTAGGAAGTACCCAAAGGTAGTGGTGTTAATTCTCCCCAAGCAGAGTTTATCTATCACCAACAATAGAAGTTCACCATCAATGGAGTTTATTTCTTCCACAGGCAGAACCTCGATCCCCGACAGGGTTCATTATCACCAGTAACAGTAATTCATCCCCAGCTAAGGATATTTCTCCAAATCAACAGATCTTCTGGCAGAGTATCTCTCCTCCCCACAGAGTTATTCTCTCGCCAATTTATTCTCAAATCATCTTTGATCGTTATCCCCAGCGAGAACAAAGAACTCAACTCCTTTTATTCTCCAGCAGCAGTCTGGGATTTATTTTCCCCAGCTAGAGAAGATCACAAGAACATTGCATATCCATACATCATGGCATACACATACGCATCATACAACACAATCTTATTTATTTTGACAACATCATTTCTCAATGCATTTCATACATCATGACATTACATACGACTAACTCTTTACCTTTCAGGGAAAGATACAATTAAATTCTCACAAGTTTTCTCTAGTCCAGTCACATTGATGCTAAGATTTCTATTTCAGTTCAAGCTATGAAGCCCGAATTCGACCATATATTATCTTGACTTCTCCAAAAAACACCATGAAGCCTGGAATCGACCAGATAGTGGTATATCTTAAAATCAAAGCTATGAAGCCCGAAAATCGACCGGAAAATAGTTAAATCCTCAGCAAGTTATTGTGAAGCCTGGAAATCGACCAGATTGCAGTACAAGACACCATGAAGCCTGGAATCGACCAGATAGTGGTATATCATAAACACAAGTTGTGAAGCCCTAAAATCGACCGGAAAATAGCTTAACCCCTCAACAAGGTATTGTGAAGCCTGGAAATCGACCAGATAGCAATACAAGATACCATGAAGCTTAGACTCGACCAAATAATGGTATAAGACACCGTGAAGCCTGGATCATGACCAGATAGCAGCAAAGGATACTGAAGCCTGGGATAACAACCAGATAACAGTGTAAGGTACTGCGAATCTCGGAATTCGACTGAATAGCAGTTTACTTGGCGAATTACTAAGAAGCCCGAAATCGATCGGATATTAGTATTTCCTTAAATTCAAGTTGAAGCTTGGATGTGACCGGATAACAACTTAATTCCTTCTGAAGCCTAGAGCACGACCAGATAAGAAGTGAGAAATTGCGAAGCCTGGATAACAACCAGATAGAAAGTTTAACCTCATCCCCCCAGTAAGTCGCTGTAAAGCCTGGAGCACAACCAAATAGCAGTCGATCTTATTTTCCTCAGCGAATCACTGTGAAGCCTGGAACACGACCAGATAGTAGTTCATTTTCACCTCCTCGACTAAGAGATGATTCCCCAGTAGAGTAACAGACGACTGAAGCTCCTAAAACTCTATCTCTCTCAAGACAGAGACCAGCATTCCCCAGTGTAGTCCTCCTCGATAACCGATATACAGGCTCTCGCAAAGGAATCTCTTATGCGATTGACACTTCTTCTGATGGCATCTTTAAGCCCATCTTCCAACATCAACCTCCAAATGGCATCTACAAGCCCATTCCCGACATCGCAAGACCGGTATCACTTCCTATGAGTGCAAATTTCTAGGCACTCTAGTGTTCAATCATCTTCCGCCTTCAGATCACGAAAGGCAGACAAGCCAATCTATATCCTCAAGTGTAAGAAGATTGAACAGGGGAAGCTGTTGTACCCTAAAATTTTCCCTCTCATATTTCTCAATACATTTTGTGATACGGTGGGAGAACTGACTTGAGGTTTTGCGTTTGTGTTTGCAAATGTTTCAGTTTAGCAAGAGTCGCCACCGACTTTTTATTTTATCCAAAGGAAGGGTCAAAAAGCACAGGAAAGACCTTTGATATGTTTTCTTGGGTTCGGGGGGTAGATTATGAAAAGGGAAGGTGCAAGCACCCTTTTCATCCATGGTTTTCCATGGGCTCTTAGTTACTTGTTTAGATCACTTGCTTTGCTTTTCCAATTGTTTGAAATGGTGCTTTTGTGTGTGGTTTTGAAAATGTTTTGAAAAGAGGCCATCATTGTGGCAACCTTTGTAATGATTCTTGTTTGAATGTATACAAAGGGGTATTGTCTTTTGAAAAGATTTTTCAATGTTTGAATGTTTGAAAATTTGTTTTAGGAAATGTTTTGAAATTGTGTTGTGAGGTGTGTTTGAAAATAGCACGGATGTTTTTGCAAGTTTTGATCAAGTAACTAAGAGTTGTCTATCCTATTTTACTCAAAGATCTTTCCTACACATTTTTAACCCTTTTGAAAATGTTGTTTTACCATTGCATTTGGTAAACAACCTTGTATTAGGATGTTAAACGGGACAAGCGCGGGTCATCGTATGGACCATGATAGCAATTGTGCTAAGTATCTTTAGCAATTTTTTGAGGGACTATATCATTTTGTATAGGCAATCAAGATAGCGTCATCGAGGGACTATGATCTTTTGTTTTGTTTTTGTTTTGCCAAGCTACTCAACATGCATAACATGGCCATTTTAAAGGCAACAAGTGGATGAAACCCTAGGGGTGCAAGTGTGCATTGTGTTGTCAATTTACATGCTTTTTTGTCTTTGTATTAGTCAAGCTATTTGTTTTGATTTTGGACATTCGCATACAAACCCTAATCTCTAACATGGCATATTTGAAAGCATAAATGCGTAAAATGAATCTACACTATTACAACATTTGATATGGGAAGGGGGGTACAATTTTTGAATGGGGGGATATTTGCAAGAAAATAAAACCCTAATATTTACTATTACATCCAAATTGAATAAATGGTACAAATAAATAAATGGACAAGTATTTAAATAGTTAATTAAATAAATATGCAAAATATTATGAATATGCAAAAAGATGTTTTTTATTTGTTTATTTTTATGTATGCAAAAGTATAATATTTAATGTATTAAAAAAGGAAATAAAAAGATTATTTTTTATTAAGGGCAAAAACCCTAATTTCTTTTAAGAAAGTAAATATATATTAATTATATTATTCATGTACAATAAAATAAAATAAAATAAAATGTATACAAAAATAAAAATATATTTAGAAAAAATATTATTTAAGTATAAATAATAAAAATATAAAGGTATAATATTTTTATGTATTATTTTCAAGTTTTCATTAAATAAAATAAAGGTATATACTAACTAAATTATTTTTATGTTAGAAAAATAAAATAAAATATAAAAAATAAATATGAAAATTTATAAAAATATTTTTGGTATTTTTTTTATGTTTGGAAAATAATAAAATAAAATCAGAAATGAAAAATAAATACAAAAATATAAAAATGCAAAGAAATGGGCCAGGGGGTACAACCAACAAGGCAGGGGGTGCAAAAAGTGATAAACACAGGCCCAACCCAGTTCCAAACTTCATCTTCAACCTCTTGTTCAAAAAATGTACGCGCCTGTATAAAATGTCCAGATCCTGCATACGTGTTCTAATGCAAAAACTCATAACATCAAAGTTGTAGAATTTTTCAAGACGAATTCAACCATATAAGAAACTTCATCTAACTCTCAAAGACCAGAGAGAATTTCTCTGGCCCTAAATTCTAACCTAATTTTTTCAAGAAGTTCATGAATCAAATTCTCTTAACACGTTTAACTTAAATGAAAACTGAGCATATGTACAGCTTCAGAGCTATGAGTACTACATTTTTTATTCACAAACCTAATCCTAATGATTCCTAAATAGAGAGATAGGAAGTTGATAAAAACCTGTTTCAGTTGAAATCGTGTATGGCAATGTGGAGCTTTTCAGTGAGGCCTAAGATGTTTGGGAGCTTGCTTGAACTTCCTCTGACCTTCCCCCAATGCCTAGTTTGCCTTGAATGTGCTTGAACAAGCTTGTAGAACTCAACCTGCACAAGCTGAAAACAGAAATGGTAAAGCTTGCAAATGGAGTTACAGTCACTGCGTAATGGTTGGGATAGCTTGGATAGGTTATATGGAATGTATTGGAACAAGTTTGGGGCAAAACGCACGAGCAACTTGTGAGATAGAACTCAAAGTGCGGAAGCTTTGGAAGGTTTTAGGGCTCAATGGCTCGTGTTTCTGGCTCAAGGGAATGCACAAAACTTGTTTCAAAGGCTTGCCATGGTTGGTTCTCTCAGATGTTCAAGATGTGGTGTATTTGACAAGTTTCTTGTATTTTAAGCAAAAGTGAGCCATGATGCAAGACAGGCCTGTACAGGCTATCTATCAGCTTGCACTTTACAATCTTGGCCCCCTCAGTTTGTGGATATTGTGTGATGTGCCAGATCTTGTTCAAGGCTCAAGGATTCTATTTGACATAAAGCAAATTTGACAAAAATGGCAATGTTGCCTTTTTGCTATTTTAGGATTAATCTTGTGTGTAATCCTCCTATGACAAGAACAAAGCCTCAAACCAATGGATTTACATTTAATTATTTAGTATAGAAGGGTTTTGGGACCTGTTATCAAGTACAAACAAAGTTGATTAGAGTTTGCAACTTGTATCAATATGAAAATGCCATGGATCAATAGTGAGTTTTTGCCAACTTTAAGCCTTCGATTCTCCCTAACCACAAATGATTTTGGAGAGTTCTTTGACATTTTAGAAATCTTATAACATGCTATACGATCCATCTTTGAAATGTATTTTGAGGTTCCAAGTGGAACCAGGTGAAAATTTTCCATGAATATAGGTCAAAATCCTGCCTAAACTAGGGCAAAATTTCACTAAGTTAAAAGTTTCATGGACCTTGTTCCAAAAATCATAACTTGAGATCAAAGCTTCTTTTGGGAAAACTTTGTGCATAAAAGTTGTATATTTTATGGATGACTACAACTTTCATGTTGGAAGTTTTGTTTGAATCCAATTTCATCATGGTGAAAATGTTGGGCAAAGTTGGGAAAAATTAAGGAAATTTCATAACTTAGAAAAATTCTAAGTTATGAAAATTTTCAATTTTAAACCCTAATTTGAAAAATTGGGTTTCTTGATGAAAAAGTTTCATGTTTTGAAACATCTTGATAAAAAATTACCCTTGACACTTGATTTTGACCAAAAAGTCAAAGTTTGACTTTTCAGTGTACAATCAAATTTTGATCAGTTGACTGGAAAATTCATTTGTCAATCCAATGCATTTGAGATCTTTTGAACCTTGTGAATAGGTCAAGATGATTACATTGAGTCTTTGAGTCCATGCTTGAACCCAATTTGCCATTGGCTAGGTGAAAAATCAGAAATTGCCCTTATACAGTCAAAACCCTAAAAATGACCATTTTGCCCTTTTGATGATCTGATCAAATTTCTTGAGGAGTTATGGTCCAAACTTGATCAAATGGTTCATATGAGTCTATAATGTTGATGTGGATCAACAATTATGAGATTTGACTGTAAATTGGCCACAGTTGACTTTTTCCCCAATACAACTGATTTTTAGGTCAACTGTCCAATTACTGGGCAAAAATTTGATTCAAGGCTTGAAACTTGGTAGGGGCAATCTTATAGGTCCAACATGAAGTATGAAAGTCACTTTGATCATTGAAATTCCAAAAATCCCTGTGCAACCTCAAACCCTAATTTAGGTCATCAATGCAAGGAGATGTCTTGAGCAGAGCAAAACCCTAATCCTGTCTGGAGTTCAAAGAGTCTTGTGAGGAGAAATATTGATAAAATGAGAGGGAAAATTTTGGGGTACAACAGCTGCCCCTGTTCAATCTTCTTGAACCTGAAGAGTTAGATTGGCGAGTTTGCCTTTCGTGACTCGAAGGTAAAAGATGATTGGACACTAGAGTGCCCGTAAATTTGCACTCGTCAAAATGTAGCTAAGGGAATAGGCTTAAAGATGCCATTTGGAGATGGTAGAATCTTGTTGGAGATGGGCTTATAGATGCCATCCAAGACTTGTTTGTTCAAAATCAGGAGAATGAATATCAGAATGGTATCTGTATCTGGAACGTATCTGAGTTGTATCTGGAGATTGGATTCGTATGAGTAACAAAATGGCGTCCGTGCCTGGAGCGTATCCGAGCTGTAACTGTATTTGATTCTTGAATGAATATCAGAATGACTGCCGTGTCTGGAGTGTATCTGTATTGTATCCGAAATCTGAAATCTGAATAAACGACAGAAAGACATCAGTGTCTGGAGTATCTCTGGGCTGGGGAATAGGTTTGAATGAGTGACAGAATGGCTACCGTGTCTGGAGCGTATCTGGACTGTATCTGAAGTTGAGATATGTATGAGTAGAAGAATGACTTCCATGTATGGAGTGTATCCGTACTGTAACTGGGATCCGGATAAGTGACAGAATGACGTCCGTGGCTGGAGTGTATCTGAACCTGAGGTTGATAGCTGAATCTGAATGAGAAATAGAATGGCTTCCGTGTCTGGAGCGTATCTAGTCTGTATCTGATTGCTGAAGTCTGAATGAGTAGTAGAATGACTGCCGGGTCTGGGGTGTATCCATACTGTATCTGAAATAAGAGACCTGAATGAGTAGTAGAATGACTTCCATGTCTTGGAGTGTATCCGTACTGTATCTGAAATCTTTGAACATTTGTTAAAGGTAGCTTTTAATCTTATCTTGAAAAGGGTAAAATGTTAGCTAAAACATAAGGTTATGTTGCATGACATGTATGATGCAATAAAATGTGTTCTATCAATGTTTATGATATATGAATGTAATGTATGTGTATGTAAGCTGATTAGTTGTCTTGCTGAGGAAAATATATCCTTGATAGTTGGAGATAATGAAATCTTTGACTGTTGTCGGGGAAAATAAATCCTTGACCGTTATTGGGGATAGAAAATCCTTGGTGACTTGTGGGGATTAACAAGAACTTTGACAACTTCTGTGGGGATGTGAGAATCCTTCACGACTTTCTGGGGAATAAGGAAAAACCCTGACGGTCTCTACTGGGGAATCAAAACCTGGGAGGCTTCAACCGGAGAAATGAGATCGAGAATCTTCGATCTGCTGGGAAATACCTTTGTGGGGAGAATGCTTATTCTGTTGAAGAGTTTTCAAAAGTTAGAGTTTCATGCCAACACTCTGAGGATTTATCCGAAGCTGTTGTCTGTTTTCTAAGATAACTTACAGGGGAATCTTCTGGTTTTAAGACAAATCTCTGGGGAATTGGAGGAAACTGGATGGTCTTCCACCAGGGTTTAAGGGTTGAAGTTTTGGACTCCGTTAGGGAAGAAAGTTTTATCTCCACTGAGGGTTTGTAGTTCAAAGTTTTCTGGCTCCGCTGGGGATTGGGAGTTTGGAAAGTTAGTTCTGATGGGGATTTGAAACTTAACTCTGTTGGGGATATGTATTTCAAAGCTTTAACTCTGTTGAGGATCTGGATGATGTACTGCAGGGGATTTCTTCTGGAATAGCCTAAAGACGTTTTCCTATACTTTTAACCTATCAGTGATTATCCTTTCTCATTTTGTTTCATTTGTAAGCAGTGATTATATTCAAATGCATATGCTCATTTAATAAATCATTGGACGTTTTCAAATAAAACACAAGTGTAAAAAGAAAGAAAAGGCAAACAAATTTCTTCCCTTTGAAGTATCTTTGTATTAACTTTGGGTAAGTATTTTGTACAAAGGAGACAGAGATCCTAGTAAGAGAATGTTGTCATAAAATTGAGAAAAAATTTATACAAAGAAAGATGGCTATGTGTAACAATTCCATGGGGTTCCCATTCTTCTATAGCCTTCGTAGCTCTGAGTATCTTGTCCATTCGTTGCTTCATCCGTAGATGACTGGATTGATCAGAAGCTCGAAGCTTGTCTGTGAAGAGATTATCCTTAAAGTGATCCGACGAGACATAGTCATACGCTTTAATTCCCTAACTTTTGACTGAATCGCCCTTTCGGGTTTTCGATCCACCGGGAAACCCTTTTTTGCCCAAGTCGCCCTTTCGGGTTTTCAACTTGCCGGGTGTATAGATTTTTTTTATTTATCCCTAATTTTTTCCTGAACCTCCCTTTCGGGTCTTCGATTCACCGGGATGCCCATTTTTGCCCAAGTCGCCCTTTCGGGTTTTCAACTTGTCGGGTCGCTTATGCGTAGTATCTTTTGACTATGTCTGTGTTCGCAGGGTGCGGCAGGTCATCTCCGTCCATGGTGGTCAGAATCATTGCCCCACCAGAAAAGATGTTTTTGATCACAAATGGTCATTCGTAAGTAGGAGTCCATTTTCCCCTGGGATCACTTTGCGGCAAGATGATTTTCTTGATTACAAGGTCCCCAACTTGATATACTTGTCCTTTGACTTTCTTGTTGAAGGCCTTGATCATACATTTTTGATACGCCTGACCATGGAAAACAACAGTAAGTCGCTTTTCGTCAATCAAGTTAAGTTGATCAAGCCGGGTCTGAATCTAATCGTCTTCACTCAAACCAGCATCCTTCATGATTCTCAAGGAGGGAATCTGAACCTCGATAGGTAAAACAGCTTCCATGCCGTATACCAAAGAAAAAGGTGTTTCCCTGGTTGAAGTGTGTGCCGTGGTACAGTACCCGTGCAGAGCAAATGGTAACATCTCGTGCCAGTCCTTGTAGGTGACTGTCATCTTTTGAATGATCTTCTTGATATTTTTGTTCGCGGCTTCGACAACACCGTTCATCTTAGGCCGATAGGGAGATGAATTGTGATGTTGAATCTTGAATTGCTCGCACATAGCGGTGATCATAGTATTGTTCAAATCTGTACTGTTGTCAGTGATGATCCTGTCGGGGATACCATACCGGCATATGAGGTTCTGCTTGATGAAGCAGGCAACCACATTCTTTGTAACGGAGGCGAAGGAAGCTGCTTCGACCCACTTGGTAAAGTAATCAATGGCCACCAGGATGAAATGGTGTCGATTGGATGTCGTAGGCTTGATCTCTCCAATCATGTCGATTCCCCACATCGCGAATGGCCAAGGAGCTGTTAAGACATTGAGAGGAACTGGGGGAATATGTACCTTGTCAGCATAGATTTGGCATTTGTGACAAGTACGGGAATGTTGATGACAATCAGCTTCAATGATAGACCAATAGTAGCCTGCCCGTAGAATCTTCTTAGCCATCGTATGACCACTTGAGTGGGTGCCAAAGGTGCCATTATGTAGTTCAGCCATGATCTGCTCAGCTTCAACTTTGTCCATACAACGGAGTAGGACACAATCCAGATTGCGCTTGTATAAGATACCATTGCTCAGAAATAACTTGTCCGTGAACCTCCTTAAGAACTTTTTGTCGTTGACTGAAGCTCCTTCAGGGTACTCTTGTGCTTCGAGATACCTTTTGACGCCGTGAAACCAAGGTCGGTCCATTACTTCTTCGGCATTAATCTCATGACAATATGCAGGTTCGTCCATTCGTTCAATGGTGATTTGAGGTGCCTCATTATCCCAGTTAAGTTTAAACATGGATGACATTGTAGCTAGCGCATCTGCTAGCTGATTTTCTTCTCGCGGGAAGTGCTCAAAGGTAATCTGCTCGAAATGTGGTAACAATGTCAGGACATGTTCTTTGTAAGGGATGAGGTTAGGGTGCTTAGTATCCCACTCTCCTTTGATTTGACTGATAACCAAAGCTGAGTCCCCAAATACAATCAGAGATTTAATTCCCAAGTCAATAGCGGCCTTGAGACCAAAGATACAAGCTTCATACTCGGCCATGTTGTTGGTGCAGCTGAAGCAGAGTCTAGCAGTGAAAGGTGTATGGCAACCTTCTGGAGAGATAAGTACCGCACCGATACCGTTCCCAAGTGTGTTGGAGGCACCGTCAAAGTACAGAGTCCATCGGGATCCTTGTTCAGGTTCGTCATACGGTCTGTTTTCTTCAATGTTGCTCAAAGTTATGATATCCTCGTCGGGAAAGTCGAACCTCATGGATTGGTAATCTTGATAGCTTGATGGGCCAGATGATCGGCTAGCACACTCCCCTTTATGTATTTTTGGGTTGTGTACTGTATATCATATTCGGTGAGGATCATCTGCCATCTAGCAATTCTTCTGGATAAAGCAGGCTTTTCGAAGATGTACTTGATCGGATCCATTTTAGAAATCAGCAAAGTGGTATGTGTCAACATATACTGCCTTAGCCGGCGAGCAGCCCATACCAAAGCGCAGCAAGTTTTCTCGAGCAATGAGTAGCGAGTCTCACATTCGGTAAACTTTTTTCTAAGGTAATAAATGGCATGCTCTTTTCGGTCAGACTCGTCATGTTGGCCCAGTACGCACCCCATTGAATTATCTAAGACAGTCAGATACATGATTAAAGGCCTTTCTTCGACGGGTGGCATCAAGATAGGAGGTTCCAGCAAATACTCCTTGATCTTATCGAAAGCAACTTGACTATCATCATTGCATTTAACCACCTGATCTTTCTTCAACAGCTTGAAGATTGGTTCACAGGTAGATGTTAGATGAGAGATGAACCTTGCAATGTAGTTTAGGCGTCCCAAGAAACCTCTGACCTCCTTCTCAGTGCGAGGGGCATGCATTTCTTGTATAGCTTTGACTTTGGCAGGATCAACCTCGATGCCTTTGTTACTGACGATGAATCCCAAAAGTTTACCGGACCTGATTCCGAAAGTGCACTTGCTAGGGTTCAGTCTGAGCTTGTATTCCTTTAACCTGACAAACAGCTTTTGCATATGGTCGAGGTGTTCTTCTTCTGTTTGTGAATGGGCTATCATGTCGTCTACGTAGACTTCAATCTCATGATGTATCATGTCATGAAACAAAGCTACCATGGCTCGCTGATAGGTTGCCCCAGCATTTTTCAGTCCGAATGGTATCACTTTATAACAGAAGGTACCCCACTGCGTAACAAAAGTAGTCTTCTCCATGCCTTCGGGGGCCATTTTGATCTGGTTGTACCCTGAAAATCCATCCATGAAAGGGAATACCTTGTGTTGAGCCGTGTTGTCAACCAAGATGTCAATGGGTGGTAGTGGAAAGTCATCTTTAGGGCTAGCCCTATTTAAGCCTCGGTAGTCCATGCACATTCTGACTTTGCCATCCTTCTTAGGCACGGGCACAATGTTGGCCACCCATTGTGGATAGGAAGTAACAACAAGAAAGCCAGCATTGAACTGCTTCATCACTTCAGCTTTGATCTTTTCGGACATGTCGGGCCTCATTCGGCTGCTTGATTGATGGACAGTCTTCTCTTGTAGGGAGACGGTGAACCACAATATCTATATCCAGTCCCGGCATGTCTTCATAGGACCAGGCGAAGATCTCAACATATTTATTCAATAGCTGAATTAAGCGCTCTTTGACACTTGGCTCTAGGTTGGCATCCACTTTAACCTCTTTTCTATCTTCCTCTGTTCCTAAATTGATAGTCTCTAACAACTCTTCATGAGGTAGAATAGCCCTTTCTTCCTATTGCAAAAGTCTAGCCAACTCTCCAGGCACTTCACAGTCTTCATCACCTTCGTATTCGACATGATTGACCAGATCTTCAGAGTCACTGAAGGCCATAGCAGAATTGTTACCCATGGAATCCGGAGTGGATGGGTACCTGCATTTTGTGAGTGTGGGTGTGTGTAAGGGATAGCCACCTTTAAACAAAATGAAATGTAAAAAGAAAGAAAATGAACACAAAAGTTTATATATGAAAACGTCCATGATTCATTAAAAATGGCATATGAAAATGAAGAATCAAAACCCTTACAAATGGACCTATATACCCCGGGTAAGGCATAAGGCGAAAAGAGTGTACGAACTGTTTAATAATTATTACAAACCAAACAGGAAATGTTCAAAAGATAAATTACTGATTGATGAAAGTAATGGGAACGAAGTCTTTCGCCTCCCAGTTGTTCAGTCCTCCTTCAATGGTTGGAAAGATCCAGTCTTCAAAATTGCTTCCTTCTTTATCATCCTCTAAAGCATGAACTCCATGATGAGTGATTTTCAATGGTGGTCCTCCAACCCGGGAGCAACGCACAGCCTTTTGACTAGCAGCAGTGAAACCCAAACCAAACTTATATGTCTTGTAAGGAAAATTTGGCAGTTGACCCCATACCGTGCTTCCTCCTTTCTTGATCACAGCCTCCGCATGTTTAAGGGATGACATCCGGGACACAGGTTTGGTAATGATGGGCACAACAGTCATTGTCTTGGCTACCGCAACTTCTGGAGAAACCTCTTCAAAGTGTTGGAAAGGTGTTTTCATGAATTGACCATCTAACTCCACGTAGCAGAAAGAGTTAAGGTGGCTTATCATATACTCCTCCTCACCATGAACTGTTATGATTTTACCCTGGACTGGGTATTTGAGCATCTGGTGTAGAGAAGAAGTGACTGCCCCAGCGTTGTGGATCCATGGCCTTCCCAACAAGCATGAATATGAAGGACGGATGTCCATCACATAAAATGTAGAGTTGAAAATTTCCGTTCCCACCTTAATTGGGATGTCCACCTCCCCGTGGACCATACGCTTAGAACCGTCAAAGGCTATAACAATGATATTACTGGGCTTTAGGGTCAAACCTTCACAGTCCAATTTGTCCAACACTTTTTTAGGCAAGACATTTAAAGATGACCCGGTATCAACCAGAACATGAGCAAGAGTGGTCCCTCTGCACTCTACCGAGACATGCAGCGCATCATTATGCTTTCTTCCCTTAGATGTTAGATCGGCATCAGAGAAGCCAAGACCATTGTCGGCTGTAAGGCTAGCTACACACTCTTGAGACTGATCTGCAGAAGTTTCTTGAGGCACGTGCACCGTCTTCAGGAATTTGATCAAGACTTTGGCATGAGCCTCGGAGCAGAGCAATAGAGCCAACATAGAGATTTTTGAAGGAGTTTGCCCCAGCTGCTCTACAACATCATAGTCGCTTTTCTTAATTATCTTTAAAATCTCCTCCATTTCCTTTTGAGTGGTCTTGGGGATGACCAAAGGCTGAGCCCTCGTCCTGACGGGAGCTTCTTGGATCCCGTTACCTTTATCAGCAGCAACAGCAGAGGGTACAACTACGGGAGTAACAATTTCTTCAATGACTGGACTTCGTACAGATATCTTGACTGGAACAGGAGCACTTGAGGGTCCGAAGATTTCCCTTGGAGGGGAAATCTCTGGAGAGAATATTATTCCGCTACGAGTGATCTTACTTGTCCCCGCAATATTTCCTATGTCAGGAGTTTCTTCATCGGAACTTTCTTCAACTGATTAGATCTGCTTAACACCGTGGTAGAAGATCTCTCCCCCATAATTCCACGGTATTGTCTTGTTGGACTTGTATGGGATAGGCCCCGGCATAGTAATCTTCAGCGGTACAGACTTTGGATCGGGTGTAATCTTAACAGGTCTTTTGGAGACCTTAGAAAGATTGTCGGAAATGGTGATTATAGCAACATCATTGATTGGAGTAACAGGAGTAATAGGAGTAACATGAGTTTTCTTGAAGAGGATTTCTTAAGTATCCATCAGGCGTTGGATGCCTGACTTCAATAGCGGACAGTCGGATTGCAAGGTCGAACAAAGGTAACAATCTTTTTCACAACCTGGGAAAATCCCGGCTTTCAACAGATTCATCTTTATCATTGGCAACAGAGTTATTAAGTCATCAACAGCAGTAACATGAAGATCTTCTACAATAGCATGGACATTATTACCATGTTTTGGCATAGGAGCGGATATCACATTAGGTTTTTCGGGGGCATCAAACTCCACCTCCTTGGCATCTATTAAATCTTGGATCTTGTTTTTAAGGGCCCAACAGTTGTTGGTGTCGTGCCCCACACTGTCCAAATGATAGGCACACTTTGCATTTGAATGGTAATAGGGAGAAGAGGTATTTGGGTTCTTCGGCGCCTCTTTCAAGTTTGTAAGGTTTAACTTTAACAGATGAGGGAGAACCTGAGCAGGTGCCATATTGATCCGGGTAAATTGCCGTGCAGGCCTTTCCACCCTGGTTTGGTTAGCTATGGGTTGACTGCTTCGAGGTTGATCGGCTGAGGAGTTCTGAATCATCACAACCCCCACCGCTGGTCGGCGCTCCATTCTTCCTTGATTTCTCTGGGTGTAAATAGCAGAAGCTTCTTTCTTGGCTAGAAAGGTCTTCTTGATAGCGGCGGAAGCAGATGCATCCTTCTGAATTTTACCGCTCTTAATGCCAGCTTCGACCCTTTCACCCGTCAGAATTAATTCGGTGAACCCTGCAGATGAGCTCCTGATCAAGTGATTAAAGAATGGACCTGACAGGGTCCCCAGAAACATATCCACAAGCTCTCTCTCAGACAATGGTGGTTGCACCCTTCTAGCCAAATCCCGCCACTTCTGGGCATACTCCTTAAAGCCTTCATTAGAAACCATACCCATACTCTAATTGAGTACGAGTAGGCGCTAAATCTGCGTTTTATTGATATTGTCGATAGAAAGCAGCAGCCAAATCCTCCCAATTATGTACATCAAATCTTTCAAGCTGATAAAACCAATCTAATTGCATACCCGACAAACTATCTTGAAAAAAGTGGACCCACAGATCCTTATCAGAAGAGTGAGGTTGGATCTTTCTGACGTAAGACCGCAAATGCATCTTCGGACAGGACAAACCGTCGTATTTAGAAAATGTAGGCACTTTGAATTTGGGGGGAATGACGATCCCAGCAACCAACCCTAGTTCTTCGAAATCCAGCCCAGGTACTCTTTGTACCTCTATGGCTGCCAGCCGATCTTCCAAATTCTTATACTTATCATTCGCATGAGGGTACTGCTGCTCATAGTAATCTTCCTCCTCCTCTTCTTCTTCTTCTTTAGCTTCAGACTCGGAGGGTATTGCATCTTCCTTTCCTTTACCAACCCCTTCATCAGACGTCGAGGGGAAATCTAAGACCCTTCTAGCCTGGTTCTCAAACCTTCTCCCCAAAGTAGCTACACCCGCTCTTTTCTTCTTCTTCTTTTATTTTTCCTTTTCCTTCTCTAACAGTGCTTTAAGGTCCTCTTGACCCTTTGCCAAGGTCATGAGGAGTTGTTGGAACTGCGAATTATGTGCTTGTAGGTCTTTGACCGTCTACTCTATATCCATCTTGCTGAAATAAACAGCAGAAAGATAAGGAAACCTGGTGTGAAGACCTGTTTATGCATATGATGAATGATATGTATTCATGTAATGCATTCAAGGATTCAGAAATTCAAAGTTGTTGTGAACAAAAAGAACACACGTCATATTAATAAGAATAAATTTGTTAGTACATAAATGCCCCATGGGCAAAATATTACAAAAATCTTAATGTAAAAAGACGTTGCGCATCCTCTTTGGTGCAATGTAGGTGTTGAGAGTCTGCTCTTCGTGGAGTCGACGAGTAAGTTCCAAAACCTTCTTCTCACTGGCGTAGAAGCTGGCTTCAAAAGTATTATGTTCTTCCTTGAGTTGTATCCAACTCTTTTGCAAATCTTCCAATGACGTTGGCATGTCAGGATTCAGGAGGGTGTATGGAACCTCTCCTTCCATAACAGGCTCTTTGATCATAGGCAGAATGTAGGGGTAAGGCATCATAAGAGCCTGGGCACGGATTCGTACCCACTTGAGGTAAGGCTCAAGGGGGATGGAATTCTTGTGTCCCAGTGTCTTACTGTCCACTTTGTTGGGCATCCTCCAAGCTTGGATAAACCTTTGTCGAAGTCCTTGAGCGTCGTTGTCGAAGTCAAAAACCAAGTCCGAAATCAGCATGTCATGAGGGTCATCCCTTTGGGCCTCCCTAATGCCAAGTAATGGGACATTAGGGAATTCCCCATAATGATCAATGATGATGACATTTTCTCTGGACCGAGAACACCAATGAACATCAGAATGTGTAAGAATCATCAATCATTGCGACCACCTCAAGCCTTGTTCATTCTTCAAGACTAACTGGGGAAGGTGAGAAATAAACCACCTTGCTAGAAAAGGAGTACATCACATGAGAACACCTCTTTTCCTCATTGTTCGTGTGTGAAATGAGTGTAAGATGTCCCCAAGTAATGTAGGCACAGGATTCCGAGATATGAAAATCTTGACAGCATTCACATCTATAAGTTGATCAGGGTTTGGGAACAAGACCAACCCATAGACGAGAAGTGCTACAATCTCCTCAAAAGCTTGCAGATCTAGATAATTCCAGCATTCTTGTGCCTTCTCAAACAGAAACTTTTCCAAGAAAACCTTGACACCACTTCTGGTTTCAAAATGACCTTTGATATCAGATGGTTGCAAGTGTAAGCCTTGAGCAACATCTTCAGGCTTTGGCTCTCTTTCTGTACCGTTGTAGGGTAGTTGATGGAGAATAGGAATCCTTATAAGATGAGAAAATTCCTCCAAAGTAGGTACTAGTTGGTAATCAGGAAATGTAAAGCAATGGTATAGGGGGTCAAAGAACTGGAAGAGAACTTTCACCATGTCTTCTTCAATGTTGGAGTTGACCAAGTTGAGAAGTCTACCATGTCTTTCACTAAAGGGAGAATTCTCTGGAATCTTGGAAGTAAGCTCCTTGAGTAGAGGAGGGATTCTCAAAAGGTTGACCTGAATAGTTTTTCTGCGGAGTGATTCCATGACCTACAAAACAGGAATAAAGATGAAGATCCAAACCCTTGAAATGGTTAGTGGATGAAAATGATGCTTCATGATGTTCATGATGTATGCACAAGTATATGTACAAGAAAATCACACAAGATCCTAGTTTCAGGCTTGCATGGGGTTTCATAGGTAAGTACCCTCTTGAATTTAGTTAGCTCAACCTGTCCTATAAATAGTAACCGGGTTCTAAGGAGCTCAATATCACTGGATTATTTTCTTTGTTCATTGTTTCAGTTTAGCCACTTAACTGGCGACCAAAATATTCCAAGAAAATAACCCTCAATGAGTGTAATATCGAGTATCTACCAACTTCGGACTGCACCAAAGCCGGTCATCTCACTACCCCTAAAAAGGCCAAGATGGTCAAGTAAAGGTTCTAAAATTTCATTAGTGCTTCATGACATAACTCAGCGGCCCCGTATTCTCTTTGATTAGAATTTTCTTTTATCGTTTTACGGGTTTTTGTCTATGTAATTAATCCCCCCCCCCCCCCGAAGCCTTGTAATAGCATAGTTTCATCTTCAGCATTTTAATTCTCGCAAATATTAATTGTTAGATGTATGATAATAGGATTGCATGACAAGACTGTATGTTAATTTAAAATGACTAGCAAACCCTAAATGTGCAAAGATAATAATTGAAATCAAATCACTCGCACATGCGCACTCCTAGGGTATACTCTCACTTCTGTTGCCTTCGATAAATGATCATTAAGTATAGGGTGTCTTAGTGGTTGCCCTCTTGTCTAAACAAAGATCAAATGTCTCGTTCGGAAATGTTGCCTCGGAAAATGTTGCCTCGGAAAGGTTGCCTCGGAAATGTTGCCTCGGATATGATCTTGAGACACTAGGGTTATTACTAAGACGTCCTAACATTGCTTTAGTGACCGTACGTCCCTTTTGAATTGACCCTTAAAACTCCAACGACGGTGCTACCTACTCTTTAATAGTAGGACAGCGTTGCCTAAAGGAAACAAGAACAGAAACATTCTTTTTTCCAGTAGGTAGATGCTAGTAGGTACTTGCTCAAAATCAAACCTTTCACACTTACACTTTTCCAAACAAAGTTTTCAAAAACACTTCGTAACACTCTTGAGGACTGATACAAGGGTTAAAACGAAGTAAAACAAAAACTTTTCAAAACACACAAACACGGAAGCAATTTTAAAATGATGAGAAAGTACCTAAGAGCCCGTAGAAAACTACGGATAAAAAGGGTGTTAATACCTTCCCTTTCTATAATCTACCCCTCGTACTCAAAATCTTGAAAAGGGAATTTTTCTGTGCTTTTGTCCTTTCCAGTTGGATAAAATAAAAGTCGGTGGAGACTCTTGCTTACCGCGACATTTTGTGAACACAAACGCAAAATGCAAACCAGCATTTTCCAAAACAGTCTGGTTCTACCACCGTATCACAGAACAAAACACAGATCATTCACATTCTTCCCAAACAAATCTTTTCCTCTGAGGGCCTTTAACTATTTCTGCATCTTATCAAAATAATCCTGAAAAATTGTCGATTCGACTATAGACACTCAAGCTTTCACTTGGTGGAGGATAAAGGCGATAAACTTCATCATTAGAAAATGGTACAACAGTTACCAAAGGAGGTGCATTATAGTGAATCTCATTTCTAGCAGCAGGAGTAATATGCACCATAGGTTGTGCAGAAACAACAGCAGTTTAAGCAAATGGAGAAACCTGGGCATCTTGATTATAACTTTCTAGTGTGAAGTTCTCTGGCATTCCCCACAGATAACCCTGAGGCATACGATTTTGAACAACATTAACTGGAGTAATAGAAACAGGAACTGTTGGAACTTCGGAAGCAACCGTTGTCTGTTGAGGCTGAACAAGTGGTGGTTGATTCTGAGCAGCCACCAACGATCCCATCAAAGTAGTGAGATTAGCCATACCATCTTTCAAATTAGTAACTTCTTCGCGCAACTCGTGATTCTCTTGTTCTAGATTATCAATCTTCCTTCTAGAATTAGCCCGAGTATTATACTAGTGAGACAGCTTGCTGAACAAAGTAAAGAAGCACAATAAGACATCTTGGTACAAATAGAAATGCAAGAAGTATGTACAATATGATTTATGATATGAAATGCAGATGATTTATTTTATTTATTAATATTTCAAGGAACTCAAAGATTTATAGACAATTTGCAATATTAAAGTACTAACACATTTGCAATACTGAAAATCTCATTATAATAACTTCAAAATGGATTACAACTTTTTAGTACAAGTTTCAATAAGCTCAAGTACAAGATGGGATAAAAATATAAGATCATAAGAAAGCAAAGCTGATGGAAATCACTCCATACACTGACGTTTCTCTATGAGTCTTGCAATTTCATCTTTCAACTGCTTGTTCTCTTATACATACATGTTGGTAACCTTTTTCTAATCACCAGAATTGGGAAGTGAGCAACTAGGTCCTGACTGAGCTCTAGAGGAAAATAAATCCTCTTTCATCTCCATCGTCTCTACAACATGACTCTCAAGAATCTCAATCAGGTCATCTTTCTGTAAGAACAAGATTAGTTCTGACCTATCTAAGAGTTTTGATGATAACAATAAATTATATTTAAGATAATTTATACTCTGATGAATGTGTTTGAATGTTTCAGTTAATGTTCTGACAGAAAACATTCTGAAGTGCTAAGCAAAAATTATGAAGAAGTTCTTTGATGAAAGAACCTTTTCTTCAAGCGCATCTGCTGACTCTGGTAAGACATTTTATTTTTTAAATATATCTTCTAACATTTAGCAGGTTCCTTGCTCAGAAGATTACTTGAAAGCAAGCGCTGATCAAGTTCTTAGCAAGCAAAGCACTGCCTAGAAGATGAGTGAAGCATGTTCTAATTTAAAGACATTGAATCAAATTCTGAAAGAATGTTAAAACCAACTTGTCTTGTCAAAGCGTACGAAAGATGTTCTTACATTCTGTCGTTTGCTCATTAATGCAAAGACGGCTGAAAGCACTCAAGTGTCTACACTAGTTTCTTGGAAAATGGAATATTGCAAGGAAACACGCAAGCATTTAATGCTTTACAACTTTTCTGAAGGCAACAATGGTCTTATTGTTCCTACTATAAATAGAAGGACATTTATTGCAAGCCAACAACTAAGTTAACCAATCAATTTTCAAAATAGAAGCAAGAAACTACGTGAAAGATTCTAAGCTCACAAACTCGTTGTTCATACAATTTGTGCATTTTATTCTAAGTGAAAAATCACAGTTGTGATATAGCTTGATTATAAGCAAACTTTGTTTCACTATCTGTAAAGATTATACTCTTGTATTTGTTCCTTTAGAGACCAAGTTTGGTCAGATTTCTCAAGTAGACTAGGACTAGATTTAAGTCTTAGTGGTGTTAGTCACTTGTAAGATTACTTGTGCATTGTTAGTCACAACAGTTGTTGTATGTTTGTAATCAATTGATTATAGTGGATTAAGTCCTTGTTGAGAAAGGCGAAATCACCTTGGTGGGTGGACTGGAGTAGTTTGAGTTCAAACGAACCAGGATAAAAATAACCTTGTCCTTCCATTATTGTTGAGCTTTGTTTTGGAAACGAAAAGAGTCACTTATTCAACCCTCCCCCCCCCCCCCCCCTCTAAGTGTTTTCTTACCCCTTCAATTGGTATCAGAGCTTGACTCTGAGCATAACACTTAACCGTGTCAAGAAAAGATCCAGAAGAAAACACAATGGCTGCTAAACAAAACAATAATAGTTACAACAAACCTCCAGTGTTTGATGGAGAAGATTTTGAGTACTGGAAAGATAGACTAGAAAGTTTCTTTCTAGGTCATGATAGTGATCTTTGGGATATAGTATTGGATGGTTACAAACATCCTATAGATTCAGAAGGAAACAAAGTGGATAGAAAAAATATGGATAAACAACAAAAAGCTGATTTTAAAAATCATCATAGAGCTAGAAATATTTTTCTAATGCTATCTCTAAAGTAGAATATGAAAAAATAACTAATAGAGATACAACGCATGATATGTTTGAGTCTCTTAAAATGACTCGTGAAGGAAACGCTCAAGTTAAGGAGTCTAAAGCTCTGGCTTTAGTTCAGAAGTATGAAGCCTTCAAAGTTGAAGAGAGTGAGTCTATAGAAGCAATGTTCTCTAGGTTTCAAACTCTGATCACTGGTCTGAGAGTTTTGAACAAAGGATATACCAAAGAAGATCATGTGAAAAAGATCATCAGAAGCTTACCCAGAAGATGGGCACCAATGGTCACTGCTTTCAAAGTGTCAAAAGATCTGAACAATGTGTCTCTGGAGGAACTCATCAGCGCTCTCAAAAGTCATGAGATTGAACTGGATGAGCACGAGCCTCAGAAGAAAGGTAAGTCTCTGGCCCTTAAATCAATTAAGAAATTTGATACTAACGCTTTTCAGGCTGAAGAGGAAAACTCTGAAGAATCAGCGTCAGAAGAAGACGAACTATCCTTGCTCTCCAGAAGGATCAATCATTTGTGGAAGCACAGACAAAAGAAGTTCAGGAACTTCAAGAAGTCAGAAGATAAAGCAGAATCTTCTGGACACAAAAAGTCAAACAGAAGAGATATCATATGTTATGAATGCAAAGAACCTGGTCACTACAAAAGTGATTGTCCAAAGCTTCAAAAAGAAAAACCAAAGAAGAGATTTGGTAAGAAGAAAGGAATGATGGCAACCTGGGATGACTCAGATTCTTCTGAAGATGAATATGGTTCTGAAGATGAAAATGCCAACCTAGCTCTGATGGCTATCACAGAAGATGACTCAGACTGTGAGTCAGAACAAAGAGAGGTATTTTCTGAATTTTCTAGAGAAGAACTTGCTGATAGTTTATCAGAACTTCTGTAAAACTATAGTCAGCTCAAAATCAAATACAAGAAACTCAAGAAGAGTCTTGCATCTGATCTTGAGAAACTTGAAACAGAAAAATCTGAACTTTTAGAAAACAATTTTAAACTTAAAAAGGAAATTCAAAATGTTAAAAAGAATTTTAGTTCAAAGTCTGTGTCTAGTTCAAAAGATATTCTGAAAGAATATGACTATAGCTTTCAATCTTTTCTAGCTAAAGGCATAGACTTAAGCAAAATGGCTTCAATGATCTATGGAGTTAGTGGGAAAAACAAAAGAGGAATTGGATATGAACCTCCCAAAGGGAAGGATACATACATTCCAAAACCTGTTGTTAAAATGACCTTCAATTACAAACCTCTGAATAAACAATTCAAGTTTGGACTCTCACATGATATAAAATATACATCACATTCTGGAAACTCTTATGCTAACCCAAAAGGACCCAAAAATATATGGGTACCTAAGGATAAAATAATATTTGTTGCAGATGTCCTTAACATCTCAATTGAAACACCAGTCATGGTACCTGGACTCTGGGTGCTCACGACACATGATGGGAAAAAGGTCTATGTTCCAAAGCCTGGAACTTAAAGCTGGAGGAGATGTGAAGTTTGGAGGTAATCAGAAAGGGAAGATTATTAGTTCTGGAACCATTGGAAACCGTAACCTTCCTTCTATCTCCAATGTTTTATTAGTAGAAGGATTAGATCATAATCTATTGTCCATAAGTCAATTAAGTGACAATGGCTATGACATTATCTTCAATCAAAACTCCTGTAAAGCTGTAAGTCAAAAAGATGGATCAATCCTCTTTTCTTGCAAGAGAAAGAACAACATTTACAAAATTGATTTATCAGATCTTAAATATCAAAATTTCAAATGCCTTTTGTCTGTTACTAATGAGCAATGGATATGGCACAGAAGATTGGGACATGTCAGTCTTAGAAAAATCTCTCAACTAAATAAATTAAATTTAGTCAGAGGACTTCCCAATCTGAAGTACAACTCAGAAGCTCTGTGCGAAGCATGCCAAAAGGGAAAATTTTCAAAACCTTCCTTTAAATCTAAAAATGTTGTCTCTTCCTTTAAGCCATTAGAGTTACTTCATATTGATCTGTTTGGGCCAGTTAAAACTGCATCCATCAGAGGCAAGAAGTATGGATTGGTCATCGTTGATGACTTCAGCAGATGGACATGGGTAAAGTTTTTAAAACACAAGGATGAGTCACATTCTGTATTCATTGACTTCTGTACTCAAGTGCAAAATGAAAAATATTTTAAAATCACAAAAGTCAGAAGTGATCATAGTGGTGAATTTGAAAATCATTATTTTGAAAAGTATTTTAAAGAAAATGGTATTGTTCATAATTTTTCTTGTCCTAGAACTCCCCAGCAAAATGGAGTTGTAGAAAGAAAGAATAGAACATTACAAGAAATGGCCAGAACCATGATCAATGAAACAAATATGGCTAAGCACTTTTGGGCAGAAGTTGTGAACACAGCGTGTTACATTCAGAATAGAATCTCTATAAGACCAATCTTGAAAAGACTCCCTATGAATTAGTGAAAAACAGAAAGCCCAACATTTCTTATTTCCATCCTTTTGGATGTACTTGTTTTATTCTGATTACCAAAGAAACTCTGAACAAGTTTGATTCCAAAGCACAAAAGTGTTTCCTGCTTGGATATTCTGAACGCTCAAAAGGCTATAGAGTATACAACACAGAAACTCTAATTGTTAAAGAATCAATCAAAGTCAGGTTTGATGATAAGCTTGGCCAGCAACAGCCAAAGCAATTTGATTTTTCTGTAGGTACAGAAGATCATCCCTCAAACTCTGAAACTTCAGAAGCAAAAGAAGACTCAAGCAAAAGAAGACTCAGCAGATCATCCTCTTGACAATGCTCTGAACAATCTCAGAATCTCTGACCAACCCACTCAGAAAAGGTTTCCTAGAATATCTTCAGCTCACAAAGAAGACGTAATCATTGGAAGAAAAGAAGATCCCATCAGAACAAGATCCTCTCTCAGAATCAATGAAGAATCTTTGTTTGGTTTGGTCTCTCTGATTGAGCCAAATACCATTGATGAAGCTCTGAAAGATAATGATTGGATCTTAGCAATGCAAGAAGAACTCAATCAATTCTCCAGAAATGATGTATGGAATCTAGTTCCAAGACCCAAAGGATTCAATGTTATAGGAACCAAATGGGTTTACATAAACAAATTGAACGAGCAAGGAGAAGTAATCAGAAACAAAGCACGACTGGTTGCACAAGGTTATAGTCAACAAGAAGGAATTGATTATAATGAAACCTTTTCCCCAGTATCCAGGTTAGAATCTATAAGATTATTAATTTCTTTTGTTGTACAAAATAACATTTCATTATATCAAATGGATGTTAAAAGTGCATTTCTAAATGGCTATATTAAAGAAGAAGTATATGTCCATCAACCTCCTGGATTTAATGATTCAAAACATCCAGAACATGTTTTTAAATTAAAAAAGTCTTTGTACGGTTTAAAACAAGCTCCCAGAGCTTGGTATGATCGTCTGAGTAATTTTCTCTGCAAGGCTTGAAACTTGACATGGATGATCTTGAGAACATATTAGGACATTGGTGAGCATTTGGGATCACTTGGACTCAAGTATCTTGATGCAACATGAAACCCTAGTTTGGGGTAGACTGCCTTAGGAGAGAGCTTGTCTGGCCAACCCTTGGACTACCTTGAGCAACTTAGAGATATTTCTTGAAATGTTTTGAGAAATATGGGAGGGTAAATTTTGGGCTACAACAGCTGCCCCTGTTCAGTCTTCTTAAACTTGAGTATGTAGATTGGCTTTCGTGCCTTTCGTGATCCGAAGGTGGAAGATGATTGAACACTAGAGTGCCCAAAAAGTTGCACTTGCATGAAGTGGTAATTGTATTGTGATGTCGGGAATGGGCTTACAGATTCCATTTGGAGATTGCTGACGGGAGATGGGCTTAAAGATGCCATCCGAAGGAGTCTCGATCGCATAAGGGATTCCTTAACGAGAGCTTGTATACCTGTCGTTGAGGAAGATTCCGCTGGGGAAGTCTGATTTTTATTGAGAGAAGTAGAAATTTAGGAGCTTCGGCGTCCGTTATTCTGCTGGTGATTCGTCTTTGTTGATATTTAGGAATTTCAATCGTTCGTACTCAACTGAGGAAACATCTATATTGATATTTAGGAACTTCGATTGTCCGTTATTCAACTGAGGAAAACATTGGGAAAGAGAAGGAACCTAGGTAAGGTTTCTCCAGGATGAGTCTAGGTGAAACTGTATCGGGAAAGAGAAGGAACCTAGGTAAGGTTGCTCCAGGATGAGTCTAAGTGAAACTGTATCGGGAAAGAGAAGGAACCTAGGTAAGGCTGCTTCAGGATGAGTCTAGGTGAAACTACATCGGGAAAGAGAAGGAACCTAGGTAAGGTTTCTCCAGGATGAGTCTAGGTGAAACTATATCGGAAAAGAGAAGGAACCTAGGTAAGGTTGCTCCAGGATGAGTCTAGGTGAAACTACATCGGGAAAGTGAAGGAACCTAGGTAAGGCTGCTTCAGGATGAGTCTAGGTGAAACTACATCAGGAAAGAGAAGGAACCTAGGTAAGGTTGCTCCAGGATGAATCTAGGTGAAACTACCTCGGGAAAGAGAAGGAACCTAGGTAAGGTTGCTCCAGGATGAGTCTAGGTGAAACTACACCGGGAAAGAGAAGGAACCTAGGTAAGGCTGCTTCGGGATGAGTCTAGGTGAAACTACATCGGGAAAGAGAAGGAACCTAGGTAAGGTTACTCCAGGATGAGTCTAGGTGAAACTACATAAGGAAAGAGAAGGAACCTAGGTAAGGTTGCTTCGGGATGAGTCTAGGTGAAACTGCATCGGGAAAAGGAAGGAACCTAGGTAAGGCTGCTTCATGTGGAATTTAGGTAAAACTGCGTCTGAACCGGGAAGAAACCTAGGTAAGGCTGCTTCATGAGGAGTTTAGGTAAAACTGTATCTGAACCAGGAAGAAACCTAGGTAAGGCTGTTTCATAGCTTGAATTTTATGAGAATTTGATTGTATCTTTCTGGAAAGGTAGAGGTTAGTTGTATGTAATGCATGATATGCATCAGGCAATGATGCTCTCAAAATTAATGAGATTTGTGTTGTATGATGCGTATGCATGTCATGATGTATGAAAATGTGATGTTTGTAGTTGGGGAAGATAAATCCCGGGTTGCTGCTGGAGAAAAGAGTTAAATTCTTCGTTTCCACTGGGGATAGTGAATGAAGATTATTGCGAGAATAAACCTGCAGGAGAGGATAACTCCGTTGCGGAATAAACTGATGAGGCAATGACTCTGTGGGGAGGACATGCTCTACCGAGGATTCCACTGATAAATTCAGATGGGGATGAATTACCGTAGCTGGCGATATTGAATCCTATTGGGGATTGAGTTTCTGTTTGTGAAAGGAATGAACTCCACTGGGGATGATCTTTCAGTTCCGACTTCACTGGTGTTGTACCCCAAAATTTGCCCTCCCATATTCTTCAAAATTTGCCAAGTCAAAGCTTCAAAATTCTCCAAGGGTTGCACAGTGCAAGGGTCTCCTAAACAGTCAAAATTAGGTTTTTGTTCTGATCAAGAAAATGAAGTTTCCAAAGGTCCAATCAAGTCTCACATGTCTACAAATATGGTCAAGCATCCTCATACCAAGTTTCAAGACTTTCAGCACAAAATTGCACAGTCAAAAACCCTAATTGCACTACAGTCAACTGTAGGGGCAAAATGGTCATTTGACAATCAAAAGTTCAAATTTTTGGTCAACACCTCATTTTGAAGCCACAAACATCATTTGATCAATGCTTGATCATGATTCTCAAAGCTAGGCTCAAAAATCATCAAGATGCAAAAGTTTCCTTATTTGGACAGCTGAAAAAGTCAACTGTAAATTGACCAGGGCATAACTTCCACATGGATTATCAGAAAAATTCCATCCAAAGCTCATTTTGAAGATAAAGACATTTCCTACAACTCATCTTCATACTTCAAGTCCAAGAAATGCTCTCACAAAAAGTTATCAATTTCAACATTATAGGTCATTTTCAAAAGTCAACAAAAAGGGACTTTAAGTCAAAGGCCATAACTTGAGATTGGTAAATCAAAATGACATGGTACCAAAGACATTGGTTAGAGGACTCAAAGACCTTTCCAAAATGTCCAAGAACATGAGCAAAGCTTAAAAATTGAGCAAGTTATTCCTTGTGGAAGTTGGGAAATGTTTGGATATTTTGAAAAGTCAACATTGATTCAAATGACCTAAAATTGCTAATGGGCCTATTTTTCTTCCACAATTCATCATCCCAAGCATGTGCACGACCACTTGGCCCAAAGGGAAGTATTTCTTCATTTTTTATTTATTTATTTGAATTTTTATTAATAATAATTCATTTAAATCAATTAAATACATGAAAAATATTTAACCTAAGTTTTTCAATCTTTTAGTGCATGAAATATACTCAATAATTCGTGCATAATCAAATATGGAAAGATTTGAAGAGAATTGATCATGATTGGAGCAAAAGTGCATGAAAAATATTGAAAAAAGATCTTTGAAAATCAAATCTCAAAAACCATGAATGCAAAAGATTTAGATTGTTTTCTTTGACCTAATTCATTCTATACTTAAGCCTGAGCACAAACCTAATGCAGAAAACCACTAAGCTGCGCAAGAATATAGAAAACCAAACTTGAAATTTTCTTTGAAAACTCATATTCTGAAAACAGGTTTGCAGGTCGTTTCAAGCCACGAGACTCATCCTATTGCCTTCCAAGGACCTCAAGCAATCTTCCTGGATCAAAAACATCAATCATAACCCTTTGAATCACTGTACAGAAGTCCAAATTTTCTCACTTTTTTTCATAATCATGCTTTACAATTTACGCATATTCATGGCATTTTATTTGTAGATTCATGCTAAGCAATGTGTTCTAAAGCTAACCATGTACTTTGATTGGATTTTTATGCACTGTATGCGAATTCACCATGGATGCAGATTAGGGTTTTGCAAGCTTGAAATTGGGGGTTTCCAAACGCGGTAAAATCAGACCACCATAGTACCATGACTCAAATCAGCATGCTTAGACGATTATGAATCCACCCTCGCGCTCAATTTATGAGCATCCAATGGCTATTCGTTATTTTCCAGAAAGTGGCCTAAAAGAACACTTAAAAAACTGTTGCCTAATATGTTTGTATTTCAGGAAAACAAAAATCAACGAAGAGGACGATGAGGTGGAAGACGCTGGTTGGATCATTCAAATGCTGCGCGCGTTTTTAAGCTACTGACCATTTTTTCTTTTATAATATTTGTTAGTTATTATATATTAAACGCGTATGGGTTGATTCAGTGGCAAGCATAGTTGTTGATAACATTCATGACCTGGGTTCGAGCCCCAGGTCCTCACTATGTCCATATTATTTTTCAATTAAAATTCACATGCAGATCCAATATCAAAGACCATCATACACCTTCATAATCTAACCGTCCACGCGTTCAGTTGCATCAAATCAAAGGTCATGATCTGGAGAGCACGGTGAACTCCAGTCAACGCTGATGCACGCTAGCCACGAGAGTCAAAAGGGCCTCAGAATATTGGGCCAGATTGCTAAAGATTTCACCTCCATTTGGGGACAACACCCCCCTCCAGTTTGCTTCTTTTTACTTTTATATTTTTTTCTTTTCTTTGTTTAATTAATCTTTTTTTTAATGCTTTAATTTAATGTTTTCATAAAATATAAAAAACACATAAAAAATCAGAAAAAGAGAAAAAAATAATAAATATTTTTTATATTTTTTGTAAATAAGTTCATAAATTAATTAGTTTTAAATTAGGTTTTAATTTTAACTCTTTTTTTCAAAAATCTAAAAAATATAGAATTAGGGTATGTGATAATTTTTATTCCTTTTTATTTCTTTTATAATAATTAAATATTAGATATTTATTTTTATAATTAAATTGTATATAAAAATTAGGGTTAATTTTAGGTTAAAAAACTTTAACATTTTTCTTAATAAATTAAAAATAATTAGAATTAGGGTTAGCATCTTATTTTAATTTTAATTAATTCTCTTTTTTCATTAAAACCAAAAAATACCAAAAACAATTTCCTTTCCTTTCTTTATTAATTAATTCCATGTAATTTAATTTTGCAAAAGGGTCTAACGCCCTCGTTTCGTTTTAATTCTTATTCAATTCGCATGTCTATTTTATTTCTTATAATTTTGATGTATCTCTCCCAAGGCCATGTAACTAATTGCTCGCACTTTATTTTCATTAATTCTTTATTTTTTCTGTCAAATCGGGTTCGAGAAATTTTGGCGATGTGGACCCGCGCCTTTTGTAATAGCTTAGAATTTTTTACTTCTCGCAAATATTTTAACTGTTAATTGATGCATGCAAGAATGAATGGCCATAAATAAAAACAAGCGTAGAACACCAATAACATGACAAGATAAATACAAATGAAAACGACACACAAATCACACACCACCCCTAGGGCACGCCTCACTGTTGCCTTGCCTCGAAAGGTGATCGTCGAGTAGAGGATGTCTTAGTAAGTCCTCATGATCCGGGAACCTGGCATGAGGGTAGCTTCTAAGGTATCTTCCCATTGCTTTGGTGATCACCATGTCCCGAACCTCGAATTGACCCGAACACCTCCAACGGTGGTGCTACCTACCTCTCAATGGTGGGATGGCACTACTTTAAAGGACATTTACACAGACGAATTCCTTAGGGTAGGTAGACGACTCGTGGATACTTGCTCTAATTCAAAACAAAACAAATCAAAAATACTTTTCACACCAACACATTTTCAAAAAGCTTTCGAAAGCATTTTTCAAACACTCTTGAGGACCGATACAAGAGTCGAACTGAAATTTTCAAAGAAACTTTTTAAAACCCACAGTTGAAAAGCAAACAAACCATTTTTGAAAACACAAGTGAGCAAGTATCTAAGAGCCCATGGATAACCATGGATAGAAAGGGTGCTAACACCTTCCCTTTCTATAATCTACCTCCCGAACCGAGAGCAATCTCTATAAGGAATTTTTCTGTGCTTTTGTCCTTTCCATTTGAAGAAAATAAAAGACGGTGGCGACTCTTGCTTCCGCGACATTTCGCGAACCAACGTTAAACAGTCAGTTCCAGATCCACCGATCACAACTGGGGATAACCTTTTAGACTCTACTGGGGACAATCTTCCAGAGTCTACTGGGGATGATTCTCCAAACTCCATTGGGGAAGATTTTCCAGACTCCACTGGGGATAATTGTCTAGTGCTGATGATGGATAAATTCTGCTTGGTGAGAATATTTCTGACTCATTTGCGGTTGCGAACCTCAGCTGGGGAGAGTTAACTCTATTGTCTTTCTTTTACTCTGCGGGGAGTGAATGTTACTGGGACGCGTGCTAAGGATATGACGATAGCTTTGCATCGAGACTTTTCTGCCCCTATATCTGCGGGAGAAGGTGCTTGTGGAGGCCTTGTGGATCGAGTATTATCCCAACCTATGAGGTGCTTGGTAATTGCCGATTGAGATGACAAATCTTCTTCTGGTAGGTAAGTGACGAGATGACGGGACATAGTCGTACGCTTTAATCCCTAATTTTTGCCTGGACCGCCCTTTCGGGTTTTCAATCCACCGGGATACCCTTTCTTGCCCAAGCCGCCTTTTCAGGTTTTCGACTTTCCGGGTGTACAAATTTTTTCATTTTCATCCCTTATTTTTGCTCGAACCCTTTTGGTTCACCGGGAAGCCCTTATTTTTGCCTAGGCCTGTCAACCTAGCGGGTCTTTGTTCTTGCGCAGTATTTTTTGACTATGTCCATGCTCTCATGGTGTAGGGAGTTGTCATTGTCGGTAGTGTTCTGTTGCCATACTACCAGAAGATGTTCGTTTGATCATACAAAATTCGTTGCTGGAATTCATGTCCAATGCCCCAAGTGATTCACATGGAGATCTGCCCCTGGCTATTTGGCATCTTTGAGAGACTCCTTGAATCTTGACTTGACTTCCCCAGATGATAGACAATGCTCATGCCGTGCCCCTTGGTTGGAAGTGTTTTTTCCACTTGAGGTGACCCTTTTTATTGAAAAGGTTTTTGTTCACTAGATATTCATCGTGCGAATTTCTCTGCTATTGAACAAATAGTCATATGCAAACAATGTTATTTTAATAATGCAAAGCTTATGTCTGTTTTGAAGTTCTTTGAAAATGCAGTTTTCAATAAAACCAGCGAATTTTTGTAAAATGTGATGTCAACTCAGGATTTACAGCAAGTCCTATAGGAGTCAGGATACCTTTTGTAACAGTATGCTTTCGAACTAACCCATGCTTCAGCTAGGACTTCTAAGGGTTATAACGTGGCCTGGTTCACGGTTCAAGAAACAAAGGATAAAGGCTCAAAATGTATTTGTACCCACCTGTTCTTCGTGATGTTCTTCGATCCTAAACTCAGCTAATTGTGCATTTTGATCCCGTTTGAGTCTTTTCTCTGATATTCCAGTGATGGTTCGGATACTGACAAATTATTTTGAACAGACAGTCATTTATTTTTTTTTTGTTGAGGGTTTGTAGGACCTCTTTCTTTTTGATTTTATTATCCCTGTCTTTTGCCTGAACTGTTTCTTTTTGTGATTACAGTCAGCGGGATGCCCTAGTTTTTCTTAAGTCTCCTTCATAGGTTTTGACTTAATGGGATTTTATTTAGAGAGATAGTGACTGCCTGTCTTGACGATTATAGGGAACCATCACCGTCTTTTTGGAAGGACTTCTTTGATGTCATTCATTGTGCACCTGAATTAACTGAGAAAACTACCCTGCCTCAGGTTATAATTAAGGGTTTTAATTTGTGTGAAAAGAAAAACTCCAACTTCTTTGGCTCAAAGGGGTTGACGAGGGATTATCTTCCTTATAACTCCACTGTTTAGGATTTGAAACAACGCCTGTACATCATCAGCGGGGTCTGTTCAAAAGCATACTGTAGAGATTTTGGTATCATTTTCGTCATCCTCCCTCTAAAGGCTTACAGTTTTTAGTCGAGAGTTTGGACATCACAAAAAGGAAAGAAATTTAAATATAGTGAATATGAATGGATTGATTCAAAACATACATATGTAATGCATTGATAAAGTAACAAAGTTTGACATGAATAAATGTCTGAACAATCAAAAGAAAATTACAAATTAAAAATTCTAATGAACAAAAAGTCTTCTCGTCTCAGGACTTGTCACTTCAAATGGTGAGCCTTAGAGGGATGGTAGAAGAACTCAGCCTGACCATCTCGTGTGAATTCTAATTCTCCTTTATTAATCAGGTCTTGAATTTTGTTTTTCAATGCCCAACAATCATCAGTATCATGCCCCGGGCTGTTGGAATGGTATGCGCACCTTGCATCAGGATTGTAGACTGGGGAGGCTATGTGGGGATTCTGAGGAGGGTCCCTTAATGTCACCAGATTCAATCTCAACAGGTGTTGTAAAGCTTGAGACAGCGGCATGTTGATTTTGGTAAACTGCCTTTTGGGCATACCAACCCGTTGTTTTTGGCGAGGTTGTTATTGGACATGTGATGTAGCAGCAATTTGGAGAGGTCCATTCTTCACCATACCAGACCCTTGTCTTCTTGGAGGCTGATTAATGACTTGGTCCCCGGCCTCGACTGTTTTCTTCATACTGTTGTATCTGTCTTGATGAAGTTGGTTGATAATGGTTCTCAGCTCTTCTTGTTCCCGAGCTAAGCCTTGGATAAGAGCCATTTTCCCCAGCATCTGGGTTTTCATGGCACCTAACTCAGCTTGCAGTTGTTCCCGGCGATGAGTATTTTCAACTCTTCTTTCCGCTTGGATAGGTTTAGGAATACGTCCCTGAACTGAGCTTCTTGAGTTTGAAGATCTTGGTTGTCTTGTTGGAAAGACATTGCTGAAATAAACAGCGAGAACATGAGAGACCTGTACTGGGAGACCTGTACTGGGAGACCTGTTATGCAATGATATGTATGATATATGTATGCAATGTTTTCAAGGATCTCGTGGGATAAACAAGAAACTGTTAGAATTTGTTTGAAGAAACTTCATGTCGTCAAGAGTCCTTCTTCAAGAGTCAAGCTCACCATATCGAGTGGGTCATAGCCACTGACTCAAGTTGTCATGTTTTGATCTTTAGACGGCATTGGCTAGAGGAAAATAAATCCCCTTTGCCCCTTGTTGGACGTTTGATTTACCATAACCTGCATCATAAACCCTTGAGATCCTTGAAATGGTTAAGGAAATGTTAAGGCATGATGTTATGATGTGTATGCTATGCGTTTAAGCAAAAGTGTGAGGTGTTGTAAGTAAACCGTGCAATAAATCTAGATTATTGGATAAGGACTGTAAATAAAACCTGCAAGGAACTCATGTCGTCAGATAACAAGAATGTGCAAGTAGTTCAAGTTTGAAGGCACACAAGTCACACAAACATCCTTAAGTTTAGGCTTGCAAGGGGTTTAGGTATTACCCTCTTGAAGTTCAGTTGGTTCAACTTGTCATAGTAATAGTAACCGGGTTCTAGAGGATCTCAATATCACTGACCATCCTCGATCGATCATAATTCCAGTTTAGCAACCTTTTCTTGCGGCCAGAATCATCGCGAGAGTACGGTCTCAATGAGTGTAGCATACTGCTACTTTTCTATGGCCAAGTTGGTCAATTATAGGTTCTAAGGTCAGTTGGTGTTTAATGACCCCTTAGCAGCCCCATATTCTCCTTGTTCCGCCACAAGGGATATTGGTACAAACTAAAGTGTCACACCAACGTAGCTACTTCTTCAACCGTATCGGTCTACGCCATACAGTTCTGTCACAGTCTATTGCTACTTACCTAAAAGGTGTTCCCCAGATCCGGGTTAGGATCTATAGTAACTCCGATACAAAAGCCCACAAAGATAAAGCAAACCGATCAAATAATTAAAAATAATATAATGAATTAATCCTTAGGTGCACCCCACTTATCATTCCCCAGTAGAGTCTCTATTTCTGTGATACGGTGGCCAGAACCGGGACGTGTTTCCCTATTTGTTTAAGGAATTTGCTGGTTTGCGTTTTGCGTTTGTGTTCGCAAAATGTCGCGGTAAGCAAGAGTCGCCACCGTCTTTTATTTTATCCAACAAGGAAAGGAAAAAAGCACAGAAAAATTAATTTTTCGAGATATTTCTGAGTACGGGGGGTAGATTATAGAAAGGGAAGGTATTAGCACCCTTTCTATCCGTAGTTATCTACGGGCTCTTAGGTACTTGCTCATCATTTTCAAAATTGTTTTGTTTGTGTTTGTGGGCTTTGAAAAGTTTTTGTTTTGACTTCGATTTAACTCTTTCTTCTGTCTTCAAGAGTGTAATGAACTGTTTTTGAAAACTTTGTTTGTAAAGGAGTGTAAGTGTGAAAAATTTGTTTGGAATGAGCAAGTATCTAAGAACTAATCTACCTACTCGAAAAAAGAATCGTTATATGCTTGTTTCCTTTAGACAATGCTATCCCACTATTAGTGAGTAGGTAGCGTCATCGTTAGAGTTTTAAGGGTCAATTCAAAAGGGACGCACGGTCACTAAAGCAATGTTAGGACGTCTTAGTAATAACCCTAATGTCTTAGATCAATTATTCGAGGCAACAATTCTAAGGCAACCATTCCGAGGCAACTTTTCCGAATCGGGACTTTGATCTTTGTTTAGATAAAAGGACAACCACTAAAGCATCCTATACTCAATGACCATTTACCGAAGGCAACCAAGTGGGAGTGTACCCTAGGAGTGCGCATGTGCGAATGATTCAATTTCAGTTTATTTATCTTTGCACATTTAGGGTGATCTAACTGTTTTAAAATTAATCATACATTCTTGTCATGCATCCATATATCATACATCTAACAGTTAATAATTTGTGGAATTTAAAGTGCGGAATTTAAACTATGCTATTACAAGTCTTCGGGTATTTAGCCAAAAACAAACCCTTTGAAAATAAAGCGATAAATGTAAATAAACGTCCTAATTAAACTATTACAAACTGTAGGCAGTTACATCAATATGGTAAATAATAAAAATAAAGCGCGCGAGAAGAATTAAGATCGACGAGAATTTAAGGTTTTGACCCTTCTAACCTAATTAAAAGAAAATTTGTTTTTTTGTTGTTCTTAATAAAAGAAATAAGTTTTCTAAATTAAATTTGCAATTAATTAGTTAATTAAATTAATTAATAAAAATAATTACATGACCTATTTTGGTTTCTTTGGTTATTTTAGGAAAAAATAAAATATAATTAAGTTAGTAATAAAACCTATTTATTCTAATTATTTTAAGTTATTTACAAAAAGAAATTGAATTTTTACCTAAAATTAAAATTTAATTAAGAAAAAAAATCTTAAATATATTTTTATGTGATTTTTATATTTGTTTATTGATTAAAAAAAGGATTAAAATAAATAAATAAAACGAATAAAACATGAAAATAAAGATGGGCCTAGTAGCAAAAGTAAACAGAGGGTGCAATCATCAGAAATCCCTAGGCCCGAATCTTCGAAAGCTTCATGGTCTAACTATGGTGTTTTTTGATTCTTGCGTGGAACCTATGATTCAACCATCCATAATTGTTCTATATAAACTCAAACAAACGTTAGCATACCATAAAATGTGATTAAAATTAGAGATTCAAAGTTTAAAATTTTACCAAACCGGTGTTGTCAAATGGGGGGCGTGCTAGGCGTGTGATGGATTTCTCTTGGGCCTTGTAAGACTCTTGAGGACTTCAATAGGATGGTTTGAGGCTTGATGTTAATTGAGTGAGACCGGAACCTAGAGATATGACTTGCACCAATTCTTTGATTTCTGGAGAGCTTTTTGAAGAGCTTTTAGAGAGCTTTTTGAAGAGCTTTTTGAGACCTTTTTAGAGAGGATTTTCATCCCTTTCAAGCTTGTATGACTCTATATTTATAGAGGAGAATCAGGATACAAGAAAGCATGGAAATAATCTCCCTCATAATGTTGTTTTTTAAGACCATGATCAAGATTTGAAAAAAATGCCATAATTGATGATTTTATGCCATTTTCACATGTGGATGAACCTGGATATATTTGAAAAGTTATTGCATGAAATCAATTGACATAAACCAGCATAAAACTTTCCCAAAATGGATTCACATCAAAATTTACATTATTTCTATTATTTATTTATTTAATTCTGAATTTTAATGAATAAAATATCAAAATAAATAGCATAAATAGTAGAAAAATGAATGGGTGGGCTTAGAGGTCGTGGACCATGTTAGGAATGAGTTTAAAACTTGAAAAGATAGGACCATTTGGAAAAAATCCAAGTTTGGTCAATATTTGCTTCATGCATTTTTTCAAAAATTGTCCAACTTTGACAATGCATATCTCTCTCAATTTTAACCTTATTAGGGTGTAGTTGGACTTTTTAGAAAGCCTGAGATGTCCTCTAATCAAATCTGTTGGTCTCATCTCATTTGGATATTCCATGCTCATGTATGAAGCTTTGACAAAAAAAGTGTTTTTGTTGACTTTTCAAAATGACCTATAATGTCCAAATTCATAACTTCTTGTGAGTGCATATTTTGGACTTTGGAGATGAATATGGATTGTAGGGAATTGCATCCTCTTAAAACTGAGCTTTGGATGGGTAATTTCTCATAAAGTATGAGAAAGTTATGCTTGGTCAAAGTTGAGTTGACTTTTCCTACAAAACCCTAATTTAGCAACTTTTAGTCTTGATGAATTATAAGCAATCCTTGATGAATCATGATCAAACCTTGATCAAATGATAAAATATCCTTCAAAATGAGAATTTTGACCGAAAATCTTGAAGTTTGACTGTATGTGGGCCACAGTTGACTTTTGCCCTAGCATAGTCGATTTTCAGGCCTTTTAGCAATTGACTGAGCAAACTTTCTCTGCAAGGCTTGAAACTTGACATGGATGATCTTGAGAAAATATTAGGACATTGGTGAGAATTTGGGATCACTTGGACTCAAGTATCTTGATCCAACATGAAACCCTAGTTTGGGGTAGACTGCCTTAGGAGAGAGCTTGTCTGGCCAACCCTTGGACTACCTTGAGCAACTTGGAGATATTTCTTGAAATGTTTTTAGAAATATGGGAGGGAAAATTTTGGGGTACAACAGCTGCCCCTGTTCAATCTTCTTAAACCTGAGGATGTAGATTGGCTTTCGTGCCTTTCGTGATCCGAAGGTGGAAGATGATTGAACACTAGAGTGCCCAGAAATCTACACTTGCATGAAGTGGTAATTGTCTTGTGATGTTGGGAATGGGCTTACAGATGCCATTTGGAGATTGCTGACGGGAGATGGGCTTAAAGATGCCATCCGAAGGAGTGTCGATCGCATAAGGGATTCCTTAGCGAGAGCTTGTATACCTGTCGTTGAGGAAGATTCCTCAAGGGAAGTCTGATTTTTGTTGAGAGAAGTAGAAATTTAGGAGCTTCGACGTCCGTTATTCTACTGGTGAGTCGTCTCTGTTGATATTTAGGAACTTCAATCGTCCGTACTCAACTGAGGAAACATCTTTATTGATATTTAGGAACTTCGATCGTCCGTTATTCAACTGAGGAAAACATTGGGAAATAGAAGGAACCTAGGTAAGGTTGCTCCAGGATGAGTCTAGGTGAAAATGTATCGGGAAAGAGAAGGAACCTAGGTAAGGTTGATCCAGGATGAGTCTAGGTGAAACTGTATCGGGAAAGAGAAGGAACCTAGGTAAGGCTGCTTCAGGATGAGTCTAGGTGAATCTACATCGGGAAAGAGAAGGAACCTAGGTAAGGTTGCTCCATGATGAGTCTAGGTGAAACTACATCGAGAAAGAGAAGGAACCTAGGTAAGGCTGCTTCGGGATGAGTCTAGGTGAAACTACATCGGGAAAGAGAAGGAACCTAGGTAAGGTTGCTCCAGGATGAGTTTAGGTGAAACTACATCGGGAAAGAGAAGGAACCTAGGTAAGGTTGTCCAAGATGAGTCTAGGTGAAACTACACCGGGAAAGAGAAGGAACCTAGGTAAGGTTGCTTCGGAATGAGTCTAGCTGAAATTTCATCCGGAAAGAGAAGGAACCTAGGTAAGGTTTCTCCAGGATGAGTCTAGGTGAAACTACATCAGGAAAGATAAGGAACCTAGGTAAGGTTGCTTTGGGATAAGTCTAGGTGAAACTGCATCGGGAAAAGGAAGGAACCTAGGTAAGGCTGCTTCATGAGGAGTTTAGGTAAAACTGTATCTGAACCGGGAAGAAACCTAGGTAAGGCTGTTTCATAGCTTGAATTTTGTGAGAATTTGATTGTATTTTTCATGAAAGGTAGAGGTTAGCAGTATGTAATGCATGATATGCATCAGGCAATGATGTTCTCAAAATAAATGTGATTTGTGTTGTATGATGTGTATGCATGTCATGATGTATGAAAATTGTGATGTTTGTAGTTGGGGAAGATAAATTCTGGGTTGCAGCTGGAGAAAAGAGTTGAATTCTTTGTTTCCGCTGGGGATAGTGAATGAAGATGATTGCGAGAATAAACCTGCAGGAGAGGATAACTCCGTTGGGAAATAAACTGATGAGGCAATGACTTTGTGGGGAGGACATGATTTGCTGAGGATTCCACTGATAAATTCAGTTGGGGATGAATTACCGTAGCTGGAGATACTTAATCCTATTGGGGATTGAGTTTCTGTTTGTGAAAGGAATGAACTCCGCTGGGGATGATCTTTCAGTTGCGAATTCACTGGGGATAACCTTTTAGACTCTACTGGGGACAATCTTCCAGAGTCTACTGGGGATGATTCTCCAAACTCCACTGGGAAGGATTTTCTAGACTCCACTGGGGATAATTGTCTAGTGCTGATGATGGATAAATTATGCTTGGGGAGAATATTGTCGACTCATTTGCGGTTGCAAGCCTCAGCTAGGGAGAGTTAACTCTATTGTCTTTCTTTTACTCTGAAGGGAGTGAATGTTACTGGGACGCGTGCTAAGGATATGACGAAGGCTTTGCATCGAGACTTTTCTGCCTCAGTATCTGCGGGAGAAGGTGCCTACGGAGGCCTTGTGGATCGAGTATTATCCCAACCTATGAGGTGCTTGGTAATTGTCGATTGAGATGACAAATCTTCTTCTAGTAGGTAAGTGACGAGATGACGGGACATAGTCGTACGCTTTAATCCCTAATTTTTTCCTGGACCGCCCTTTCGGGTTTTCAGTCCACCGGGATACCCTTTCTTGCCCAAGCCGCCTTTTCAGGTTTTCGACTTGCCGGGTGTACAGATTTTTTCATTTTCATCCCTTATTTTTGCCTGAACCCTTTTGGTTCGCCAGGAAGCCCTTATTTTTGCCTAGGCCTGTCAACCTAGCGGGTCTTTGTTCATGCGCAGTATTTTCTGACTATGTCCACGCTCTCAGGGTGTAGGGAGTTTTCATTGTCGGTAGTGTTGTGTTGCCATACTACCAGAAGATGTTCGTTTGATCATACAAGATTCGTTGTTGGAATTCATGTCCAATGCCCCAAGTGATTCAGATGGAGATCTGCCCCTGGCTATTTGGCATCTTTGAGAGACTCCTTGAATATTGACTTGACTGCCCCAGATAATAGACAATGCTCATGTCGTGCCCCTTGGTTGGAAGTGTTTTTTCCACTTGAGGTGACCCTTTTTATTGAAAAGGTTTTTGTTCACTAGATATTCGTCGTGCGAATTTCTCTGCTGTTGAACAAATAGTCATATGCAAACAATGTTATTTTAAGAATGCAAAGCTTATGTCTGTTTTGAAGTTCTTTGAAAATGCAGTTTTCAATAAAACAAGCGAATTTTTGTAAAATGTGATGTCAACTCAAGATTTACAGCAAGTCCTATAGGAGTCATGATACCTTTTGTAACAGTATGCTTTCGAACTAACCCGTGTTTCAGCTAGGACTTCTAAGGGTTATAACGTGGCCTGGTTCACGGTTCAAGAAACAAAGGATAAAGGCTCAAAATGTATTTGTACCCATCTGTTCTTCGTGATGTTCTTCGATCCTAAACTCAGCTAATTATGCATTTAGATCCTGTTTGAGTCTTTGCTATGATATTCCAGTGATGGTTCGGATACTGACAAATTATTTTGAACAGGCAGTCATTTATTTATTTTTGTTGAGGGATTGTAGGACCTCTTTATTATTGATTTTATTATCCATGTCTTTTGCCTGAACTGTTTCTTTTTGTGATTACAGTCAGCGGGATGCCCCAGTTTTTCTTAAGTCTCCTTCATAGGTTTTGACTTAATGGGCTTTTATTTAGAGAGATAGTGACTGCCTGACTTGACGATTATAGGGAACCATCACCGTCTTTTTGGAAGGACTTCTTTGATGTCATTCATTGTGCACCTGAATTAACTGAGAAAACTACCCTGTCCCAGGTTATATTTAAGGGTTTTAATTTGTGTGAAAAGAAAAACTCCAACTTCTTTGGCTCAAAGGGGTTGACGAGGGATTATCTTCCTTATAACTCCACTGTTTAGGATTTGAAACAGCGCCTGTACATCGTCAACGGGGTCTGTTCAAAAGCATACTGTAGAGATTTTGGTATCTTTTTCGTCATCCTCCCTCTAAAGGCTTACAGTTTTTTAGTTGAGAGTTTGGACATCACAAAAAGGAAAGCAATTTAAATATAGTGAATATGAATGGATTGATTCAAAACAGACATATGCAATGCATTGATAAAGTAACAAGTTTGACATGAATAAATTTCTGAACAATCAAAAGAAAATTACAAATTTAAAATTCTAATGAACAAAAAGTCTTCTCATCTCAGGACTTGTCACTTCAAATGGTGAGCCTTGGAGGGATGGTAGAAGAACTCATCCTGACCATCTCGTGTGAATTCCAATGCTCCTTTATTGATCAGATCTTGAATTTTGTTTTTCAATGCCCAACAATCATCAGTATCAAGCCCCGGGCTGTTGGAATGGTATGTGCACCTTGCATCAGGATTGTAGTCTGGGGAGGCTATGTAGAGATTCTGAGGAGGGTCCCTTAACGTTACCAGATTCAATCTCAATAGGTGTTGTAAAGCTTGAGACAGCGGCATGTTGATTTTGGTAAACTGCCTTTTGGGCATACCAACCCGTTGTTTTTGGCGAGGTTGTTGTTGGACCCGTGATGTAGTAGCAATTTTTAGAGGTCCATTCTTCACCATACCAGACCCTTGTCTTCTTGGAGGCTGATTAATGACTTGGTCCCTGGCCTCGACTGTTTGCTTCATACTGTTGTATTTGTCTTGATGAAGCTGGTTGATAATGGTTCTCAGCTCTTCTTGTTCCCGAGCTAAGCCTTGGATAAGAGCCATCTGCCCCGGCATCTGGGTTTTCATGGCACCTAACTCAGCTTGCAGTTGTTCCAGCCGTTCGTCCTTATTGTCTTCAGGACTTTTCTTGACCAAGTTCCCGATGAGGAGTGTTTTCAACTCTTCCTGCCCCTTGGATAGGTTTAGGAATACGTCCCTGAACTGAGCTTCTTGAGCTTGAAGATCTTGGTTGTCTTGCTGGAAAGACATTGCATAAATAAACAGCGAGAACATGAGAGACATGTACTAGGAGACCTGTTATGCAATGATATGTATGATATATGTATGCAATGTTTTCAAGGATCTCGCAGGGTAAACAAGAAACTGTTAGAATTTGTTTGAAGAAACTTCATGTCGTCAAGAGTCGTTCTTCAAGAGTTAAGCTCACCATATCGAGTGGGTCATAGCCACTGACTCAAGTTGTCATGTTTTGATCTTTAGATGGCATTTCCTAGAGGAAAATAAATCCCCTTTGCCCCTTGTTGGACGTTTGATTTACCATAACCTGCATCACAAACCCTTGAGATCCTTGAAATGGTTAAGGAAATGTTAAGGCATGATGTTATGATGTGTATGCTATGTGTTTAAGCAAAAGTGTGAGGTGTTGTAAGTAAACCCTGCAATAAATCCAGATTATTGGATAAGGACTGTAAACAAAACCTGCAAGGAACTCATGTTGTCATATAACAAGAATGTGCAAGTACTTCAAGTTTGAAGGCACACAAGTCACACAAACATCCTTAAGTTTAGGCTTGTAAGGGGTCTAGGTATTATCCTCTTGAAGTTTAGTTGGTTCAACCGGTCCTAGTAATAGTAACCGGGTTCTAGAGGATCTCAATATCACTGACCATCCTCGATCGGTCATAATTCCAGTTTAGCAACCTTTTCTTGTGGCCGAAATCATCGCGAGAGTATGGTCTCAATGAGTGTAGCATACTGCTAATTTTCTATGGCCAAGTTGGTCAATTATAGGCTCTAAGGTCAGTTGGTGTTTAATGACCCCTTAACAGCCCCATATTCTCCTTGTTCTGCCACAAGGGAGATCAGTACAAACTAAAGTGTCACACCAACGTAGCTACTGCTTCAACCGTATCGGTCTATGCCGTACAGTTCCCTCACAGTCTATTGCTACTTACCTAAAAGGTGGTCCCCAGATCCGGGTTAGGATCTATAGTAACTCCGATACAAAAGCCCACAAAGATAAAGCAAAAAGATCAAACAATTGAAAACAATATAATGAACTAATCCTAAGGTGCACCCCACTTATCATTCCCCAGCAGAGTCGCCAGTTCTGTGATACGGTGGCCGGAACTTGGACATGTTTACCTATTTGTTTAAGGAATTTGTTGGTTTGCGTTTTACGTTTGTGTTCGCAAAATGTCGCGGTAAGTAAGAGTCACCACCATCTTTTATTTTATCCAACAAGGAAAGGAAAAAAGCATAGAAAAATTCCTTTTTCGAGATATTTCTGAGTACGGGGGGTAAATTATAGAAAGGGAAGGTATTAGCACCCTTTCTATCCGTAGTTATCTACGGGCTCTTAGGTACTTGCTCATCATTTTCAAAATTGTTTTCTTTTATTTGTGGGCTTTGAAAAGATTTTGTTTTAACTTCGATTTAACTCTTGCTTCTGTCTTCAAGAGTGTAATGAAGTGTTTTTGAAAACTTTGTTTGTAAAGGAGTGTAAGTGTGAAAATTTTGTTTGGAATGAGCAAGTATCTAAGAACTAATCTACCTACTCGAAAAAAGAATCGTTCTATGCTTGTTTCCTTTAGACAACGCTATCCCACTATTAGTGAGTAGGTAGCATCATCGTTGGAGTTTTGAGGGTCAATTCGAAAGGGACGCACGTACACTAAAGCAATGTTAGGACGTCTTAGTAATAACCCTAATGTCTTAGATCAATTATTCGAGGCAATAATTCTGAGGCAACCATTCCGAGGCAACTTTTCCGAATCGGGACTTTGATCTTTGTTTAGACAAAAGGACGACCACTAAAGCATCCTATACTCAATGACCATTTACCGAAGGCAACCAAGTGGGAGTGTACCCTAGGAGTGCGCATGTGCGAATGATTCAATTTCAGTTTATTTATCTTAGCACATTTAGGGTGATATAACTACTTTAAAATTAATCATACATTCTTGTCATGCATCCCTATATCATACATCTAACAGTTAATAATTTGCGGAATTTAAAGTGCGGAATTTAAACTACGCTATTACAAGGCTTCGTGTATTTACATAGCCAAAAACAAAGCCTTTGAAAATAAAGCGATAAATGTAAATAAATATCCTAATTAAACTATTACAAATTGTAGGCAGTTACATCAATATGGTAAATAATAAAAATAAAATGCGCGAGAAGAATTAAGATCGACGAGAATTTAAGGTTTTGACCCTTCTAACCTAATTAAAAGAAAATTTGTTTTTTTGTTGTTTTTAATAAAAGAAATAAGTTTTCTAAATTAAATATGCAATTAATTAGTTAATTAAATTAATTAATAAAAATAATTACATGACCTATTTTGGTTTCTTTGGTTATTTTAGGAAAAAATAAAATATAATTAAGTTAGTAATAAAACCTATTTATTCTAATTATTTTTAAGTTATTTACAAAAAGAAATTAAAGTTTAATCTAAAATTAAAATTTAATTAAGAAAAAAATCCTAAATCTATTTTTATGTTATTTTTATATTTTTTTATTGATAAAAAAAAGATTAAAAGAAATAAATAAAACGAATAAAACATGAAAATAAAGATGGACCTAGTAGCAAAAGTAAACAGAGGGTGCAATCATCAGAAATCCCTAGGTCCGAATCTTCGAAAGCTTCATGCTCTAACTATTGTGTTTTTTGATTCTTGCGTAGAACCTATGATTCAACCATCCATAATTGTTCTATATAAACTCAAACAAACGTTAGCATACCATAAAATGTGATTAAAATTAGAGATTCAAAGTTTAAAATTTTACCAAACCAGTGTTGTCAAATGGGGGGCGTGCTAGGCGTGTAATGGATTTCTCTTGGGCCTTGTAAGACTCTTTAGGACTAAAAGAGGATGCTTTGAGGCTTGATGTCAATTCAGAGAGACCGGAACCTCGAGATATGACTTGCACCAATTCTTTGATTTCTGGAGAGCTTTTTGAAGAGCTTTTAGAGAGCTTTTTGAAGAGCTTTTTGAGAGCTTTTTAGATAGGATTTTCGTCCCTTTCAAGCTTGTATGGCTCTATATTTATAGAGGAGAATGAGGAAACAAGAAATCATGGAAAGACTCTCCCTCATAATGTTGTGTTTTAAGACCATGATCAAGATTTGAAAAAAATGCCATATTTGATGATTTTATGCCATTTTCACATGTGGATGAACCTGGACATATTTGAAAAGTTATTGCACGAAATCAATTGACATAAACCAGCATAAAACTTTCCCAAAATGGATTCACATCAAAATTTACATTATTTCTATTATTTATTTATTTAATTCTGAATTTTAATGAATAAAATATCAAAATAAATAGCATAAATAGTAGAAAAATGTATGGGTGGGCTTAGAGGTCGTGGACCATGTTAGGAATGAGTTTCAAACTTGAAAAGATAGGCCCATTTGAAAAAAAATCCAAGTTTGGTCAATATTTGCTTCATGCATTTTTTCAAAAATTGTCCAACTTTGACAATGCATATCTCTCTCAATTTTAACCTTATGAGGGTGTTCTTGGACTTTTTAGAAAGCTTGAGATGTCCTCTAATCAACCTTTTCGTCTCTTCTAATTTTGATATTCCATGCTCATGTATGAAGCTTTAACAAAAAAGGTGTTTTTGTTGACTTTTCAAAATAACCTATAATGTCCAAATTCATAACTTCTTGTTAGTGCATATTTTGGACTTGGGAGATGAAGATGGATTGTAGGGAATTTCATCCTATTCAAAATGAGCTTTGTATGGGTCATTTCTCATAAAGTATGAGAAAGTTATGTTTGGTCAAAGTTGAGTTGACTTTTCCTGTAAAACCCTAATTTAGCAACTTTTGAGTCTTGATGAATTATGAGCAATCCTTGATGAATCATGATCAAACCTTGATAAAATGATTAAATATCCTTCAAAATGATAATGTTGACCAAAAATCTTGAAGTTTGACTGTATGTGGGCCACAGTTGACTTTTGCCCTAGCACAATCAATTTTCAGGCCTTTGAGCAATTGACTGAGCAAACTTTCTCTGCAAGGCTTGAAACTTGACATGGACGATCTTGAGAACATATTAGAACATTGGTGATCATTTGGGATCACTTGGACTCAAGTATCTTGATGTAACATGAAACCCTAGTTTGGGGTAGACTGCCTTAGGAGAGAGCTTGTCTGGCCATCCCTTGGACTACCTTGAGCAACTTGGAGATCTTTCTTGAAATGTTTTGAGAAATATGGGAGGGCAAATTTTGGGGTACAAAAAAGGGTATATTCAGAGATTTTCACAAATGGTCAAGGTTCTTCTAAATGCAGGGACTTGAAGGACAAATACAAGATTTGGGCAAGGATTATTCATGGATGTATTCACCATAGGAAAGACACCAGCTCTCCTGATTACATCAACGCTGATCAACAATATTTGTTGTTCTGCCTTAGAACTAATGTCAAAATTGTTTTGCCTTACTTGCTATTTGAACATCTCTGGAACCATGTAAAAGAGACTAGGGAAGCTGAAAGGATGAAAAGCCCCAAATCCAAGAGGAATTGGATTCCTATGGGGAGATTAATATCAGACATTCTGACTGAGAATGGTCTGATTGCTCACCTAAAAGAATCCAATCTTCTGGGGGAGCTAGAACCTACTTGTGGTAAGACTATGACTGGGAAGAACTTACTGAAAAGGAAAATAATTGACAGGCTACTGGTGGAACCAACTCTGTATGTGTCAGTTGTTGTGAAGAGGAGAAGGATACCTATTGCTGACTTTCCTCAGTTCAACTCAAGAGATCATCCATGTATCATCTTGCACTATCTTGAAATATGCAAAGAAACTGGATCACCCATTGATCCAGCTTGGCTTCAAGGAAGAAATCAACCTGTTCCTGATGTTGTTCTCCAAGAATATTTGAAGAGAAAAGCTGTAGAAGGACCTTCTGACACTCCTCAGAAGAAGAAAAAGAAGACAGGTAAACCCGCTGAAACTATCTTTGTTTATGATTCTGTCAATGTATCTACATCTGTTGAACCCTCCCAAACCTTAGGAGATATAGATGTTGATATTGACCTGACCTTACCATCTGAATCCCTTGCTGACAACCCTCACAAAAATCAGGTTTTATCAGATTTGAGTGATTTTGACTCTGATGAACACTCTGACACTCAATCAGAACCCTCCTAATTAGAACCCCCTGAACCATCTGTTTTTCAACCCATTCCTACTGAACGTTTTTCAAGACCTCCTCCCAGACCTCTATCACCCAGACCCACTGGATGGTATGATGCTGTCTCTTGGAGAATTTCAGGGATAAATGAACCTCTGGCCACTATAAAGCCTCCTTTCAACTTACCATCTGAAAATATTTTTGCTATGAATCAACCATAGCCTCAACCCCATTCCCACTCCTGATTATACAATAATAATTTCGCCTGATGTCACTCCACCTACTTCACCACAACATATAACACCAATCTCACCTACACTCTCACCCCCTCATATTCCAGAACAACAACCTTTTGAACAAACTGAAACTGCTGAACCATCCGAACCTCATGATCTATCAGTACCTCCTATCTTTTTTGACCAACCTGAACCTACCAAAAATATTAAACCTAATAGCTTTTTAAGAACTGTAGTGGATTTTCAATCTCTATAATTCTTGAAAAACAAAACTTTCAAGAAGGATGTCCCTAAACCTGTTCAGCCAGATGTAAATACTTTGTTTCAGAATTTTATAACTGATGTTCAAGCATGGTTAAAACTACTGAAAGAAGATTGCTCCAGAAGCGTGAACATAGCTACAACGGATCTTCTATGGGAAACCTTCAGAAGAACTTTGGATGCTGAATCACTAAAGTTACAGGACTTATGCCACTTTCAGGTGTTGAACAACTTTTCCAAACTTCTGCATGCTTTCAAGACAGAAGTTGCTGACATTTGGAATAAGAAATCTTCGTTAATGATTGCTGATACACCAGCTGATACGATGGATATATCAGAAGATGAATCTAAAGAATCCTCTGAAGATTCAAATCCTCTGGCTATTGTTCTATTGAATCAACCTTTTGTTAAGCCTGGACCTGAACTAGTGCCAACTCTTGCAATGGATCTGGGCACTCTACTTTCCACCTTCGTGAATTCTAACTCAATGGTTGCTGCTTCTAAGCCTGTTTCTACTGAAGCTTCATCATCCTCTGCTCCTACCTCACTCATCATGGACACTCTGAAAGAGCTCAAGAGGGAGAATGAAGTCATAAATGAACGCTTGGATAAGAAAGACCAAACAAATCAAGAAATCAAGAACTGGTTGGTGAAACAAGAAGAATCTGCCTCTGAGACCAAGAATCTTCTGATGGCTCTTGTTACTAAGAAATCCTAGTTTCTTTTTGTCTCTTGTCTTTTGTTTGGGTGTTTTGTTTGTACTTCTGGATATTTCTTTTATTTTTTTTATGAAATCTTTTAAAATTTCTCAATTTTTTATTTATTTTTACACTTTTTGATTATGCCAAAAAGGGGGAGAAAATGTGCATTCTTGAACTAATCATTGTTTAACAGTTATGGGACTAAGTCTCAGACATTCTAACAAATTGAAAGATTCCCTTCTGTTCAAAAGAATTTTTTTTGCAGGTATCGCTTTAACTCTGAAAGAATATTCCAGCTGAACATTATCTTCTTGAAGAAGTTCTGAAGAAATCCAAGAAGACTTTGTATTGCTCTGATAAATAATCTCAGGATGTTTTATACATAGAAATATTCATTTTAGGGGGAGATTCTTATCTCTTATCCTTTTTTTCTTTATCTAAAATAATTTTTGTCATCATAAAAAAGGTGGAGATTGTAAGAACAAGATTATTTCTGACCTATCTCAGAGTTTTGATGATAACAATAAATTATATTTAAGATATATTATACTCTGATGAATGTGTTTGAATGTTTTAGTTAATGTTCTGACAGAAAACATTCTGAAGTGCTAAGCAAAAATTATGAAGAAGTTCTTTGATGAAAGAACCTTTTCTTCAAGCGCATCTACTGACTTTGGTAAGACACTTTATTTTTTAAATATATCTTCTAACATTTAGCAGGTTCCTTGCGCAGAAGATTACTTGAAAGCTAGCGTTGATCAAGTTCTTAGCAAGCAAAGCACTGCCTAGAAGATGAGTGAAGCATGTTCTGATTTAAAGACATTGGAGCAAATTCTGAAAGAACGTTAAAACCAACTTGTCTTGTCAAAGCGTAGGAAACATGTTCTTACATTCTGTCATTTGCTCATTAATGCAAAGACAGCTGAAAGCACTCAAGTGTCTACACTAGTTTCTTGGAAAATGGAAAATTGAAAGGAAACACGCAAGCATTTAATGCTCTCCAACTTTTTTGAAGGCAACAACGGTCTTATTGTTCCTACTATAAATAGAAGGACATTTATTGCAAGCCAACAACTAAGTTAACCAATCAATTTTAAAAATAGAATCAAGAAACTACGTGAAAGATTATAAGCTCACAAACTCGTTGTTCATATAATTTGTGCATTTTATTCTAAGTAAAAAATCACAGTTGTGATATAGCTTGATTAGAAGAAAACTTTATTTCACTATCTGTAAAGATTAAACTCTTGTATTTGTTCTTTGAGAGACCAAGTTTGGTCAGATTTCTCAAGCAGACTAGGACTAGATTTAAGTCTTAGTGGTGTTAATCACTTGTAAGATTACTTGTGCATTGTTAGTCACAACAGTTTTTGTGTGTTTGTAATCAATTGATTATAGTGGATTAAGTCCTTGTTGAGAAAGGCGAAATCACCTTGGCGGGTGGACTGGAGTAGTTTGAGTTCAAACGAACCAGGATAAAAATAACCTTGTCCTTCCATTATTTTTGAGCTTTATTTTGGAAACGAAAAGAGTCACTTATTCAACCCCCCCTTATAAGTGTTTTCTTACCCCTTCGATTGGTATCAGAGCTTGACTCTTAGCACAACACTTAACCGTGTCAGGAAAAGATCCAGAAGAAAACACAATGGCCGTTGAACAAAAAAATAATAGTTACAACAAACCTCCAGTGTTTGATGGAGAAGATTTTGAGTACTGGAAAGATAGACTAGAAAGTTTCTTTCTAGGTCATGATAGTGATCTTTGGGATATAGTATTGGATGGTTACAAACATCTTATAGATTCAGAAGGAAACAAAGTGGATAGAAAAAATATGGATAGACAACAAAAAGCGGATTTTAAAAATCATCATAGAGCTAGAAATATTTTTCTAAATGCTATCTCTAAAGTAGAATATGAAAAAATCACTAATAGAGATACAGTGCATGATATGTTTGAGGTACCAAACAATATCTGAATAAGTGAGGGCCATAATCTTCGGAGCCCAATGAGGTTCTTCCCTGACATCCCAAAAAGCATCAAACCGAGGCAAGTGAGAAATAAACCACTAATACAAAGAATGCGTGCAGCAAATAATCATCCCTCCATGGTAAGAATCCCGAAGATAAATAGAGTAATAGGAATCACCCAATAATGTAGGGACCGGATTCCCAATCATAAAGATCCTAATGGCATTGATATCCACAAAGCTGTCGACGTTCAGAAATAAGAACAACCCATAAGCAAGTAGAGAAAATATGGCCTCAAAAGCAACCATACTCTTCATCCTCGCAAAATAGTGAGCTTTCTCCAATAAGAACTGGGCAGGTAATCCTCTAATCCCTCCTTTGGTAGTCATGTGGGCTTCAACTTTAGACTATCCCAAATGGATCAAAGCAGCAATCTCATGAGATTTTGGCTCCCCCTCCAAACTATTAAAAGGAACACGATTGGTAATAGGTAAACCCAGTAGATAAGAATACTCTTCCAATGTAGGCATTAACTGATAATCAAGGAAAGTAAAGCATAAATACATCAGATCATAGAACTGGACCAAAGTCGAGAGAATACCCCCATTCATCCTGAGCTTCATAAGAGAAATGATGGACCCATACTTCTTCCGAAAATCTATGGAAATCTCGATCTCGGGAATCAGACTCATTAAGTCATCTATCTTAGGATTCTTGAAACTTTACTTCTACGTCTTTCTTTTTCCATAATCCATAGTCAAAAAGTACCTGAGATATTCGCAAAGAGTTAACTTTTAAGTCCCTTGAAACAAAATGTTTTAAGGGATACTCATGGGTGCATGAATGCATGATGCAACAATCACACACAAGATTACAAATATAGGGTTTAGAGTTTTGACGTCAAGGGCATGAGGTCAAAGGTACTACCCACATGTTATGATCTAAGAGTTTATCACCTGCCGAACAAGGTACTAAGAGGTTCCCAGAGTCTACATCCTTCCTTCTGATATTACCCGCTGTTGTACCCTAAATTTTTCCCCTAACTTTTTTCATTCTCACTTTCATATCATACTTTGTCATTTTGGTCACAACAATTAATAAATAGCTTCATTCATCACATTTGTATCCTATCTTTAAGTTTGCTTTTGTGTTGTTGACTAACTTCTAATCAAAATGAAAAAAATATTTGTATTTGTCTTTACATATTTGTGTTTTGTAGGTACCGAGTCAAAGCATATGGAAAATATGGTTTTCCGGTATTATTTCCCTAAAATCTCTATTTGCAAAGAAAAAGAATTAAATTTTTTTCATTTTTTTCACTGTACAATCGATTTCTCCTAGAGTGCAATCGATTGCACAAAGTGCATTTTACGCAATTTTTGAAAAAATACACTGTGAAAATCGATTTGCACTATAGTGCAAACGATTGCACAGCATGAAATTTTGAAAAAAAAAATCAACATTTCAAGCTTGTCAAATTTTGGCTCCAATTTGGCTCTAATTTTTGAAAGAATTATCATTAATTCAAATTTTGGCTCTAAGAATCAATTACCAAATTACCACTAATCCCAATCCTAAACTCTATAAATAGAACCCTCATTTCATTCAAATTTCAAGCTTTTGATAGCCAAATCCACCTTGCTAAAAAATCTCTCAATTCTCTCCATCTACCAAATTCACTCAAAGCTCCATTTTCAAAAAGTTAGTAAGCTTTGCATTGAAGCTTACTAATCTTTGAGCTAAACCATCATCCAAAAACTTTTTCTCCATCAATTCTCTATATCCAAGCTTGGACAATTGATTCTTGTGGTTGAATTGAAGCAAATTCTTGAAGTTGTGTTGATAATTCTCTAGATCTACCTTTGGTAAGTTGGATAATTCATCTTTCACAATGTGATCTCTTAGTGATCTTTGGGATTGATTCATTGATCATGGTTTTGTGATTCCATTGATTCTATTTTCTCATAATTTGATGGAATTTTCGTGCTCAATTGAATCTATGATCATAAGGTGTTTGATGGAAAGTTTGAACAAGAAATTGGCCATTTAAAATGTTGTTTTGTTGTCTGTAACAGCGTGCAATCGATTGCTGTAACAGTGCAATCGATTGCACTAAGTGAAATTTGATCTAATTTTTGAAAACTTCACTGTGCAAATCGATTTACACAGTAGTGCAATCGATTTGCATAGAGACAGAATGCATTTTTTGCCTTGTTTTAGGGCAGCTTTGATCCAAAATGCTTTTTCTACTCACTCCTTTTGATTGTTGGTTTGGATTGTAATTTTAAATGTCCAATTTCTCTTTAAATTCAATGGACTTTGTGATGTAGATGAAGTTGGATAAATGTTAATCAATTTAAATATACCTAAGGGTGAATTATTTAATTCATTTTTGGTGCTTTGAATTAATGATATGTTCAGTGCTTTAATCCATCTAGAGGAGTGGTTGAATTTAAAGATGAAAGAATTTTGAGGTGGTGATCCAAATTAGCTTATCATCCCCCTCCCTCTTCATCCTATCCCTTTATTTTTTAAATGTGCTACGTGTTAAGGGGTGATGATCTCTATATCATTTATCCAAACATGAAGTACATAGATTGCTATTGACCGACCTCAAAATAGGTGCGACTTCTACATAAGTCCACTTACGATTCCTTAACATAGCGCTAAATTTTGTCCCGATTCGAATAAATGATCATTTGTGGCCTAAACCTATGTTTGCAAGCCCAAGTATGGTAATTTGATCTCTTTGATCCAACAACCTTGAGATTCATTGTGTGGAGGCTTTGGTTCTACCAATACTCTAATGGATCTACATCACTTTTGGTCAACGCGGATCATTTAAACATTGTTGATCATTACATATTACTTTTTGAGGATTCCAAAATGGATGATATACTTGACAAAAAGCAAATGCAACTTGTTGTGTGGAGGCTTTGGTTCTACCAATCCTCTAATGAGTTCCAAATGCAAGTTTTAAGATGTTCATCCAACTAACCACTAATTTCTAACAATTGACTTTAATTTATGCTTTTATTTTTATGCTTTATGTACCATTTACTTTAAGCATTTACATTTCATAACATTTTCATCTTTGCTCACTTGAGCATTTACTATTATGCTATTTTCATCTTTTCTCACTTGAGCATTTACTTTTATGTCATTTTTATTTTGCTCACTTGAGCTTTTCTTTTCCTTTTAAAGACACTTAATAATCAACACGAACCATAAAAAACATTAATGATACTTGGACTACTTGGTTACTATCCTTGGCATTATGGAGTGATGGACTTCTTGGACTTAGGAATAGAAACCTTGGCTTATATTGGAGACCTTGTGACCTTAATTGATATTTTGACTGGAGCTCTTGAGGTTTACCTCAAGACATTGGGTTGTTTGTTTGCTTTATGTGCAATTTATTGTGATTACATACTTTGTTTGTAATCTAGAATTCACCCGTATACAGCCGTTACTCTGCCAAATTTTTTTGAATACTTAATACACTTGAAGTTTGGTCTTCTCAAGAGGTCTAGTATCTTTGCTTGCTTGGTTTCAATATAAAGAATGGGAATTCTATCTTGACTCATAATGTCAAGTGTTGGCTTCTTGTTGGTTAGACGGTTCTCTTCCTTAGCTTTTACCTTATGCTTTAGGATAGTCCCTTCATCTCCTCCCATCTTCTTTAATTTTCAAAATATTATCATTTTTTTCAAAACCTTCTTTATTTATAAAATCAAACCGCTTTCATAATAAAACTCGGCTTTGTCGAGTGCTTTTCTTTTTAAAACTTCTTTTCTTTAAACAAACTTCAATACACTTAATCATACTTTGACATTTTTCTTCAAAAATTAACAAAAACACTTCAACTCATTCAAACTCTTTTGTGCGCTCGAGCACCCTTTACCCTTCAAAACTTTTTTCAAGATGAGACATTATTCATTGATAGTCGAAAAACATTCTCCTATCCCTATGGTTATAAAGGTGTCGACTTTTCCACTTGAGTGCTAGAGGCGTTCTCAAACCCTCACTCTTGCTGACGCATGGTCCATCTTTCCCACACCTTGTGGGCGTTAGTCGAGATTTCTCTCCTAACAATGACGACTTGTCTCCTTGTTTAAAATCAACCAACAGACAAGTATTTTCTAGCCGAACTACGGCGCTCTGACTTTCCCATTGCACGAGGGAGTACGTAGGCACTAAGTCTTACGACCCAAGGCGAACAACAAAAATAATAAAAAAAACATTTTCTTTTGTTTACAAATACTCATTCATTCTTTTCCTTTAGCAAGTAAACCTTTACATGACACTCCAAAAGAAACCAAACAAAGTGGATCCTACAGAGTACCGTAGATGCTTAGGGTGCTAATACCTTCCCTTTGCATAACCGACCCCCGTACCTCGATCTCTGATCTTTTTGGGTTTTGTTCGCTTTTTTCCCATTTCCCTTTGGAAACAATAAAGTAAGGTGGCAACTTCATTATGTTGAGTTAAGTCAATTGATGGCTTAATCTCAAATCATTACAGCTACATTTCTTTACATATCATCACTGTCGCAATTGAGCGCCAAGAAAGTGTGTGACAGAAAAAGTGGCGACTCTGCTGGGGACAGATTGATCTATTGTTGGTCCATTCTAAAGTGGGTCAATCCTAGCTTTGTTTTTATCTTTTCTATGAGTGTTATATATTGTTTTACTTGTTTTTTAATACTTCCCATTATGATGTATATATGTTTTTCTGGATTTTCCTGGTTTTCAGGGGCTTGGTGATTTCTTATAAGTCTTCTACCCAGACTTTGGGAAAACATAAGATAGGAAGGGCGGTATAGTCATGTTAACTTTGAGGGAGTAATCCTAAAAAAGGAGACATGAGATCCCTCACTCATTGGATGCCCCTTTGACTGTAGTTTCATTTACCGAGTAATCGGGAAGACGTACTACTTTAGACCTGGGAGCCTACTGAAGCTGAGGATCGTAGATTACTTAACCCATCTTGGCCTTTTAGGTGTAGCGCAGAAGCTATGACGGAGTAATACAGAAATAGTTGTCACGCTATACTACGCTCAAACGAGTTTTTCTTGAGAATATTACTAATTACCGAGTTAATCGGGATGTTGGTAATATCCAAAGGAAGGATGTAGACTCTGGGAACCTCTTAGAACCTTTATCGACAGGTGATAACCGTTAGTCCATACCTTATGGGTTGTACCTTTGACTCCAGGCTCGTGACTCTGAACCATGTGATCCTGTTACTATGAAGTGCATTGCATAACATTGCATATCATTTGCATCCTCTGCATCATTCTGCATACACCCAAGTTGTTCAGGATCTTATTCTCAGTTGCTTCTTTCTTCTAGTTAGACATCTACTGTCAAGCTGATTCCTCAACACAACTACAGGACTAAAGCTACTGTCAGATTGAGAATGGAAAACCAAGAACAACACAACATGGAAATCAGAATGGAAATTGATGAGTTGAAGTCAGGCATGGACAAACTTACTTAGATGATGCAAGTCCTGATATCCATAGGAGAGCCACCTCAAAGGACTGTGATATCTGAAATCCCAACCGCTGTTGTTAACACTCATCCTATCCAGCATACATCTACTACATGGCTGGAGTTTGGGTTACCTCATAACTATTCTCTGCCTGTTGCAATTACTTCAATGGTTGGCCAGTATTCTCAACCAGTCTTTCAAGCTCCAGTTTTCACTGAACCTCGGCCAATTGTTCATACTACTTCTCGTCAACCTGCTGCACAAGCTGCTTTTGGGAACCCTCTCTTTGAGTACCATGATGCCAGTCCTCGAAGTGTGAGTCAGGGAGACTTTGGTGAGTTTGAAGAGTTCAAAGAACAGTATCAGACTCTGGAGAAGAGACTCTGAGCTATGGAAGGAAATGATTTCTTCAGTGTTGATACTAACAACATGTGCCTAGTTTCTGATCTGGTTATGCCTGCAAAGTTCAAGACTTCTGAGTTTGAGAAATACCGGGGGAACACTTGTCCAAGAAGTCATTTGGTGATGTACTTTCGAAAGATGTCTGCTTACACCGGGAATGACAAGCTTCTTATCCATTGTTTCCAAGATAGTCTGAGTGGAGCTTCATAGAAATGGTATATGGGACTTGAGAAAGGTTGTATCCAATGCTTCCAAGATCTTGTTGATGCTTTCATAAAAGAAATACAAATACAACCTTGCCATAGCACCTGATCATCGCCAACTACAAAATATGTTTCAGAATGAGAAAGAATCTTTCAAGGAATATGCTCAACGATGGAGAGAATTGGCATCTCAAGTTGAACCACCTCTGGCAGAGAAAGAGCTGACTGGTTTGTTCATGGATACTTTGTCCCCCTTCTTTTGGGAGAAGATGATTGGCAGTGTGTCCTCCAGCTTCACAAACCTGGTGACTATTGGCCAAAGATTAGAAGAAAGAATCAAGAACGGTAAAGTGTCTAAAGTTGCTGAATCTTCTAATGGTGCAAAGAAATACCTTGGGAACTTTCAGAAGAAGAAAGAGGTAGAAGCCAATGTTGTCTCGACTGATAGAAGAGGACCTCTTCATAGGCATCAATGCACTGATCAACCACAAGTAGCAGTTGTTACTCCTGCTGTTAATGATCAACCAATTCAGGTTCCTCAACAACAGAATATTGCGCAGAATCAGAATCGGAATAGGGCCTAGTTTGATCCCATCCCTATGACATACACTGAACTATATCCTGTATTGGTGCAGAAAGGCTTGATTACAACTAGGCCTTTGATTCCTCGAAATCCTCCTCCAGTCGGGTTCACATCTGACCTTCACTGTGAATTTCATCAGGGAGCTGCCGGTCATGATTTAGAAAGCTGTTATGCATTGAAAAACAGAGTGCAAGAATTGGTGAAAACAAATATCTTCACTTTCAAAGAGGCAGGTCCTAATGTTATCAAGAATCCTTTGCCAAAACAATGTGGCTAAAGACTGAGTCGGGGTACCCTCAAGTCACTTCCTAAAGCCAGTGTTTCAGACAGGACAACTCATCCTTGTTACTGATTACTCACTAGGCCATGTTTCTTTATGTTTGCATTTTTCCCTTGTTTATGTTAAAATTGTTGCTTTCAAATACTGTTTATACTTTCATGTTAATTCTAATGAAATGAGCATTGCAATATTTTGATTCAAATCATTTTTCATTTACTGCTTTCAAATGTATTTCTCTTGTTTACTCCCTTTATCAAGCTTTTGTTTATGCAAAGATTTGAGGGAGGATGATGAAAACGAAATACCCATAATTATTGCTGGTATGCTTTCGAATAAAACTTTGCTGAGGGTGTACATTCATTGTTTCAACTCCCAAACACCGGAGAAATAAGGAAGTTAATCCCTTGTTCACCCCTTTGAGCCTAGAAGTTGGAGTTTCTTTCTATATGAAAAAACCCGCAATATTAACCTGGGGATGGGTAGTTCTCAGTTAATTTGGTTGTGCATTCAATTACAAGAGAAATCGTGCAAGACACCTTTCAACAAAGGTCGAGATCAAGCTTTCCTTTGCACACAGCAAGAAGTGTTGAAGATGCTCTCAAACAAAAAATGATGAAGATGGTTCCCCGTAACCATTGAGCAAGGCAGTCATTATCTTTCCAAGAAAGAAAAATGAATGAAAATAAAAATCAAAAGAAAAATCCCGCGAAGTCAAAACCTCTGAAGGAGACTTAGGAAAAAAAACTAGGGCATCCCGCTGACTGTAATTCCAAATGAAACAGTTCAGGAAAAAAGTGGGGCATCCCGCTGACTATAATCTCAAATGAAACAGTTCAGGCAAAAGTTGGGAATAATAAATTAAATCAGAAGAGGTCTTCAAATCCTCAAAATTCTCCACTAGAGTTGACAAAAGTCCTCAAAACAGCAAAAAGATGTAAGAAGAAGTGACTGTCATTCTCAAGAATCCTTTAGCTTCCGAGCCATCGTCATTGCTGCCATCAGTGCAATTCCAAAAATCTCTTGGAACCTGAATGCATATTCTGAATTAACTGAACGTAGGACTGAAGAACATCACGAAGATTGGGTTGGGTACAAATAAACTTTGAGCCTTTATCCTTTATTTCTTAACCCGTGAACTAGACCACGTTACAACCCTCAAAAGACCTAATTGAAGCCAGGTTTCTTTTGAAAGCATACTACAGCAAGGTTGCGTAAACTGACTCCTATGATCTTTTGCGAATAATTTATTTTGGTTTCATACCTTTGTTTTCACTTTAAAAGTATAAAACATTGTGTTTTAACTAGTGATGCATTTTCTATACACCAATAACATCATTTTAAAAATGACTTTGGATTCAAAACTTTTGCATGAACTTTGCATTAAAATTACCATGTTTGAATAAACGATTTTTGCTTGCAAACAAGCTTTCCTCGTCAAGGAATTCCAAATAGCTGAGAAACTTGGTCAGTGATCATATCAGGGGCAAGTATCTTCCAGATTCAGTTGTGAATCAATTCAAGATTTGTTTCTTAGTGCGAGTTTTCTCATAATTGGTTAGCCAGAAGATTATTTTCAAGACTCATACTGGGGCATTTATTCCCAACAAACATTTCAAGAGCTCAAGCCATGATCAGTTTATTCCAACAATCATCTCAAAAGCTGAATCCATGATCATTTAATTCCCAACAAACATTTCAAGAACTGAAGCCATGATCACTTTGCCTCCAATAGTCATTTTGGAGCGGAAGCCGTGATCAGCTCATTCCAGCAACTTTCAACTGAAGCCATATCAGTTTATCTTCAACAGACAGCTAATCTGGGACAAATCCCCATGCAGCTCTCTAGTCTTTCCTCAGAAGATCATCAATTCAATATAGTTTACAAGTGTGACAAATTTGGGTTCAGGATATTTTCTTTCCAATCAAATTTGGCAGAGTTCTCCGTGTTGAGGAATCAAACATCCAATCTTACCTCCACAAAAGAGTGAAACTCCATTGTCATAAACGTCATCTTTACATGCATAGATCATTCACATATCATGCATAACAAAATTCACACATAATGCATAACAAGAGTGTTTCATCCTCATTTGCATTTCCCGAGATCTTGGTTCAGTTGACATGTCACCTTGAGATTAAAGTCCAACTTACTTGGCACCTACCAAAGCAAACCTCAGTTCAGCTGTCTCTCTTTCGTCCAATGCTAATATTGGATGAGTTGTTTCTCTCTTCCTTCCAATGCTAATCTTGGATATGTGGTCTCTTTTGTTTCCATCCAAAGCCAGTATTGGATGTTGTTACCTTCTCCTTCATTCAAAGCCAGTATTGAATGTCAAGATCTCTTTTTCCATCCAAAGCCAGTATTGGATGTTGCTATCTTTTGTTTTTGTCCAAAGCCAATATTGGATGTTGTTATCTTTGTTGTTGTCCAAAGCCATTATTGGATGCCAAAATTTGTCTCCCCTCATTCAAAACCAATATTGGATGTTGTGATCTTTTCTCTCGTCTAAAGCCATTATTAGACATTGAGTTTTCCCTTCATTCAAAGCCATTATTGAATGCCAGAATCTTTTGTTGTCGTTCAAATCCAGTATTGGACGCCTTGTTTTTTTTCTCACCCAATCCAAAGCCAATATTGGATATTGTGATCGTTTCTCTCGTCTAAAGCCATTATTAGACGTTGAGTTTTCCCTTCATTCAAAGCCAATATTGGATGTTGTGATCTTTTCTCTCGTCTAAATCCATTATTAGACATTGAGCTTTTCTTTCATTCAAAGCCAATATTGAATGTCAAGATCTCTTTTTCCATCCAAAGCCAGTATTGGATGTTGTTACGTTTTCTGTCGTCCAAGGCAAGTATTGGACGTCTTGTTTTTTTTCCTCACCCCATCCAAAGCCAGTATTGGATATTGTGATCTTTTCTCTCGTCTAAATCCATTATTAGACGTTGAGCTTTCCTTTCATCCAAAGCCAATATTGGATGTCATGTTTCTTTTCCGTCCAGCGTCTTTCCTGTACGACTCTAATGTAGCTTCAGATCCGGTCTTATCCCACATCTAATGTTCTTCTAGATTTTTATGATTGTCTTTTCCAGAGAGTTGCTCACCTCATTCAATTCCATTCTTGGATGTCGCTGCTTGCCTTCTCGAGGTTTATCTCTTTTTTCCAATTATTGATGGTTACTTTTTGTCGCCCTGACAGATATCCAGAAGTATCTTGTTGTTTCCCTAGTGTGCCTTTCCACGTCATTTCATCTGAACTACCAAGTTTCCAGTTTCGAGTCTTTCCATATTCCCACAAAGTCTGTTTCATCTCATACATCATTCAAAATATATATATCAAAAAAAGATTCCATGCACTACGCCAAAAATAAGTTTTAGCAGCACATAAAAGAAAGCGCTTTTGGAAAAAAGCGCTGCTGTAGGTTTTAAAAAAAATTCGCTTAAAAAAGCGCTTTCAAAGGGTGCCTTAAGAAAGCGCTTTTCAAAAGCGCTTCTAAAGGTCACCCTTAGAAAGCGCTTTTTGGGAAGCGCTGCTAAAGCTGGCCTTTCAAAGGGTACCTTAAGAAAGCGCTTTTCAAAAGCGCTGCTAAAGGTCAGCCTTAGAAAGCGCTTTTCCAAAGGGCTGCTAAAGCTGGCCTTTAGAAAGCGCTTTTAAAAGCGCTGATATAGGATATGCTACGAAAGCGCTTTTTGATGTAAAAGCGCTGTTATAGATGACCTTTAGAAAGCGCTTTTAAAAGCGCTTTCGTAGGTAGTTTTATAATAAATATCAAAACACAATTCGTATCACTTTTCTATTCTCAATCAGATTTTCTTCACGAAAAAACCCTAAACCAGAGCTTCTACGGTGGTCAACGGCGCTCCACTTCTCCAGCCAACTGCAATTCATATCAGGTTTCATTTTTTTCATTTGTCTCCTACTCACGATATTAGCAGTAAATCTTTTCCTTCCTACATTCATCCTTTGTCCCTCATCTCTCTCTCCGCTCCAAAACCCTTCTTTCGCCTCAATATTCTTCTTTGTTCGTTTTGTTTCTTATCTTCTCCTTCTCCGATCTACAGATCCATCACTTTTGAGCCATCACTTAGTCTCCATAAAAAGGAGCCTTCTTAACATACTATATATGATTGGATTGGAAGAGAAAGCTAGGAACTCAAAAGTCTTGTGCACGTGCGAGCAAATTTATGGAGGTAAAGTTAAGGTTTTGCTTTTATCTATTTTGATTGAAATCGCTCCTCTAACTTTTGAGCATTTGGTCTTGCGATTTGAGGAAAACATAATCTTATTTAACAAACCCTAAGATCAAATCATCAATATATCTTTGGCAATTGATTTTGAACTTGTTTTTCTATTTAGTACGTTGAGTTATGAATTTTTTGGTCCACTGGTTTTGAATTGCAATGTTAGGTTTGTATGTTGTGGTATAATCTACCATGGAATAGCTTAGGATGTATGAATATTTAAAGTGCACATAGTATTAATGTATGTTTAGATACTTTCATATATATTTTAAACATTATTTATGTAGTTTAATTTAGGGGTGTGTCTTCTTTTTCTGTTGTGATCTGTAGCCACTTTTGTTTCCAGTTCCTAAAAGGCCCTATTCTTTAATAACAAAAGAAATTGTATTGAGGCATATTTAGAGTTTGTTTTTTTACTTCATCTAATTTTTTAAGTATTTTACTAAGTTATTTTTTGGGGATCGGTTGCTATATTATGTTTTAAACGGGAGAGTTTCAACTCAAGAGCTGGCTTTAAAAGTGGCATTTAGATTTTGTGGAACATCCAAAGAGGCTAAAAAAGTATCAGTTGATGCCAATTTTATGGCAGATTTTGTTAAGTTTTTGAACGTAATGATTCCTCAATGCTTATCTTCTTTTTCAGCATACACATGTCAAAGGATACCTCGATGCTTATAATCCAAATTGCTTTGATTCACCTCTTGGAATATACATCAATCGAATTAAGGTGAGGATATGTTTGTAATATATTGTTGGATAGTCATACTAAAGTTAACATTAAACCCGCGATTGAAAATTTGTGTGTGTACTGTATTGTTTAACTTGATTTTTCTAAATTTTCCTTTTATGATCAACACCTGACATAATGTTTCATTTTTACAAAAAAATATTACAAGGATTATTGTGAAATAAAATTTCCTTGATGTAATTATCAAACTATCTATATCCCATGAAATTAATTGATCTTATTCTCCATGTTGTATACGGAATCAAAACTACATTGAATGTGGACCTATATCCAACAAAGCCTTTTTGATGGTACACTTGCTTGCTGATGCATAGAAGTACAATTAGTAGTTACTATGAAGACTTTTATTTTTATATTAGATTCTTACTCCCCTTAAAAAAAAGGATTCATGATTTTTTCTATTCAAAATCCTTTGGCCTTTAATTCTTAAATTGCACATCCCTTGGTTATTGTTGTTGTATTGTATATATACTTTGATGTATCACAAAAAGAGGTACATTTAAAGTGTTAATTATATGATCCGAATAAAAAACTGCATAATTTTATAATTTAACTGAGTCTATATGATTTTTAGGTACCTTTTCAAGGGTCACAACAAGTGAGCCGGAAAATCGTTGGCGTACCACCCAAGAAAAGGGTTCCTACTAGATTTTTACCTCGATACCGGCAGTATCTTGAAACAATAGTGGGAACAACAGATTTGATGGATGGTGGTATTCGTCAAATGGATATGGATCAAGGTATTTTTGGTTTTCCTTGCACCGAAATAATTGGACATGAGGACGTGGAAGAGATTTTCCGTCATAAAGAATTAGGCGTCAGTATTATGCACGCATACATCCGGTCACCCCATCTTTATATATGTAATTAGCTGAAAAAAATTTTAAACATTTCAATGAATATAGTATAATATTAATTATGTTTTTATTTAAGGTTGTTATATGACAAATTGATGCGCGGGAATCAATTGTCAAACAGATTCCATTTCGTGTCTTCCTCCCGTGTCAGCGGAGCGACAATTGGTAGGGAACCGGATTCAGTAAGAGAGCACTTAGTCGAAAGATTCATGGCAACTGGAAGTACAGAAAGCTTATATCTTTGGACGTATAATACTATTCCTACAGGGTTAGATTTTCATTCTAAGTTCATTTTAATATTTGTAATTTTTGCGTAGAAAATTTTCTTCTAAACTGTTGTTTTAATTTATAGACATCACTGGTTGTTGGTTGCTATCGATCCTATAAAAGAAGTGGTCTATTATCTGAATTCGGTTGACGGTGATTGGACAAATTATCCGGATATGAAGTTAATGATTGATACGTAAGTGAGATTATTCTAAATATTTGTGTGTATTTATATATTTAATTATTTATGTGACATTGTTCTAAATATATATTTTTATTTTGTTAGAGCGATACAAGTATTCCGATGTCAAAGAGAAGCTTGGGTACAACGGTCTAAATCAAACAACATTAATTGGATCAAAGTGCAGGTATATTAATTTCCACTATTTTGCTTATAATATTTATGCTATTTGATAGGGTTGATTTTGTAAGACTGGTTTAGTTGTTGTTAGGGTTGATTTTGTAAGACTGATTTTGAGTTACAATGCTGATAACAATGGTTTTTATATATTTTGAGGTACAAAAATGGTGTATATATATTTTGGATTACAATGGTATACAATGCATTACCGCGGTTTATGAATTACAGGTTATGGCAACTGGTTTATATAAATAATATGCTGCAAATAATGCAGGTATATGAATTATATAAATTATACCTCTAAAAAAAACACCCTATGAAAGCGCTTTTTCAAGAAAAACACTGCCTTAGGTAACCTATGAAAGCGCTTTTTCACAAAAAGCACTGTCTAAGGTAAACATATGACAACGCTTTTCCAAGAAAAATTGCTGCTAAAAGACCACCTACGAAAGCGCTTTTCCAGAAAAAAGCGTTGCTAAAAGCCTACCTAAGACAGCGCTTTTCCAGAAAAAAGCGCTGCTAAAAGAAAACTTATGAGAGCGCTTTTCCAGAAAAAAGCGCTGCCTTAGGTAGACCTATGAAAGCGCTTCTTCATAAAAAAGCGCTTCCAAAAGCCTACTTAAGAGAGCGTTTTTCATTAAATAAAAAGCGCTGCTAAAACCTATAGCAGCGCCACCTTAGAAAGCGCTTTTAAAGGCCAAAAAAAAACGCTTTCGTAAGTCTTTTTTGGTGTAGTGATGCATTCATTCATAACATATGCTATCATCTCATCGCATCAGGGACGAAATTCAAGCTTGTTTGTATTTAATTAATTTCCGACTAACTGGCATAAAGATAATTAAATAGGGGCAGCTGTTGTACCCTAAATTTCGCCCTCTACCTTTTTTCATTCACACTTTCATATCATACTTTGTCATTTTGGTCACAACAATTAACAAATAGCTTCATTCATCACATTTGTATCCTATCTTTAAGTTTCCTTTTGTGTTGTTGACTAACTTCTAATCAAAATACAAAAAACATTTGTCTTTGTCTTTGCATATTTGTGTTTTGTAGGTACCGAGTCGAAGCATATGGCAAATAAGGTTTTCCGGTATTATTTCCCTAAAATCTCTATTTGCAAAGACAAAGAATTAAATTTCTTTTTCATTTTTTCACTGTACAATCGATTGCTCATAGAGTGCAATCGATTGCACAAAGTGCATTTTGCGCAATTTTTGAAAAAATACACTGTGCAAATCGATTTTCACTGTAGTGCAATCTATTGCACAGCGTGAAAATTTGAAAAAAAATCAACATTTCAAGCTTGTCAAATTTTGGCTCCAATTTGACTCTAATTTTTGAAAGAATTATCATTAATTCAAATTTTGGCTCCAAGAATTAATTACCAAATTACCACTAATCCCAATCCTAAACTCTATAAATAGAACCCTCATTTCATTCAAATTTCAAGCTTTTGATAGCCAAATCCACCTTGCTAAAAAATCTCTCAATTCTCTCCATCTACCAAATTCACTCAAAGCTCCATTTTCAAAAAGTTAGTAAGCTTTGCATTGAAGCTTACTAATCTTTGAGCTAAACCTTCATCCAAACACTTTTTCTCCATCAATTCTCTATATCCAAGCTTGGACAATTGATTCTTGTGGTTGAATTGAAGCAAATTCTTGAAGTTGTGTTGATAATTCTCTAGATCTACCTTTGGTAAGTTAGATAATTCATCTTTCACAATGTGATCTCTTAGTGATCTTTGGGATTGATTCATTGATCATGGTTTTGTGATTCCATTGATTCTATTTTCTCATAATTTGATGGAATTTTCGTGCTCAATTGAATCCATGATCATAAGGTGTTTGATGGAAAGTTTGAACAAGAAATTGGCCTTTTAAAATGTTGTTTTGCTGTCTGTAACAGCGTACAATCGATTGATGTAACAGTGCAATCGATTGCACTAAGTGAAATTTGATCTAATTTTTGAAAACTTCACTGTGCAAATCGATTTACACAGTAGTGCAATCGATTTGCACAGAGACAGAATGCATTTTTTTTGCCTTGTTTTAGGGCAGCTTTGATCCAAAATACTTTTTCTACTCACTCCTTTTGATTGTTGGTTTGGATTGTAATTTTAAATGTCCAATTTTTCTTTAAATTCAATTGACTTTGTGATGTAGATGAAGTTGGATAAATGTTCATCAATTTAAATCTACCTAAGGGTGAATTATTTAATTCATTTTTGGTGCTTTGAATTAATGATATGTTCAGTGCTTTAATCCATCTAGAGGAGTGGTTGAATTTAAAGATAAAAGAATTTTGAGGTGGTGATCCAAATTAGCTTATCATCCCCCTCCCTCTTCATATTATCCCTATATTTTTTAAATGTGCTACGTGTTAAGGGGTGATGATCTCTATATCATTTATCCAAACATGAAGTACATAGATTGCTATTGACCGGCCTCAAAATAGGTGCGACTTCTACATAAGTCCACTTACGATTGCTTAACATAGCGCTAAATTATGTCCCAATTCTAATAAATGATCATTTATGGCCCAAACCTATGTTTGGAAGCCCAAGTATGTTAATTTGATCTCTTTGATCCAACAAACTTGAGATTCATTGTGTGGAGGCTTTGGTTCTACCAATCCTCTAATGGATCTACATCACTTTTGGTCAACGCGGATCACTTAAACATCGTTGATCATTACATTTTACTTTTTGAGGATTCCAAAATGGATGATATACTTGATAAAAAGCAAATGCAACTTGTTGTGTGGAGGCTTTGGTTCTACCAATCCTCTAATGAGTTCCAAATGCAAGTTTCAAGATGGTCATCCAACTAACCACTAATTTATAACAATTGACTTTACTTTATGCTTTTATTTTTATGCTTTATGTACCATTTACTTTAAGCATTTACATTTCATGCCATTTTCATCTTTGCTCACTTGAGCATTTACTTTTATGCTATTTTCATCTTTTATCACTTGAGCATTTACTTTTATATCATTTTTATTTTGCTCACTTGAGATTTTCTTTTCCTTTTAAAGACACTTAATAATAAACATGAACCATAAAAAACATTATTGATACTTGGACTACTTGGTTACTATCCTTGGCATTATGGAGTGATGGACTTCTTGGACTTAGGAATAGAAACCTTGGCTTATATTGGAGACCTTGTGACCTTAATTGATATTTTGTCTGGAGCTCTTGAGGTTTATCTCAAGACATTGGGTTGTTTGTTTTCTTTGTATGCAGATTATTGTGATTACATACTTTGTTTGTAATCTGGAATTCCCCCGTATACAGCCGTTACTCTGCCCAATTTTTTCGAAGACTTAATACACTTGAAGTTTTATCTTCTCAAGAGGTCTAGTATCTTAGCTTGCTTGGTTTCAATCCAAAGAATGGGAATTCTATCTTGACTCATAATGTCAAGTGTTGGCTTCTTGTTGGTTAGACGGTTCTCTTCCTTAGCTTTTACCTTATGCTTTAGGATAGTCCCTTTATCTCCTCCCATCTTCTTTAATTTTCAAAATCTTCTCATATTTTTCAAAACCTTCTTTGTTTATAAAATCGAATCGCTTTCATAATAAACCTCGGCTTTGTCGAGTGATTTTCTTTTTAAAACTTCTTTTCTTTAAACAAACTTCAATACACTTAATCATACTTTGACATTTTTCTTCAAAAATTAACAAAAACACTTCAACTCATTCAAACTCTTTTGTGCGCTCGAGCACCCTTTACCCTTCAAAACTTTTTTCAAGATGAGACATTATTCATTGATAGTCGAGCAACATTCTCTTATCCCTATGGTTATAAAGGTGTCGACTTTTCTACTTGAGTGCTAGAGGCGTTCTCAAACCCTCACTCTTGTTGACGCATGGTCCATCTTTCCCACACCTTGTGGGTGTTAGTCGAGATTTCTCTCCTAACAATGACGACTTGTCTCCTTATTTAAAATCAACCAACAGACAAGTATTTTCTAGCTGAACTACGGTGCTCTGACTTTCCCATTGCACGAGGGAGTACGTAGGCACTAAGTCTTACGACCCAAGGCGAGCAACAAAAATAATAAAAAACATTTTATTTTGTTTACAAATACTCATTCATTCTTTTACTTTAGCAAGTAAACCTTTACATGACACTCCTTTTAAAAGAAACCAAACAAAGTGGATCCTACGGAGTATCGTAGATGCTTAGGGTGCTAATCCCTTCCCTTTGCATAACCGACCCCCGTACCTCGATCTGTGATCTTTTTGGGTTTTGTTCGCTTTTTTCCCATTTCCCTTTGGAAACAATAAAGTGCGGTGGCAATTTCATTGTGTTAAGTTAAGTCAATTGATGGCTTAATCTCAAATCTTTACCGCTACATTTCTTTACATATCATCACTGTCGCAATTGAGCGCCAGGAAAGTGTGTGACACCAACGTACCAATTGTATCGATAATTAGCAATATTCTCAGGAAAAACTCGTCCAAGCGTAGTATCGCGTGATAACCATTTACAGATTACTCTGTCATAGCTTCTGCACTACACCTAAAAGGCCAAGATGGGTTAAAGGTTCTATGGTCCTGAGTTTCAGCAGGATCCCAGGTCGAAAGCAGCATAGCTTCCCGATTACTCTGTAAAGTATACTACAGTCAAAGAGGAGTCCATTGAGTGGGGGATCCCATGTCTCCTTTTTTGGGATTACTCCCTCAAAGTTAACATGAATATACCAATCATTCTATCTTAAGTTTGCCCAAGTCCGGGTATAGGACTAATGAGAAATCACCAAGCACCTTGAAAACCAGAGAAACATATATACAACATATAATATACAACAGATAATAACACATACACAAATAAACAACTATAGGCTCAACCCACTTAGGGATGGACCAGCAATAGGTTGATCTTTCCCCAGTGAAGTCGCCATTTTTTTCTGTAGCAGTAGAAATATTGATACTAAGCCATTAGATTGACTTGACTCGAACAGATCAAATTAAAAATCACCATTGCGCTTTATTGTTTCCAAAGGAATTGGAAAAGAGAGAATAACCCAAAAAGAGGGGGAGAGAATCTAAGTTCGGGGGTTGGTTATGCAAAAGGAAGGTATTAGCACCCTAAACATCTACGGTACTCCGTAGGAACCTCTTTGAAAATTTGTGTATTTTGGCTATAAATGTTGTATAAAAAATAGATGGTGGGGATGAGAAAAGAAATTTTTTTTATAATTTTTGCACCCACCGCGGTTGTGAACCTTTAGTGCCTACGTACCACCTTTCATGCAATAGTGGATCAGGGTACTCGTAGTTCACCTTTTAAAAATTTTAAAACAACAAGTGTGTTGGTTAATTTTAATAGACAAGACATCATCGTCTTATCCGAGTGGAGAGCATACTTACTACCCACGATTATGAGAAAGAAGAATTTGCGTCATCTCAAAGTGGAGGATATAGCTTGGATTTTATAATCAACAAAGCCTCACTCAACACCCAAGTGGAAAATATCTCACTTTACTACATATCGTAGAAGTATAGTAGCTCGCATCACTACAAGGATTGACAAGAGTCTAATATTTTGAGAAAAGTTTTAAGGTAAAAAGAAAAAGTGACAAAATGGTTTGAATGAGATTGATTTACTTTTAGTCTTCTCACAAAAAATGTCAAAGTATGATTAATTTGATTGAAGTTTGATTAAGAAAATATTTTGAAAACACATGGACATAAGTCCAAGTTTATTGTGAAAATGGTTCAAGTTTAGAAAACAAGAATAATTTTAAAAAGGAGGGAGAAGATTTTTTGAAATTAAAGAAGGTGGAAGGAGATGAAGGGATTATCCTAAAGCATAAAGTTAAAGCTAAGGAAAAGAACCATCTAACCAACAAGAAGCTAACACTTGACAGAATGAGTCAATGTAGAATTCTCCTCCTTTAGATTGAAAACAAACAAGAAAAGATAATTAACCTTTTAAGAAAACCAAGCTTCAATTGCATTAAGTCTTCACAAAAATTGGGCAGAGTAACGGCTGTATACAAATGACTTCCCGACCACAGACAAAGCATGTAATCACAATAACCTGCACACAAAGAAAACAAACAACTCAATGTCTTAGAGTAAACCCCAAGAGCTCTAGACAAAATAACATTTGAGGTCACAAGGTCTCAAGTTAGGTTAAGGTCTCTAATCCTAAGTCCAAGAAGTCCATCACTCCATCGTGCCAAGGATAGTAACCAAATAGTCCAAGTAACATTAAAGTTTTTTATTGTTCAAGTTGATTATTAGGTATCTTCAAAAAAGAAATGAAGAGCTCAAGGGAGCAAACTAAAAATTACATAAAAGAAATGCTCAAGTGAGCATAGATTAAAATAGCATGAAATGTAAATGCTAAAATAAATGTACTTAAAGTAAAATCATAAAGTAAAATCACAAAATAAAGTCAATTGTTAGAAATTAGAGGTTAGTTGAATGACCATCTTGAAACTTGCATTTGAAACTCATTAGAGGATTGATAAAACCAAAGCCTCTCAACAAAAAGTTTCATTTTCTTTTTGTCAAGTATATCATTTATTTGAAATACTCAAGGCAACCATAAATGATCAACGATGTTTAAGTGATTCACTTTGATCAAAACTTATGAAGATTCATTAGAGGATTGATAAGACCAAAGCCTCCTAACAATGAATCTCAAGGTTATTGGATCAAAGGATTCAAATTAACATACATGGGCTTACAAATGGGTTTGGGCCACGAATGATCATTTCTCAAATCGGGACAAAATTGTGTGATGTGTTAAACAATCGTAAGTGGACTTATATAGAAGTCGTACCTATTTCGAGGCCAGTCAATAGCAATTTATGTGTCATATGTTTGGAGAAATGATATGTATATCATCCTCTAACAACATGTGACACAATAAGAAGAGGATGAGATGAAGAGGGGAGGGATAATATTTAAACCACATTTGAACCAAAAATTTAATCAAGCCATCATTAATATCATCCATCCATTTTGGTGGAGTTAAACTCAACACTCAAGATCCAATGATATTAATGAAGCTCAATGATCAAAATCTCATAGTTCAAGATCAACCAGAATATATACAAAATAAAATTTTATTTTGAAATAAAGAAAAAGATTTTTAAAATGTTTTTTTAAATGAAAATAAAAGGGAAAAATAGAAACTATATTCAAAACTTTCAAGAAAAATTCAATGAGACCATAGAAAAATTAGAAATGAGCTCAAATATTTTAATAAAATTTTGGGTAATTTTTTTAAGTCAAACTATTCTTAAACTAATTAAAACTACTCAAATAAATAGAAAAAAGATCAAAAATAGTAGAAGGCAGAATAAAATTCTAAAAAAATTTCAGAAAATCAGAAACAATAAAAATGATATTTATAAAAAGTTTCAGAATTTAAAAATGTCAGAAAGTACTTTTTAAACAATTAAAATAAAGCAAACAAAGCAAAAATTATGAAAAATATCAAACCTTAAAATAAAAATATGAAAAAATATTTACAAAGTCATAAATAATTTAAAGTTTTTTGTTTTTTTTTTAATTTTTGGATAGAAAATAAAAGAATTGTGAATTCTTTAAATTAAAACAAATTTTACCAAAATAAATAAATCAGAAATAATGTGAGGCATTGGATCCAATTCACTAAAGCATGACGGAACATCAAGTGGCTCAGAAACGAAGATGTATGGTGATCCCTGGTTAACAAACGCGCACTGAAGTCACAAAAGTCATACCAATCACAACATTTGAATTGTCACGCTTTCATTGGTTGAAGAGGTCACGTAGGTCATCTTCAACCTCCAGCTACCCTGCAACTAGGGCGAAATCATAATCCTAAAATCTATAAATTTAGACGATCATAGTGGTATCATTAGACGCGTCTCTTGAAGATGATCACAACTGTATCCTCGCGCCAAATTTATATAAAAAATAGCTTACTCGATTTGAAAAAGATCAGAGATGTTTAGGAAAATTTGAAATAGAAAACAGATGTTTTGAAAGATCAGAGAAGTATCAAATGCATTGATTTACCAAAATTGAGTTAATAGCAAGCATCAGTGCACACCGTAGACCATTCCAGTAATTTGATTTATAAGATTTGATGCCTTAGACTACCTGAACAAAGTCAGATGAAGTTGCTATGTAAATGGACTTGGATAGCATGATTCCAGGAACCTCAAGGATTGACTCTTTTTTTGTTAGCTTCAGGGAAGTTCAAGGATGAAAGATCAGTGAAGAAATTGAATTGAAAGTGGAGAAAATAGGAATTTGAAATCTCATAAAATGGTGTTATGGATGGAGTTTGACAGAGTGATTTTGGCTCTTCAAGCTTGAGAAATTGAATGAGGTATGATCCTCTATTTATAGGGAAACAAGTGGGATGCTCAAGCGTGTGGAATAATGAAATTTGGAGGGAATTCGTGTGAACCTGATACATGAGGAGTGTGTGACCTGTTTAGCATCAAAACTCACTCAATCCTTGTGTTTCAAGGCTCTAATCCACTTTGGCAAGTTGGTTAAACATGCTTAGACCAAAAATGCATTCTAATTTGATGTTTAGAAGCCACAACATGAATTTCAAATTCTGACTTGAAGTGAAACTTCAGTTTCAAGGTACCATTTTTTAATCAAAGACATTCACAGCTCAAGGAGTCTTAGGGCATGATTCTTGAAGCTTTAGAAAGATGAGATCACAAGATTTACAATATGAAAATAATGGGAATTAATTGATGTTTGAGCTAAGAGTTGTGATGAGTCAAAGTTGAGAAAAAGATGTTGACTTTTATACTTAGAAAAATTTCAAGTTTTCTCTTCAAAAATGGCTTGTAATGTTTTGAGCTCAAACAAGACTTTCCTCCAAAATAAAGCTTTTATCATTGATGATATATTTAAATAGACTTCCTAAAGATAATTTTGAAACTTGAATCACTCAACCAAGTATTGAAAAAGTTATGGTCTTGCAAAATCGGTGAAAATTCATGAGATGACCTATAATCTTTTGCATCCTAAGAACATCTTCCATCCATTTTCAAGCTTTGCACATAAAAGAAGAGTTGAATTTCACATCCTTAGGATTATTATGGAAAAGTAATGGGCTCAAGGAGATAAGAATTGAGCAAGTTATGATCTTTTGAAGTCACATAAGGGAATTTGATGGCTTATCTAGAGGACTTGTAATCTTTCTTCATCATTAGGTATCTTCCACGCAAAATTTTCTTGAAACTTTTGAAGTGATTTGTTGATAACCCTTAAAAGAGAAGAATGTTTTTGTAATAACTAAAAAAATACCAAAAGATGAGCAAGATATAGCCTTTAGAAGTTCAAAACCCTAGCTCCTAGAGCAACAAAATGCCTTGGAAACCTTTTCAATTTTGACAAACCTTCTTGCACAAATACTTTTGTCATGTAATTAGAAGTTGTTGAGTATGATAATGAGGAACCATAGAAACCATAACCACTTATAAATATTTATAATTGAGGGAGATAAGCACTTGTGATCAAGAAATTAAAAACTTCTCCAATTAGGTCAAACTTCTTCCATCAACCCTTATATCCTTGAACTATCTTTGACAACTTGAGGCATGATGGATCATAATAGACTTTGTCATGATATTAATTTAAAGCATCTTCAATGATGAATCTTGAATCTTAATGAAGCTTTATTGAAGAAGGAATGTAAATAAACTCATGAACCTGTAGATCAACTTGATGGAATGTGTTGTGCTTTCACCTATAATAGCAACATATAGGGAAAACATTCATTGTATTTATTAGTTAAAAGTTAATCAATACAAAACCTATATGATCATAAAATACAAGTCAAGGTGCTTGTAATTCCCCATGAGCAAAGCTAAATATAAGGAGAAGAACCAAACCCTAGTGTAATCTTGTTATGATTGAGTTGATGATATGATATAGGAATCTTAGGGGGGGGGGGGGGGGGGAATTGGGGTACAACAACTGACCTTATTTAAGTGCCTTCTATCTAGAGATGGGAAGATTAAAATCTTCGTGTCAATGCGATTGAAGATACTTAAATATAAAACAAACCCTATTTTTGGCCCTAAGATGCCATGTAATGCTTATGATTATGAATGCAAATGAACAAATCTAAAAAAAATTATGCAAGACCCCACCGGGGATATAGTAAATAAAAACAGGGATCAAAAGAAAAACCCGACCAGGAAAATAAATCACTGGTGAACAAGGGACCTAACTCTATTGGGTTAAAGCCCAAAGAGGAAATAAGGTGTCATCAAACGATTAGCACTCACTGAGGAGATAGCAAAAAAGCAATGTCGACCTACCGGGGAAAGAAATGGTAAGATAATAGTGGTAAATACCAATATTAGGGGTGGTAACAAACGATTATCACCAATACTCACGACTGGAAACAAATGAACTTCTTCAGAGTAATGCTAATTCCAACGACGAACTATCTCCCATAATGACGAGACTACCATCCATTGGAAAAAGATCTCAACAACGAACTACCTTCCATAATGACAAGGCTACCATTCATTGGAGTAACAAATCTCAACAACAAACTACCTTCCATAATGACAAGGCTACCATTCATTGCAGTAACAAATCTCAACAATAAACTACCTTCCATAATGACAAGGCTACCATTAATTGGAGTAACAAATCTCAACAACGAACTACCTTCCATAATGACAAGGCTACAATTCATTGGAGTAACAAATCTCAACAAAGAACTACCTTCCATAATGAAAAGGCTACCATTCATTGGAGCAAATCTGAATCTTCTCTCGGAACTGACAGATTTACTAGGGAAGTACCGGTTGCTCAAATAAAGAGATCTGCCACTTGTTGTTATGAGAAGGAATTACAATAACGATTTCCTGGGGAAATAAATAGGACTTCCTGGGGAAATGCCAATATATTCTTGCTGAGGGGAAAAAACCTTCACGTGTAAAATAAATCCACATTCTCGAACTAAGACTCAAACTTGCAGAAATCAAAATAATAATGTTGTCAAGGACCACGAATTCAAACTAGAAATAAAACGGAATGAGACAGTTAACCAAAATAACACTTCATGAGAAATAAACTCAAGAGGGAAACACATTCTACCAAGACAAAAGCAAAAATCTTCCACGAGGGATAACTCAGTGGGGAAATTGAAAGAATATACATTTCTTGCCTAAGGTTGACACTCTATTGGAGAGAGGGTAACATAACTCTGCAAAATTAGGTAATATGTAAACAAAATATTTAATGAATGCATATGAGCAATGAATTACTAAATTCAACTATGCATGATGTATGTATGAGTGTATGAATATTATCATGTATATACTGACAAAATAGACACACAACAAAGAGAATAACCAGACAAAACCAACTTGGGTAAAATCAATACTTGGCTAAATCACATCCAGGATGAAAACTTCATAAGAAAGCAAGCACTAACTGAGGAAACAAATTCCTATTTTGCGGCTTAACTCCACTGGGAAGGAACAAAATCCGAAAATAATCAAATCATAATAATAAATCAGTACAGATACAAGGAAATAATATCCTCCTCCAGGCTTCACTGGGAAATATCACACAGACTTCAATGGGGAAAACAGAAGTTTCAACGTTTGTACTTCTACTAGGGATTGTAATACTGATTTTCATAGGACAGATGAAAACCACATTATCGAGATATCAATTGAAGATCTCGTACCAACTTCTCTGGGGAGAAATTATGAAACCTCGTGGGGGTAGTAATTTTTAGAGAGACCCGTTATCTCAACTTTTCTTGGATATTTAAGAAGTCAAACAATACAGTAAGAAATCAAAATTATCGGGATTTTAAATCAATCCCGGCACTTGGCGGGACAAAACCCAAAAAGTTGACAATTGTTTCAACACTTCTTAGAAAAGATATTTCCCTTGTCTAGTTTCCTGGGAAACAAAAAACAATAATAATGCTAATATTGCAAAGGGGCGATGTTTTGCAAATGATTCCATGTCAGCATACAAAGGGAAAGATACTTTCGTCATGTGAGTGAAGACCTTACTGGGGAATCTGGGATAGAGACTTCATACCATGCAAACCCGAAATTAAAATGAACCAAGACCTGACTGAGGAAAACAGGATCATAAACCCAACACTGCATCACACATCAATTGGTATCATCTTCAATTATCTAATAAGCACAAGAAGACCATACTCATACCAGCAAAAGTAACCTGGGAGAGCCTTCCTGGGGAATTCATACTTCCAAAATTTCAGAGTTCATCCATCCTTGGTGTGATACGATGGAAGAACCGACTGTTTAATACTGGTTTTGCATTTGTGTTCATAAATGTTGCGTTAAGAAAGAGTCGCCACCGACTTTTCTTTTATCCAACAAAGGAAAGGGTGAAAAGAACAGAAAAAGACCTTTTCGAGAATTTTCTGAGTAAGGGGGATAGATTATGAAAAGGGAAGGTGTTAGCACCCTTTCCATCTGTAGTTTTCTACGGGATCTTAGAGGTTTTCTCATTTTAAAATACCTTTGTGCTTTGTGTGTTTAAAAATGTTTTAAAATGCCTTAGTGTGGCGATTCGCTTTATGATAACTCTTGGATCAGTCCTCAAGAGTGTTGACAAAGCGAATGTTTTTGAAAGTGTTTTGAAATGTTTTATGTAAGTGCAAAAAGATTGTTTTTGAGCAAGTATTTAAGAACGGTCTACTTATACTCGAAAAAATGTTTATTCTTTTCCTCCTTATCCTTTAGACAGTGCTATCCTACTATTAGTGAGTAGGTAGCCCTATTGTTGGATGTATGAGGGACATCGAAGGGACATTACAGTCACGAAGGCAACTTGGCAAGAAATTTTAGTAACTTTCCTAAAGTTTCTAAGATCACTTTTAATCGAGGCAACATCGAAAGGGTCATCGAGGGACTTTTGATCTTTCAAACTAGAGGACAGCCACTAAAACTTCTCACGTTTCGAGAATTGTGACTGTTTTCTGAAGGCAACTGAGGTGCGATACCCTAGAGGTGCTCATGTGCAATTGTGTTTAGTTCAAATATTTATCTTGCACATTTAGGTTTGCTAACGTTTTTTTAATTTCAGTCTTTTCATGTAATCCTAGTTACTAGCAGTTATATTATACAGAAAAATGTAAAGTGCGAAGATAAAACCATACGCTATTACATGGCTTCGGGGAGGGGTTTACAATGTGAAGTGCATTAGATCTGATCAGATGGACATCTGATGGCACATGTCTGATGGTGTATAATGCACATCTAGCTACGAGGAGCACCGAATCTACATGAAACAAGTTAGAAAATATAAAAATGGAGCTTACTGAGGCGTTTTGTGATGTTTCAAGGCTTGGTAATGATTGTAAATGCTTCAGGGAGCCTCCAGGAATGTATTTGGATCTTTTGTTTGGACTGAGGAAGGCTGGAACTTAAAATGCGAAATTTACAACTTTGATTTTTTTTGCAAAATTTGTAGAGCTTTTCCAGGCTGTATATCATGTGTCTTGAAGCTTCCTAATGTGTCCTTTATATAGAGAGGAGGGAGGAGACAAGAGAACAAAGGTAATAACAACCATAAACATGTGTTTTTAAAGCCATGAATGATGTTTTGTAACTTTTCCAAAGACATGGAATCTTGTCCTTTTTGAATTTCAATGAATATGGACATTGCTTGCACTAAATTTTATGGGCCTAGGCTGTCCAAAACATCAACCCAAAGCTGAAAGCCCATTTCCAATTATTTCATACATTTTATTTTATATTTATTTGAAATAAACTAAAATAAATATGAATAATATTGTTAGCAAATGCAAAGCATGCCAAGAATAATTTTAGAGGTCCTATATAGGCTTAGGAAGATGTTTGAAGTCCAAAAAATTAAGCCATTGACCTAAAACTTCAAGTTTGCTCAATGCATAATTCTTGAAAATTCCCAAATTTTCCCAAATTGGACAAGGCATATATTTCTCAATTTTTATCTCATGATGATTCTCTTGGACTTTTTGGAAATCCCAAGATGTCTACTTCAATCCCTCTTTTTATCAATTTTGCATTTGAAGATTTTATCTTGATGTAAATGGTCTTGACAAAAAGTGCCTTTTGTTGACTTTCTGAAAATGACCTGTAATGTATAAGCTTGTATATTTAAATTTTGCATTTATGGGACTTTAGGGATTAAGAGAAGGTTTGGGGAATTGGATTCTCTTCAAAATGAGCTTTGGTTGGGAAAAAATGGATGAAGTATGAGAAAGTTATGCCTGGTCAAAGTTTGGTTGACTTTTCCTATAGAAACCCTAATTAGAAATTCTTGACTTTTGATGAATTAGGAGAATTTCATGAGGGTTCATGATCAACCCTTGATCAAATGATGGATACCACTTCAAAATGTTGATTTTCACCAAAAATATTGAAGTTTGACTGTATATAGACCATAGTTGACTTTTGACCTAGTACGGTTGATTTTCAAGCATTTGAGCAATTGACTGAGCAAACTTGTAGTGCAAGGTACGAAATTTGTCATGGATAATCTTGAAGACATATTAGGACCATGGAATACATTTGAGACCTTTGGAGCTCACACATCTTGGTGAAAAATGAAACCCTAAGTGGAAGGCCAATGCTTAGGAGGAGAATTTGTCTGATCAATTCTTGGTCAACCTTGAGAAATTGAGGACCTCTGGGAGTATGTCTTGTGTGAAAATGGGAGGGAAAATTTTGGGGTACAACAGCTGCCCATGTTCAATCTTCTTAAACCCGAGGATTTAGATTGGCTTGTCTGCCTTTCATGATCTGAAGGTGGAAGATGATTGAATACTAGAGTGCCCAGAAATTTGCACTCGCAGGAAGTAATACTGAGGGTTGACAACGTCGGGAATGGGCTTACAGATGCCATTTGGAGAATATGACTGAAATTCATCGGAGATGGGCTTAAAGACGCCATCCAGAGAATATTACGGAGAGTCGTCGGCGATGGGCTTAAAGATTCCATCCAGAGTAGATGCTGACTTCTAAGAGGTCTCGTTGTGGGGGTTCTTGTTCCTATTGTCTGAGGAGGAGTCCACTGGGGGATGTTGATTTATGTTGTTTTCCTGTTTAAGGAAAACTCTCTGGGGAATAGAGTCTAGGAACTTCAGTTGTCCATGGCTATACTGAGGGGTTATCTCTGAACTGGAGAGATGAAAGTTTGTTATTTTCTGGTTGAAATCCAGGCTTCGCAGTAATTTACTAGGGAGAATGGAATTAACTGCTATCTGGAAATGCATCAAAAGAAACCTGTGTGGGGCTATTTCAAGATGAGTCCGGGTAAGACTTCATCTGGAAGTGTATGAGAGGGAACCTGGGCAGGGATGTTTTAAGAGATATATGAGAGGGAGCCTGGGTAGGGCAGCTTCAGGATGAGTCTGGGAAAAACTGCATCTGGAAATTGTAAGAAGGAACCTGGGTAGGGTTTCCTCAGGATGAGCCCGTGTAAAACTGCATTTGGAAATTATGAGAAGGAACCTGGGTAGGCTTGCCTCAGGATGAATCTGTGTAAAAATGCATCTGGAAATTCAAGAGAAGGATCCTGGGTAGGGTTGCCTCAGGATGACTCCGTGTAAAACTGCATCTGGAGATTGTGAGAAGGAACTTGGGTAGGGTCGCCTCAGGATGAGTCTGTGTAAAATTGCATCTAGAAATTCAAGAGAAGGAACCTGGGTAGGGTTGCCTCAGGATGAGTCCGTGTAAAACTGCATCTGGAAATTCAAGAGAAGGAACCTGGGTAGGGTTGCCTCAGAATGAGTCTGTGTAAAACTGCATCTGGAGATTGTGAGAAGGAACTTGGGTAGGGTTGCTTCAGGTTGGTTCTGTGTAAAACTTCAGAATGAGGGAGAAGGAACCCGTGTAAGATTGCTTCATGAAGAGCCCGTATAAAGTTGTATTTGGAAGTCAGAAGAGACCCGTGTAAGATTGCTTCATGAAGAGCTCGTATAAAGTTGTATTTGGAAGTCAGAAGAAACCCGTGTAAGATTGCTTCATGATGAGCCCGCGTAAAGCTGTATTTAGAAGTCAGAAGAAACCCGTGTAAGATTGCTTCATGTTGAGCCCGTGTAAAGCTGTATTTGGAAGTCAGGGGAAACTCGTGTAATATTGCTTCATGATGAGCCCGTGTAAAGTTGTATTTGGAAGTCAGAAGAAACCCATGTAAGATTGCTTCATGTTGAGCCCGTGTAAAGCTGTATTTGGAAGTCAGAAGAAACCCGTGTAAGATTGCTTCATGATGAGCCCGTGTAAAGTTGTATTTGGTCACACATATAATTACACTGTTTTGTTTCAGGAGCTAATCTTGGACCTATTGAAAATTGTTGATGATAAATATATGTTGATTGATCTTTCCTGAAAAGGTAAAGCGTTAGCTGTATGCAATGTCATGATGTATGAAATTCATTGTGTAATGGTGTTCTCAAAATAAATGAGATTGGAATGTATGCATTTGTACTGCAGATGATATGACGTTTGTAGAATGATGTGTGAATGCAATATGTGAATGTCTCAGTTGATCTATTACATCGCTGTTGAATTAGGGAAAATAAATCCCTGATTGCAGCCAGCGATGAAGAATGTAGGTCTTCAGATTTTGTTGAAGCTGAACTGTTGGGAGATGATCATTCGTTGTTAGAGAAATAAAATTTGTTGGGGAAGGAAAGCTTTGTGCGCTGCCTGAGGATTTTGTGAAATCCTAATGAGGAATCCTGAGAAGTTTGACGACTTTACTGGGGAAAACCTGATGTTAGAGCAGTAGTTGGAAATTCCTATTTTGTCGGGGATACAAGAACACCTGACATCACTAGGTTGTAAGTAGAGGATATGGCAGCGACTTTTTAGTAAGATGCCCTTGCCTCTATACCTGCTGGAGAAAGTACTTGCGGAGACTTTGTGGATGGTTTGAGTGTCATCCCAACTCCTAGGGTGCTTGGTAAATGCTGATCAGGGTCCTAAGTCTTCTACTGATAAACATGTGACAAGATAATGGGACATAGTCGTACGTTTTTAATCCCTAACTTTTGAATGCACCTCCCTTTTGGGTTTTCAGTCCATCGGGATACCCTTTTTTGCTCAAGCCGCCTTTTCAGTTTTTCGACTTCTCGGGTGTATAATTTTTTTGTATATATCCCTAATTTTTTTCCTGAACTCTTTTGGATCGCCGGGAGGCCCTTAATTTTGCCTAGGCCTGTCAACCTAGCGGGTCTTTTTCATGCGTAGTATTTTATGACTATGTCTGCGCTTATAGGATGTGGAGAGTTGTCACCGTTTATGACAAAAAGTGTTGTAGAAATGCTAAAAAATGTTTATGTGATCGCAGGTGCCCTTTCCTACATGGGAGCTTGTGTGGGGCTGCTTTAGAATGAATCTAGTGCACCTGATGTTTGATCAAGTTTCTGATAGTCTTGAATTTCCTAGGTATCTTTTCTAAGAACTGTCATGGAAGGATTTGAAGACATGATGCTGACACCATTTGATACTACTGGCACAGACAAGCAATTTGGGGGTACCAAAGATTCAAATTTCATAGTGATTTTCTGCTGGAATCCCAGATTAATGTAATAGCCCCTGAGTGATTCAGATGGAGATCTTCCCCTGGCTATTCAACATTTTTGGAGAGATTCTTTGCATATTGGCTTGACTGCCCCAGATTAAATAGACACCATGTCATGCCCCTTGGTTATGAAAGGCTTGTTATTGGGAATGTTTTCTTCCATCTGAGGTGATTTTGTCCATTGAGGGGATCTTCGTTCACTGAATATTCGTTGTGTGAATTTCTCTGCCATTTGAACAATTAACCATATTCAAACAATGTCATTTAAAGAACGCAAAGCTTATATCTGTCTTGAAATTTTTTGAAAATGTGTTTTTTGTAGTAGAACAAAATTTGCAAGAATGTGATATCAACTCATGATTTATAGCAAACCTTACAGGAGTCAGGATACCTTTGTAACAGTATGCTCTCGAACTAACCCATGCTTCACCTAGGACTTTTAAGGGTTGTAACGTGGCCTGGTTCATGGTTTAATAAACAAAGGATAAAGGCTCAAAATTTATTTGTACCCTCCCATTATTCGTGATGTTCCTCAGTCATATGCTCAGTTAATTGTGCATTTCGACCCCAGTTGAGTTCTGGAATGTTGGCCCCGATATTCCAGTGTTGGTTCGAAAATTGAACGTTTGTTTGAGAAGGCAGTCATTTTTGTGACCTTTTCTTTTTATTGAGGATTTGTAGGACCTCTTTCTTTTTTTGATTTTGTTATTCCTGTCTTTTGCATGAACTGTTTCTTTTGTGATTACAACCAGCGGGATGCCCCCGTTTTTTTATTAAGTCTCCTTCATATGTTTTGACTTAATGGGCTTTTATTTTGAGAGATAATGATTGCATGTTCTTAATGATTATGTGGAACCATCACCATCTTTTGGAAGGTATCTTCTACACTATTTTTTTGTGTATGAAGGATGAGTTTACAACTGAATGCACCTCTGAGTTAACTGAGAAAACTACCCTGCCTCAAGTTATGGTTAAGAGTTTTAATTTGTGTGAAAAGAAAACTCCTACTTCTTAGGCTCCAAGTCCTTCCTACTCTTCCTGTGAATGTGACGCCAAGCCTTCATAATCTGCTCTTTAGCTTCCTTATGAACCTCTCCCTCTTTAAGGAAGAAACCACTCAGATGAATACTATTTGGTTTATCCCTCATTGGATGTCCAAGTTGTCGCCATGCAATAACGGGATTGTAGTTAATTCCTCCCTTTGTACCAAGAAGAGGTACATTGGGGAAACTACCATAACTGTAACCAATCTCTCCATCATTGTAAGCATGATGGTACCAAACAATATCTGAATAAGTGAGGGCCATAATCTTCGGAGCCCAATGAGGTTCTTTCCTGACATCCCAGAAAGCATCAGACCGAGGCAATTGAGAAAAAAACCACAGATACAACGAATGTGTGCAGCAAATGATCATCCCTCCATGGTAAGAATACCGAAGATGAATAGAGTAATAGGCATCACCCAATAATGTAGGGACCAGATTCCCAATCATAAAGATCCTAATGGCATTGATATCCACAAAGCTGTCGACATTCAGAAATAAGAACAACCCATAAGCAAGTAGAGCAAAGATGGCCTCCAAAGCAACCAAACTCTTCATCCTAGCAAAATAGCGAGCTTTCTCCAATAAGAACTGAGCGGGTAATCCTCTAATACCTCTTTTGTTAGTCATGTGAGCTTCAACTTCATACTTCCCTAAATGGATCAAAGCAGCAATCTCATGAGATTTTGGTTCCCCCTCCAAACCAATAAAAGGAACACGATCGGTAATAGGTAAACCCAGTAGATAAGAATACTCTTCCAATATAGGCATCGACTGATAATTAGGGAAAGTAAAGCATCGATACATCAGATCATAGAATTGGACCAAAGTAGAGAGAATACCCTCCTTCATCCAGAGCTTCATAAGAGAAATGATGGACCCATACTTCTTCCGAAAATCTGTAGAACTCTCTATCTCAGGAATCAGACTCATTAATGCATCTATCTTAGGATTCTTGAAATTGTACTTCCGAGTCTTTATTTTTCCATAATCCATAGTAAAAAAGTACCTGAGATATTCGTAAAGAATCAAATTTTAAGTCCCTTGAAACAAAATGTTTTAAAGGATGCTCATGGGTGCATGAATGTATGATGTAACAATCACACACAAGATCACAAACATAGGGTTTAGAGGTTTGACGTCATGAGCATGAGGTCAAAGGTACTGCCCACATGATATGATCTAAAAGTTTATCACCTGCCGAGCAAGGTTCTAAGAGGTTCCCAGGCCCTACATCCTTCCTTGGGATATTACCAACGTCACAATTGACTCGATAATTATCAATATTCTCAAGAAAAACTCGTTCAAGCGTAGTATCGTGTGACAACCATTTCCGGATTACTCCGTCATAGCTTCCGCACTACACCTTAAAGGCCAAGATGGGTTAAAGATTCTACGGTCCTAAGTTTCAACAGGCTCCTAGGTCGAAAGTAGCACGTCTACCCGATTACTCAGTAAACGACACTACAGTCAAAGGGGCGTCTAGTGAGTGGGGGATATCATGTCACCTTTTTTGGGATTACTCCCTCAAAGTTAACATGACTATACCGCCCGTCATATCTTAAGTTTGCCCAAGTCCGGGTATAGAACTAATGAGAAATCACCAAGAATTCTGAAAACCAGAAAAGTCCAGACAAACATATATACAGCATATAATATACAACAGATAATAACATATACACAAATAAACAAAGATAGGCTCAAACCACTTAGGGATGGACCAGCAATAGGTCGATCTTTCCCCAGTGAAGTCGCCATTTTTTTTCAGTAGCAGTAGAAATGTTGAGACTAAGCCATTAGATTGACTTGACTCGCATAGATCAAAATAAAAATTGCCACCGCGCTTTATTGTTTCCAAAGGAATGGGAAAAGAGAGAATAATCCAAAAAGAGATGGAGAGAATCTAAGTTCAGGGGTTGGTTATGAAAAGGAAAGGTATTAGCAACCTAAACATCTACGGTACTCCGCAGGAACCTTTTAGAAATTTTGTGTATTTTGGCTATAAATGTTGTATAAAAAATAGATGGTGGGGATGAGAAAAGAAATATTTTTTATAATTTTTGCGCTCCCCGCGGTTGCGAACCTTTAGTGCCTACGTACCACCTTTCGTGCAATAGGGGATCAGGGTACTCGTAGTTCACCTTTTAAAAAATTTAAAACAACAAGTGTGTTGGTTAATTTTAATAGACAAGACATCATCGTCTTATCCGAGTGGAAAGCATACTTACTACGCACGATATTGATAAAGGAGAATTTGCATCATCTCAAATTGGAGGATATAGCTTGGATTTTAAAATCAACAAAGCCTCACTCAACACCTATGTGGAAACTATCTCACTCTAATACATATCGTAGAAGTATAGTAGCTAGCATCACTACAAGGATTGACAAGAGTCTAATCTTTTAAGAAAAGTTTTAAGGTAAAAAGCCAAAGTGGAAAAATGGTTTGAATGAGACTGATTGACTTTTAGTCTTCTCACAAAAAATGTCAAAGTATGATTAATTTAATTGAAGTTTGATTAAGAAAATATTTTGAAAATACATGGACATAAGTCCAAGTTTATTGTGAAAGTGGTTCAAGTTTAGAAAACAAGAATAATTTTGAAAAGGAGGTAGAAGATTTTTTGAAATTAAAGAAGTCGAGAGGAGATAAAGGGACTATCCTAAAGCATAAAGTAAAAGCTAGGGAAAAGAACCGTCTAACCAACAAGAAGCCAACACTTGAGACAATGAGTAAATGTATAATTCTCATCCTTTGGATTGAAACCAAACAAGAAAAGATAATAAACATTTTAAGAAAACCAAGCTTCAATTGCATTAAGTATTCACAAAAATTGGGCAGAGTAATGATTGTATACAGATGAATTCCCGACCACAGACAAAGCATGTAATCACAATAATCTGCACACAAAGCACAAATAGAAAACAAATAACCAAATGTCTTTGAGTAAACCCCAAGAGCTTCAGAAAAAAATAACATTTGAGGTCACAAGGTCTCAAGGTAGGTCAAGGTCTTTAATCCTAAGTCCAAGAAGTCTATCACTCCATTGTGCCAAGGATAGTAACCAAATAGTCCAAGTAACATTAAATTTTTTATTGTTCAAGTTGATTATTAGGTATCTTCAAAAAAGAAATGAAGAGCTAAAGGGAGCAAAATAAAAATGACATAAAAGTAAATGCTCAAGTGAGCAAATATGAAAATATCATGAAATGTAAATGCTAAAATAAATGTGCTTAAAGTAAAAGCATAAAGTAAAAGCACAAAATAAAGTCAATTGTTAGAAATTAGAGGTTAGTTGAATGACCATCTTGAAACTTGAATTTGAAACTCATTAGAGGATTGATAAAACCAAAGCCTCTCAACAACAAGTATTATTTGCTTTTTGTCAAGTATATCATTCATTTAAAATTCTCAAGGCAACCATAAAAGATCAACGATGTTTAAGTGATTCACTTTGACCAAAGCTTATGAAGATTCATTAGAGGATTGATAAGACCAAATCCTCCTAATAATGAATCTCAAGGTTATTGGATCAAAGGATTCAAATTAACATACTCGGGCTTACAAGTATGGGTTTGGGCGACGAATGATCATTTCTCAAATCGGGACAAAATTTAGCGCTATGATAAGCAATCGTAAGTGGACTTATATAGAAGTCGCGCCTATTTTGAGGCTGGTCAATAGAAATTTATGTATCATATGTTTGGAGAAATGATATGTATATCACCCTTTAACAACATATGACACAATAAGAAGAGGATGAGATGAAGAGGGGAGGGATAATATTTAAACCATATTTGAACCAAAAAGTTAATCAAGCCATCATTAAAATCATCCATCCATTTTGGTGGAGCTAAACTCAACACCCAGATCCAATGATGTTAATGAAGCTCAATGATCAAAATCTCATAGTCCAAGATGAACCAGAATATATACAAAATAAAATTGTATTTTGAAATAAAGAAAAATATTTTTAAAACGGTTTTTTAAATGAAAATAAAAGAGGAAAATAGCAACTATATTCAAAACTATCAAGAAAAATTCAATGAGACCATAAAAAAATCAGAAATAAACTCAAATTTTTTTATAAATTTTTTTGTAATTTTTAAAATCATAAACTATTTTTAAGCTAATTAAAACTACTCAAATAAGTAAAAAAAGATCAAAAATAGTAGAAGTCAGAATAAAATTCTAAAAAAAAAATCAAAAAATCAGAAACAATGAAAATGATATTTATAAAAAGTTTCAGAATTTAAAAATGTCAGAAAGTATTTTTAAACAATTAAAATAAAGCAAACAAAGCAAAAATTATGAAAAATATCAAACCTTAAAATAAAAATATGAAAAAATATTCAAAAAGTCAGAAATACTTCAAAGTATTTTTGTATATTTTTTTATAGTTTTTGGATAAAAAATAAAAGAGCTATGAATTTTTGAAATTAAAACAAATTTTAAACAAATTTTATAAAAATAAATAAATCATAAATAATGTGAGGCGTTGGACCCAATTCACTAAAACACGTTGGCACATTAAGTGGCTCAGAAACGAAGATGTATGGTGATCCCTGGTCAACAAACACGTACTGAAGTCACGAAAGTCAGGCCAATCGCAACATTTCAATTGTCAGCTTTCATTGGTTGTAGAGGCCACGTAGGTCATCTTTAACCTCCAGCTACCCCGCAACTAGGGTGAAATCATAATCCTTAAATCTGTAAATTTAGACGTTCATAGTGGTATCATTAGACGCGTATCTTCAATACGATCACAACCATATCCTTGCGCCAAATTTATATAAAACACAACTTACTCGATTTGAAAAAGGTCAAAGTTGTTTTGAAAATTTTGAAATCGAAAACAAAAGTATCAAATGCATTAATTCAGCAAAATTGAGTTAATATCAAGCATCAGTGAACATCATAGACCATTCCAGTAATTTGAGTTAAAAGATTTGATGCCTTAAACTGCCTGAACGAAGTCATATGAAGTTGCTCTATAAATGGACTTAGCTAGCACGATTCTGAGCACCTCAAGGCTTGATTCTTCTTCTTTTAGCTTCAACGAAGTTCAAGGATGAAAGATCAATGAAGAAATTGAGTTGAGAAATAGAGAAAATAGGAATTCGAAATCTCAGAAAACGGTGTTTTCGAGGGAGTTTGATAGAGTGATTTTGGCTCTTCAAGCTTGATAAAATGAATGAGGTATGATCCTCTATTTATAGGTAAACAAGTAGGATGCTCAAGCGTGTGGAATGATGAAATTTGGAGGGAATTCGTGTGAACCTGATACATGAGGAGTGTGTGACCTGTTTAGCATCAAAATTCACTCAATCCTGGCGTTTCAAGGCTCTAATCCACATTGACAAGTTGGTTAAACATGCTTAGACCAAAAACGTGTTCTAATTTTATGTTTAGAAGCCACAACATGAATTTCAAATTCTGACTTGAAGTGAAACTTCATATTCAAGGTACCATTTTTGAATCAATGGAATACACAAGTCAAGGAGTCTTAGGGCATGATTCTTGAAGCTTTAGAAATATGAGATCACAATATTTACAATGTGAAAATAATGGGAATTAATGGATGTTTTAGCTAAGAGTTGTGATGAGTCAAAGTTGAGAAAAAGATGCTGACTTTTATACTTAGCAAAATTTTAAGTTTTCTCTTCAAAAATGACTTGTAATGTTTTGAGCTCAAACAAGACTTTCCTCCAAAATTGAGATTTGACCATTGATTTTATCTTGAAATAGACTTAATAAAGAGAATTTTGAAACTTGAATCACTCAAAAACACCATGTATTGAAAAAGGTATGGTCTTGTAAAATTGGTGAAAATTCATGAGATGACCTATAATCGTTTGCATCCCTAGGACATATTCCATCAATTTTCAAGCTTTGCACATAAAATAAGAGTTGAATTTCACATCCTTAGGATTATTGTTGAAAAATAATGGGCTCAAGGAGGTAAAAATTGACCAAGCTATGATCTTTTGAAGTCACATAAGGGAATTTGATGGCTTATCTAGAGGACTTGTAATATTTTTTTTATCATTAGGTATCTTCCACACAAAATTTTATTGAAAATTTTGAAGTGATTTGTTGATAACCCTTTGAAGAGCAAGATACCAAAAGATGAGCAAGATATAGCCTTTAGAAGTTCAAAATCCTAGCTCCTAGAGCAACAAAATGTGTTGGAAAACCTTTTCAATTTTGACAAACCTTATTGCACAAATACTTTTGTCATGTAAATAAAAGTTGTTGAGGATGATAATGAGTAAGCATAGAAACCATAACCACTTCCAAATATTGAGAAATGATGGATATATGCACTTGTGATCAAGAAATTGAAAACTTGTCCAATTAGATCAAACTTCTTCCATCAACCTTATATCCTTGAACTATCTTTGACAACTTAAGGCATGATAGATAATAATAGACTTTTTCATGATATTACTTCAAATAATCTTCAATGATGAAGCTTGAATCTTAATGAAGCTTTGTTGAAGAAGGCATGGATATAATCTCATGAACCTGTAGATAAACTTGATGGAATGTGTTATGCTTCCACCTATAATATCAACAATTAGGGCAAACATTCATTGTATTTATTATTTAAAAGTTAATCAATAAGAAACATAGATGATCACAAAATACAAGTCAAGGTGCTTGGTGATTCCCCATGAGCAAAGTTAAAGATAAGGAGAAGAACCAAACCCTAGTGTGACCTTGTAATGATTGAGTTGATATGATATGATAGAGGAATCTTAGGGGCAAAAATTGGGGTACAACAGTACCCCCGACGGGAGAGCAAGAAATGAACAAGGTCTTCCTGAAAACCCTTGGATCATTTTATTATAAAAGGATGGTTACATGTGCACCAAGTGATTTCACTGAGATGGTAAGTATGGGTGTCTGTCTAGAGGAAGCCGTCAAGGAAGGATGATTGAAAAAAGATGAAGGTTCTAGTGGAACAAGGAAGTCATCATATGGGTTTTCTAAAAAGAAAGAAAGGGAAACAAATGGTGTTGTTGAAGAAAGAAAGATTAGACCTCATAGGAGACGTCATTAGCACGAAAAACAAGTTACTTCTGTAACTCTAGTCGTCAGTGTAGCTCTGACTACTGTTGCCTATCAGGGAGAACCTCCTCAAGGTAATAAAGGGCAAGGTCAGAAGAGAGAAGCTTTTGATCCTATTCCGATGAGTTATGCAGAATTGTTTCCGGTTTTGATTCAAAGGAAATTGGTGCAGACGAAGCCTCCCACTGCTATACCTTCACCTTTACGATGGTATTATAAGGCGGATCAGACTTCTGATTTTCATCAAGGAGCTCTAGGACACATCATTTAAAACTGCTACCCATTAAAGTTTGAAGTGCAGAAGATGGTAAGATCTGGTCTCCTGTCTTTTAAGGATGTTGGACCCAATGTGAAGTATAATCCACTACCCAAACATGGAGCTGGAAGTGTTGTAAATATGGTTTCTGGTTGTCCTGGTGACTTCGCTTATTTTGATATCAATCTGGTCAGAGGTGATTTAGTGAAGATGCATGCTGCTCTTTGTGAATTCAGTTATTATACACATGACCGTGCTGGTTGTAGTATTTGTAGTTCAGATATCTATGGATGCGATAAAGTGAGAGTTGATCTTCAAGAAATGATGGATGATGGTTTTATCCATATAATCAGACCAAGGGATGAATATGAAGAAGATGTGAATATGGTTTATGGTTGCCCCAAAGAATTCCGTATTTTTATGTGAATTACATGAACGGTGATCTGGTGCAGCTGCACGCCACATTTTGTCACATGGATGGCCAGGAGGTACATCATTATGGGTCCTGTCAGATCTGCTGTAGGGCATCCGTGGTTTTTCTATTGTAAAAAGAGGTGTTCAATTGCTGTTAAATAATGGTACTATCAGAATCACAAGTAACAGAGATGATTATCATGGAGTTAATATTATTGAAGACTACTCTGTTGAGGCCATATCAGATTATGAGCACGTTTTTGCTGATGAGTTATTTTCTTCTGATGAAAGTATGTTTTCAGATATTGATTATGCGATTCTTGAGTATTTTAAAGAAGTGGGAGTGAATGTTATTATACCATGTTTTAGTGATCTCGCTTCTGTAGAGATTGAGTACCACAACAAGCCTGTTGTTACTCCTGTAGTTATCTATCTACCTGGTACTATCCCCTATGAATCAGACAGAGTTGTGTTGTATAAGTACAATGTAACTATCCTGAAAGATGGTGTGGAAATTCATATCCAACCTTTGTCCCATGTTGAGAATATTGCTGAAGCTAGCTGAGTAACTCGCAATGGTCGTGTCTTCGCCCCTATCTTTCAAGGAGATGTTAATCCTGGAAAAAATATTATTGAGACTTATGTTGAGCCTAAGAAAGTGGAAGGAGAATCTAGTGGCTCCGCCTTGGAAAATGATGTTGATGATCTGTTAAAAATCATCAAGATGAGAGATTACAAGATTCTGGATCAATTGTTGCAAACGCCATCTAAGATTTCCATTTTAGCCTTGTTAATGAACTCCTCTTATCATTTGGAATCTATGATGAGGGTGTTCGATTAGACCTTTGTTAAAAGTGATATACCCCTGGACCAATTCAACGGTGTTGTTGGGAATATTACATCTTGTAACAATCTGAGCTTTTGTGGTGATGAGTTACCTGATGAAGGAAGAAACCATAACCCGACTCTCCATATTTCTATGAATTGTAAGAATAACTCTCTTTCCAATGTGTTGATTGACAATGGATCTGTTTTGAATGTCATACCCAAAAGTACTCTCATTAAGCTTAAGTACCAGGGAACTCCTATGCACCCTAGTGGAATTATAGTGAAAGCTTTTGATGGTTCGAGAAAGTATGTCATCGGAGAAGTGGATTTACCTATTCACATAGGTATGTACCTATTCCAAATCACATTTCAGGTTATGGATATTTTCCCCGCCTATAGTTGTTTATTGGGACGACCACAGATCCATGAACCAGGACATATGTACCGACCGAAATTGTGAAAACTTTAATGTGATCACGACTTTTTCTAACCCTGGTTATATTACACTACTTCAAGGTAATTGTCGTAACTGGAAAAAAAATATTTGGAGTCGCCACTACTATTTTTTGTCCTAACGACGGGAAAGGAACGGATAAAACCTAAATTGTTTCAGAGATTCTAAATTCGCGAGTTGGTTAGATAAAGGGAATGTGTTAGGCACCCTTTATCTCCCTTGTTCTCAAGGGGCTCCCTTTTTAGGTTTTGAGCATTATCGGGAATTTATACTTATATTATGTTATTTCCATGTGTATAAGAAAAGGTTTAATTATCTAGTTATGAGACTCGCCTTGGTTTTTCTTTTAAAATAAATAATATATTTGTCAAAATAAAAATATATATATATTATTTACTATTTTGATGCAGAAAAGAAAATATAAATAAATTTGTGAAAAGAAAATATGAATAAATTAAATACCAAAATAATAAAAATAAAGAATTATATAAAAAAATATAGGGGGGTGTATTTTGTTCAACGCGTTAATTTAAGGGGTTTAAACAACAAAGACTTAAGCCCAATAATAGTTTGAAGCCCAAAGCGTAAAAGGGGGTGCAATCTTAGTTTGGCCAAGAAATTAGGGGTGTGTGGATAGCATTGGGCTTGGCCTAGATTATTATTTGATTCAGTTTAGACGTTGTAAGGGCGAACCTATGTGTTATGGTGCACTAGCATGATCTGGAATTTCCAATTCTGATCAGAGGGTCACCAAAAGTCAATTATGGGACGCTGATTAGAAGTATGATGAACGGGGGTAGAGATGAAGCATTGACTAGGGAGTATGAAAGGGGTGCACGTACGGAGTAGACAGAGAGAGTATTATTCATTCTTCCTTCACAAAGCTCATTTTTTACTTTCCTCTCCCTCTCTCTACATTCGCTCTCTTTCTTACTCTCTCAGACCAAGAGAGAGAAGCTTTGGCTTCTCTCTAGAACTCCCACCACCAGAAATCGTCGCCACCGTCTTAGCCAATCTGAACCACCGTACAAAACCAAGTTTCCAGTTGAGCTTCATCCTGAAACTTCATATATTCAAACTAAACCCAAAAACCCATTTAGAACCATAGGAACCCTTAGAACACTAGGTGTAAGCTACAGTGGGTAGCCATGAAGGTCGCCATTGAAGATGAATGGTCGCTGAGATCCTCGTCCTTTACCCAGAACCTTAACAATCTAAACCCTAACCCTTAGAACCCTATGTATTTATACCCTAATCTCCAAGAACCCTAGCCCATAAATAACAATATTGAGGAACCCTGAACCCAAATGCACGAACCCTAACCCTATTGTGTAAGAACCCTTACCCTAAACAGAAACCATAACCCCTAACTTCCAGAAACACAACAATTAAACCCCAATCTTAGATGATCACAACATCAAACAGAAAAACTCTAAGCTAAGTGATTTAGGCTTAGCGTCCTTTGTAACACCCTTCTTAACTTCGCGGAATATACGTCATAAATTAGACTAATATAACATGCATATCAAATAGGGGTGTCATGCATATTCCAAAACCACATATACACATGTCATGCTCAATAACACTAAATTAAATTCATGTTTTTCGTATCAATTCACATAAGCATGTCGCAGCGGAATAACTTTATTTTGAATAACCTCATAATATTAAAGTCTCAAATAAAATAAAATTCATAAAATCAACTTAGGCATAAAAGCCACTTCACCATAAAATTCAAATCAATTTAACAAAATAAATAGAGTATACAATTGTATCTCTCAAAACATGAATTAAACCTTTTCCCAGTGTTACATGACCAGAGCACGACTCAAAACCCAAAAGATGAAATAAAACTAAGTAGCTCTTCTATAACTACTCTCCTACTCAAAGCAACTCTAATCTTCAGTACCTGAGCACTGTCGTATAAAACATCATTTCAACATAATGGTGATAATTCATGTCAATATAGAAATATATAATAATAAGCAATGCATAACATACATACATCAGTCAAATTCAATACACTTCATACAATTATGTATTTCACATATTCTAACACAATTTTCATCTTTGCATATACAACATAGCTCAACAACTCAAGATGCCAATATAATTAATCACAATTACCACAAATGTAACAATCACATCAATTATCACATATAGCACACCAAACATACATTTCACAAACGACATATGTGACTCAAATGCAACTATATGCAATATGCATGTGGTACCATTGTGAACACGTAGTTCACTCCACTCCAAATCCCCTCATAGGACCAGAGCCACCAATCATGAATATATAGTTCATACCACTCCATATCCTCTCATAGGACCAGAGCCACCAATCATGAACATATAGTTCATACCACTCCAGATCACTTCATAGGACCAAAATCACCAACAGGTCATCAGTCTCCATGAATGCATGTGCAAACTCAACAATCTTATGCTATTAAGACCATCACAAAATCTTAATACATAAGCACCAAACACATAATACATCACACATGAATTATCTTTACCTTTGCACAACATACTAATTGCGACTTTATGAGTCTGTCGGGTGTAGTGACTGCAAGTGCACAGTCTTATCGTGTAGTTTTAAAAGATATTGAACCCACAAGGATTGATGGTCAAACTAATGTTCTCTTAGGGTCACTGTGTAAAGCTAAGGATAATTATAAAATTTGGGTGTTTAGGTTTAATCCGGAATTAACTAAAATCTAATGATTAATAACGGGACACCGGTATGTACTTTGTCAACTTCAAGGATTCAATAAGTCATTGGCATTTGTTTTCAGTATTAAAACATTATTTCAGTGGAAACTATTTATTTAAAAAACCCTTGTCTCACACTTTCGTTCTATTGATTCAGGTCATATTATTAAACTCAAATGAGCAATCTCGCTGTTTCATTTAAAATTCAAAAGTATTTTTTTGAAAACAAATAGAGTCCAATTAATTTTAAAGTGCTCTCGTTGTTTTTAAAATTTATGTTTAATAACCACTACCTGGTTAAAACCTCAAACTCTCGCTCTGTTGATTTTAACCTTAGATTGTCTTTTACTCTCGTACAAAAACAATTAAATATTCAAATTGGAAATCAAAACTAGAAAAGTGTTTTTGTAAAATATTAATGCCAATTATTACCGAATCCCTTCGGTTTAAGATTTACGTACCGGTATCGGGGAATTTAGCCAGACATAATTTTATTACAGGATAACATAAAATTAAACCATAAATGTAATAACACAAGCATGGTAAGAATAAATAAATTATACTTAGAATAGGAACCTGGAATTAAATACTGAAGCAAATAATTTGAGCAGTGTGTATCCTCCACAGGCCGGCAAGATTAACTTGTAATAAAATATCTTGAATCAACAAAAATGGACCAAAACAAATTTTGTAAGCTAGGAAGAAAACTAAAGTTGCAGTATTCCTCCAATGTGAATAAATACTGCTTTAATGGTGAGGGTTTTCTATGCTTACGGGAATTCTACGAAACTGGAAAATTAAAGTACCAAAAACTACGAAACAGGAATAATAAATGAAAATTGTAAAACTGAAAAAAGTAGCAATATTGCAGTACATAGAAGATACAATAAAAATTGGTGCAAGTCTGGACGTAACAATATTGGTAACTAACTTCAATTTATAGATTCTAAATGGTGAGCAAAAATAGGAAGAATCCCCTTGATCCTCGTTCTTCCATCATGGAGAAGAATCCGACAAAATTGTCCATTCTGTCTGCTTCGTGGAGATATTTCGGTAGCAGTTATATGGGTTGCCACGAACTTCATGCACGCTGTGACGTGGGGAACACATCTTAACTTCGTGTCGATTGAGACATTACGTGTGCCAAGGGGGGCACTTTTATAACTTGTGATGGGGGCATGCGCCTATGGCGGGCGACACGCCTTCTGATATAGAATGCTGCTAAATGGCCATTTCTTCTTCATTTCTCCAATGTTTTTCTTCATTTTCTCATTTATGCCTTTCAAAATCCAAATACCTGAAATGAAGTAGAAATACCGGCATAACAAGATAAAATGAATGAAAAACAATATAAAAGTGCATGTGGATCAAGTCGAAAATACAATATAATTTTCTTGTTATTACATACATATCATGTCACCATTCACATATGAATCACATTCATAGCATTTACAAATTTAACACATCACGATTAACATGTAGCAAACAATGTTGTAGCGGTAGAAATGTTCAAGACTGAGCCATTATATTGAATAGACTTTATACAAATCAAAATCAAAATCTCCACCGCGCTTTATTATTTCCAAAGGAATGGGAAAAAACGAATAACCCAAAAAGATGGGGAAAGATTCAAGGTAAGGGGGTTGGTTATGAAAAGGGAAGGTATTAGCACCCTAAACATCTACGGTACTCCACAGGAGCCTCTTTGTAAAATCTATATATTTTGGATATAAAAAATATTGTATATAAAAAGTGGATGGTGGAGGTAAGAAAAGAAATATATTTATTTTATAATTTTTGCACCCGCCGCGGTTGCGAACCTTTAGTGCCTATGTACCACCTTTTCGTGCAATAGGGGATCAGGGTACACGTAGTTCCTCTTTCAAAAATTTAAACCACAAATGCATTGATTAATTTTATGAGATAAAACATCATCGTCATTGTCCGTGTAGAAAACATACCTACTACCCACAATCATGAGAAAGGAGAATTTGCATCACCTCAAAGTGGAGGATATGGCTTGGATTTCAAAATCAACAATGCCTCACTCAACACCCAAGTGGAAAATATCTCTCTTCACTATATATTGTAGAAGTATAGTTGTTTGCATCACTACAAGGATTGACAAGAGTTCAACCTTTTTTGAGGAAGTTTAAAGATAAAGGCCAAAGTGGCAAAATGTTTTGAAATGAGATTGATAAACTTTAATCTTCTCACAAAAAAAATGTCAAGGTATTATTAAGTTGATTGGAGTTTATTTATGAAAAATGTTTTGAAAATACATGGACATAAGTCCAAGTTTATCATGAAAGTGGGTCAAGTTCAAAAACAAGAAGAGTTTTCAAAAAGGGGAAGAAGATTTTTTAAATTAAAGAGGATGGGAGGAGAATAAGGGACTATCCTAAAGCATAAGGTAAAAGCTAGGGATAAGAACCATTTAACCAACAAGAAGCCAATATTTTACATTATGAGCCAAGATAGAATTGCCATTCCTTGGATTGAAACCAATAAAGCAAAGAAAATACTAGACCTCTTGAGAGAACCAAACTTCAAGTGTATTAAGTCTTCACAAAAATTGGGCAGAGTAACGACTGTATACGGGTGAATTCCAGATTACAAACAAAGGGTGTAATCACAAAAACCTGCACACAAAAACAAACAAGTAACCCAATATCTTGGGGTAAACCTCAAGAACTCCAGACAACATAATCAGATAAGATCACAAGGTAGGCCAAGGCAATGAGAGCAACACAATGATATCAGAGTTTTGAAGAATTGATGAAGGAATATATCTATTGAAGTTTAGTTGTAGAGCTCTGAAACTGGACTTATATGGAGCAGTATAGGGCACGATTCTTGAATGTAATTATGTGGTTTGCTTCAGGGGAGATCAAGGAAGGTGAATTGGTGGAAAAATTGGATTCAAAAAGGCTCGAGAATGGATTTTGAAGTTACTGAATTCTGAGTTGTGAAACAAGTTTGGCAGGGTAGTTCTGGCTATTCAAGCTTGGGAAAATGAATGGGATAGTACATGTATTTATAGGAGAAGCGAATGGGATCAAAAGGAAGAGTGAATGATGCGTTTTGGAGGGAATTCGTGCAAACTTGATGCACGAGTGAAGTGTGATCCAAACTTCACCAAAACTCATCCAATTCTTGCGTTTTGATGCACTAATCCACTTGGGAAAGTTGGCTAATCATGTTTAGACCCAAAACGCGTGTTAATTTGAGGTTTATAGGTTGTAACATGAAATTTAAATTCTAACTTGCAAGGAAACTTCAATTCCAAGTTACCATTTTTGAAACAATGACATTCTCAGCTCAAGGGGTCTTAAGGCATGATTATCGATGCTTTAGAAAGATGAGGTTACAAGCTTTGCAATGGAAAAAGAATGCAGTTAAATGGATGCTTGAGCTGAAAGTTGCATTGAGTCAAAGTTGGAGAAAAAGGGTTGACTTTCCATACTTAGAAATATTTCAAATTCTTCTTCAAAAATGACCTATAATGTATTGCATCCAAACATGGCCTTTCACTTAGAATTTTCTCGACCAAAAAATATGGCATGATTAGATCTCTTGAATGACATTTTGAAACTTGAATCATTCAAAATCTCCAAAATTTGAGCAAGTTATGACTTGTTGAAGTTGGAAAAAAAATCATGAAATGACCTATAATCTTTTTCATCTTTAAGGCAACTTCCATCCATTTTCCCACTTTTCACATAAAATAAGGCATAAAGTTAACATCCTCAAGATCATTATGGAAAAAGAATGGACTAAAGTTGATAAAAATTAACCAAGTTATGGCCATTTGAAGTCACACATGGAAAATTGGGGATTCATCTGGAGGACTTGTAATCTTTCTTCCTCATCAAGGCTCTTTCTCATGAAAACTCCTTGGAACCTTTGAAGTGATTTGTTAATAACCCTTTGAAGAGAATTATGTCTTTTGAATCACTCAAAAATACCAAAAGGTGAGCAAGATATACTCCTTTGAAGTTCAAAACCCTAGCTCCTAGATCAAGAAAATGCTTTGAGGAACTTTGACAAGCTTGAACAAACTTCTTGTACCAACATTCTTGATTTGTGAATAGGAGTTGTTGAGGATGATAATGAGGACTCATATCCACCAAAACCACTTCCATATCTTGAAATTTGAGAGAAATATGCTCTTGTGACCAATAGGAACAAGGCCTTGTCCAAACATGACAACTTCTCCAATCAACCCCTTGTACTTTTGAGTCAAATCTAATAACCTTGAAATGTGATGAACCAAAGCAACCTTGCCATGCCAATTCTTCCAAAACCAATCCAATGGTGAGGTTTGAACTTCTCAAGCTTTATTTACTAGGGCATGGAAATAAACTCATGAACCCATGGGGTAACTTGTTAAATCTCATTGCCTTTACCTACATGGATAACAAGCAAATCATACCAACATTGCATTTTATTAGTTAATTGAAGAAATAAAAACAATATTAATGATCACAAAAGGAACATAAGTCAAGGTGCTTGGTAATCCCTCAAAAGGGAAAAACCCAAATGTAGGGAGGGGAACCAAGAATCCTAGTGTGATCTTGTTGTGAATGAATCAATATGGTATGATGAAGGGATCTTAGGGGAGAAATTGGGGTAGAACAAATGCCCAACAATGTTATCATCAACCAACACCAATTCACACCATACATATACACATCATTTTACACAACCACACAATTATTAAATTACCTACTTCCAAAAAAATATTTTTATTGAATAGAATGTCGCCCGAGCTTTCTAATGCTTCGAACGGAGACTCAAACATAGTTACAGTTCAAAAGTTATGAATTTTTAAAGTTTTGAAAAGAATCTTCCAGACTCGGTGGTAACTGTAAGAACAAGATTTGGTTCTGCAATATTATCTCTGAGTTTTAATGATAAAAAATGAGTATGTTTGTATGAACAATTTTTATACTCTATTGTTTATTTTTTTGAGTATTTAACAAACAGGTTATGCTTCTGATGGATGGCATGGCCAAGATATTAGAAGTGAATTAATTATACTTTTGCGCTACACAAGTTCTGATGAACAGTAGAAAGGCACTCCATAAGACTCAGAAGTGTAGGCTATGATGTTTGTCTAAAGAAACAAGTCAGAAGATCTGAAGACAGAAGTTTCTACTTACGTCCAGATGCTGAAGACGCATGCTTCTAAAGACAACATGTTCTAAAGAAACAATTCAGAAGATCTGAAGACAGAAGTTTCTACTTAAGTCCAGATGCTGAAGACTTATATTTCTGAAGACAACGGGTTCTAAAGAAATAGTTAGAAGATCTAAAGACAGAAGTTTCTACTTAATTCCAAATGTTAAAAACTCAAGTTTCTAAAGACCCACAGTTCTAAAGATAAGGATTGTAAAGACCAAGTGGTGAAGACTCTGAAGACATAAGTTCTAAATATTCTAAAGACTTGAAGTTATAAATACCCAAGGTTCTAAGAAAAGTTTTTCACGACCAAGTGCTGAAGAATCTGAAGACGCGGTTCTGAAGACTCTAAAGACTTAAAGTTCTGATGAGCTTGTGTAATGTTTTCGCTTCTAAACTCATGCTCGCAGAAGCCTCTTAAGTGAAGAAGGAAATAAGATAATGTTAACATGGTACAAATAGTACATGGCACAACCAACTTTTCATTCCACTACCATGAAAGGACAGGTGTGTTGCACGATCTTGTCCCCCACGTTATTGCTCAAGCGGACAATGTTTCTTGAAATCCCAAGAGTACCCCTCAATAGATATATTATTTTATTGGCTATGTAAAGGCTTGAAGACTAAGAGAGAAAGTTGCAAAATCATTGAACATTCACGCACAAAGAGTTGTTCATATCTTTCATATTCTTAAGTTATTGTTCTTAAAATAGTTTACATATTCAGCTTGTGTAGAAGCAATATCATTGTAAATAAAACTTGTATTCAAACAGTTGTTTGATTTCCTTAAGGAACCAGTTAGGTATGTATCCTTAAGAAGTCTAGGACTAGTGTGTCTTAGAGGTTTTTAGTCACTTGCGGGTAGCTTGTGCATTGTAATAATAAATTTGATTATTGTTTGATTTTCCTTAAGAGACCGGTTAGGTGTGTATCTTTAAGAAGTCTAGAACTTGTATGTCTTAGAGGAAGTTAGTCACTTACGGGTAGCTTGTGTAGATGTTAATCAGTTTAGTTATAGTGGATTAAGCCCTCGATTGAGAGAGGCGAATCACTTTGGCGAGTGGACTAGACTAGCTTGATAGTTTTCAAGTGAACTAGTATAAACATACCTTGTTCTTTACTTCATGTTCTTAATCATTGTTATTATCAAGAGTGAAGGAAAAATTATTTTAGTTAAAGGGGAATATTTTTAAAATAATTTTTTTGATTTAAAACCCAATTTAAACCCCCTCCCCTTTCTTGTGTTTTTTACACCTTCAATTGCCATCAGAGATCCGGTTCTGAGGAGATAAAAAATTTTCATTTTTATCAACACTTAATAGTGTTCAGTACCGATCGAGTTTGTGTGAAAAACTAACGGATACACCTACTTCCACTATTGATGATAGGGATAATGATAGAGATCACTATAGTTCAAAACTTCATATGTTTGATGAGGAGAAATTTGATTATTGGAAAGATAGAATTGAAAGTTACTTTCTGGCTTATGACTTGGATCTATGGGATTTGGTAGTTGATGGCTACACTCACCAATAGATGATAAAGGTCAGAAGGTTGCAAGAAGTAGAATGACAGAAGCACGGAAGAAAGTATGCAGAAATCACTACAGAGCAAGAACCATTATTCTAAGTGATATTTCATACAATGAATATGAGAAGATCATGGATATAGAGACTACAAAGTATATCTTTGATTCTCTTCAGATGATGCATGGAGGCAATGCACCAGTAAAGGAAACAAAGGCTCTGACCTTAATTCAAAATTACGAAGCCTTCAAGATGGAAGACGACGAATCTATGGAAACGATGTTTTCAAGATTTCACACTCTTGTGGAAGGACTTAAGGTTTTGAATAAAGGTTACTCTACAACATATCATGTTAAGACGTTTATCAGAAGTTTTCCTATCAAATGGAGACTCATGGTAACTGCTTTGAAACTTTCAAAGGATCTAAATAACAGCTCTCTTGAGGAGCTAATTAGCTCTTTAAGAAGTCATGAAAAAGAGCTTGATCAAGATGAACCTCGGAAGAGGTTAAAATCAGTTTCTCTAAAGTCTACTTCTAGGAAGACCAAGGATTATCAAGCTAAGGAAGAATTTGAAGAAGATTCAGATGATGGTGAACTTTCCTTGATATCCAAAAGAATCAGTCAAATCTATAAGTACGGAAAAAGCAAGTTCAGAGGTCAATGAAGGACATATGGAAGAGATGAATCTACTTCTGGTTAGAAGAATGTTTATGGAAAAGAAGTTACTTGTTATGAGTGCAACGAGTCTAGACATTACAAAAATTATTGCCCAAATCTCAAGAAAGACAACAAGCCTAAGAAGGCTTACAAAGCTAAGAAGGGTCTCATGGCAACATGGGATGGTTCAGAATCAGAAGATGAAGATTCTGATAAAGAGCATGCAAATGTGGCATTCATGGCCAGGATCAGCACGAGAGAAGCAGCATCAGAAGATGAACTGACACTTGATTATGCGTTAGACTCTGATGACGACAAAGAGGTAATTTCTTCCTTATCTCGTTCTGAACTTGAAATTGGTTTATCTGAATTAATGAAAAGATATCAACTTCTTCTAAGTAAACACAAAATCTTGAAAAAGAGTTTTGTAGTTACTTATGAGAACACTACTATATATGATCAAAACATTTCTTACTTAAATGAAAAACTATTTTTTAGAAAAATCAAACATTGCTCTATAAAGTAAAGTGTCTATATTAAAAGAAGAGATTTTCTCTAACACATCTGTTACTGACGAAGTAATCAGATATGATAGAACTTTTCAACACTTCCTTGCTAAAAGCATATATAGAAGCAAACTGACTTCAATGATCTATGGTGTTAGTAGAAATGGAAGCAGAGGCTTGGGATATTTAGGACCATCAAAGAAAATTGATGAGACTCTGAATGTCAAACCAAAACCTCTTTCAGAACATTTTGTGTTTGCTGGCACAGATTTGAAATGTCCAGAACAAGAAGGTTCTGATACTACTGTAGCACAAATACAGACACAGGAGTAAACTTCTAAACCAAAGTATCGTGCAAAAATTTTACATGATTATCCTATTGCACAAAAGTCCAAAGGTGTCAGAACCTCTGGAACTTATAATAAGAAAGAACCCAGAAAATGGGTACCCAAAGATCATATAATATATGTTGCAGATGTTCTTAATAGCGCAACAGAAACGGCAACTATGGCACATGGACAATGGATTCTTGCAACACCCGATGGGCAAAAGGAATATGTTCCAAGGTTTGGAACTTAAGTCTGGAAGCATGGATAGTGTCAGAAGCAACTAGAAATGAAATATTATTGGCTTTGAAACTCTTGTAATCAAGATGCTATTGTCAGAACATGACCAACCTTTAAATCTTCTGGAGAAATGCTTCTGAGCTTTGATGATCTCGCTTATGTTAGCTTATCTTCTGAATAAAGTCTGGATTCTGAAAAATTGTTTGAAGAATCATCTGGTAGACTATCAGACTTTTATGAGTAACGTTTTTATTCTCTTTAAACCTTATTACGACTATTGTACTTCTTTTAGAACCTCGGTAATCAGAAGATGTTTCGGTCAAAAATGTCTTTGATTAGATGGAAACCTTTTTGGTTCTCCGAACTCTGAGTATGTTAAATGTGTCACTAAGTTAGATGAATTGATTAACGTGTGTAACCCTTGGTTATGCTTAATCATGGCACGCTATTTAAGCTATTCAATGAGCAGTGTGCGTATTATTTGGAATTGATTGAAATCGTAATTATTACTTTCATTTATGCTCCTAATTATTGTGTTTATTTATATTTTCATTATTTTATTTTCTCTCACTTCTCAAACACTATAAATCACACACGTTTACTTCACTCCCACACTTTGGAAACCCTAAACCCTTTTTTTCTCTCAATGACTCAACAAGTTTTCTACACTCTTCAACAAACCTTCATCATCTTCGTCTCTCTTCAACAATGATGACTCCTAATCAACAAGATGTTGTTGAGTTCACAAATGAGGTGGAACAAAGTATGAATTCAACAGCTTCGTCTTTATCAACCATCGCTCTATCGTCATAACAATGGTTTCATCATCTTCAACCATTCCGCCTACAATTGCAACCGCTTCAGCTTCATCTTCCAATCTAGTGGTTGACGTGAACCATATCACACAAAAATCTGTTCAAGTTCACTGTAATTTGAAACCACATGAGTTAAATGTTCTTCATGAATATATGGTGGATTTCGATAACCTTTCTACAAATAGTGCAAACCTTATTGGTGACTTGAATGCTCAAGGATAGGATCACTTCATCATGCGTCTTCATGGTCCTATTTATGGTTCTTTGGTTAAGGATTTTTAGATTCAAGCCGATTATGACTATCTTCATGTAGTTGCTCATGTGTTGGGTCTGAAAATTGTCATTACTGAAAAGTCCATTGCTGATCTTCTGGGCATGCAACAATTGGAAGGTAAACGAATTTATAAGATGCATAATAAATCTATATATGTGAAGGAGACGATCAACAAAGCCATCTTGAAGAACTAAACTCCTAAGATAAATGAGTATAAGAGTAAAGATCTCCATGATGAACTCAAAATTTGGCACAAAATCATTCTAAATTGTATTAACCCTAGACCTCTGTCCATTTCTTCTGACTATTTCAACGTCAATCAGAAGTACATTTTGTACTATTTGATGACCCATTAGAAGATGTGTCTTCCAGCTCTTCTGTTTTATTATTTGAAAGACTCTGTTATAAAGACCAGAACTACTGATGATCCCAAGAAGAAGGTTTCAAACTATATTCATTTTGGACGTCTCATTACTGACATACTGGTAGAAAGTGGCTTGGTGAAAACTCTGGTTGAAGAAGCTAAGTTTACAGAGGATCTGGCTTCTAGTCTTGGAGATTACTTCAATGGACAGACTCTGAAGAATATGAGGCTAATAGAGGAAGTAATTTCTAAACCTCTACTTGTTCCCTCTAAAAGTATCATAATCTCAAGAATTCCTATGAATAACTACCCTTTGTTTACCAATGGAGATAACATGTCTAGCATTGCTATCTACATCAGAACGATGGAAGCAGAAGGATATGATATGTCCAGTTTCAACTATTCTGATTTACCTCATGCTCAAGTGTATGTTGACTCTTCCAGAGGTAAAAAGAAGAAGAGTTCAGAAGCTTCTAAACCTGGAAAGAAGAAGAAGAAGAAGAAGTATGGAACTTCTAAGACTGTGACTCTAGCTCCTTATCCTGAAAAAACAAGTAAGTCTACCACTGCTACTTCTGTACATGTTTCATTGTCTGCTTCTAATACTGTTAATGTATGTTCCTCCATAACCTCCACTGCACAAATTAATCCTCTTCCACCATCAACCAGAATAACAATTGTTTCTGACTCTATTAACACTTCTATCTCTTTTCCATATATTTCCTTTACACCATCATCTTTTACAGTTCATGTATATCAACCAACAATCACCACAACCTTTCTTGCTCCTGATCATGTTTCCTCAACCAATCCATTAAAAATACAAGCCTTTTCTCCAAATCCACAAGCAATGCACGACGTTTCCCTTCCCCAACAGGGTTTACTTCTCTAATGACGGAAACCCATCTATCAGCACTTCAATTTCAACAAAATATGAAGGCTTAAACTCCACATTCCCTGCAGCAGTCAGGGATTTATTTTCCTTAGTCTAAACAACAATGCAGCAGAATAACTAATATGTGCATACATTGCATTCATACATCATAACATCGACAACACAAATGCATATATCGACATCTCGTTTATTTTGAGAAACATCATTACGCCATGCATTCCATACATCATGGAATTGCATACAAATAACTCTTTACCTTTTTAGGAAAGATCAATCAACAGAAAATTATCATCAACAAATTTTCGACAAGACAGGATAACAACCTGGGAATAAATCATTTGTAGATCAATTCAAGAAAAATGACTGGGTGATTATCTACATGACGAATACTTCCTTCAGACCTCTACTGGTTCAGTTTAAATCGATCAATGGTTTATCCTGATTCCTTCCCGGTAGACACTTTCTCTAGTTCAGATAAATCGCTTCAAAGATTTATTCTGATTCTTTTCCAGACTTCTGCTGGTTCAGTTTAAATCAATGGTTTATCTTGATTCCTTTCCGGTAGATATTTCCTCTGGTTCAGATAAATTGCTCCAAAGATTTATCTTGATTCTTTCCAGTTAAAGATTATTCAAGACTTCTGCTGGTTCAGTTTAAATTGATCAATGGTTTATCCTGATTCCTTTCTGGTAGACACTTTCTCTGGTTCAAATAAATCGCTCCAAAGATTTATTTTGATTCTTTTCCAGACTTCTGTTGGTTCAGTTTAAATCAATCAATGGTTTATCCTGATTCCTTTCCAGTAGACGCTTTCTCTGGTTTAGATAAATCGCTCCAAAGATTTATTCTGATTCTTTTCCAGACTTCTGTTGGTTTAGTTTAAATCGATAAATGGTTTATCCAGATTCCTTTACGGTGGACACTTTCTCTGATTCATATAAATCGCTCCAAAGATTTAATTTTATTCTTTTCCAGACTTCTGCTGGTTCAGTTTAAATCGATGAATATTTTATTCTGATTCTTTTCCAGTCAAAGTCAAGGTTAGACTTAGTCTAATTTCTATCAACAATCAACTTTAGATGGCATCTATAAGCCCATCTCCAACAACTATCCACCATTTCTCCAAATGGCATCTTTAAGCCAATTCCCTGCACCTCAACCACAATATCATCAAGTTCAAATTTCTGGGCACTCTAGTGTTCAATCATCTTCCACCTTCAAGTCACGAATGGCAGATTCTCCAATCTAACTCTTCAGGTTTAAGAAGATTGAAAAAGGGAAGATGTTGTACCCCAAAATTTGCCATCTCATTTCTCAAGGCATTTCTCACAAGGGGCTCTAAAAAATTCAAGCTTACACAAATATATTTAGATTTTTCAGCATCAAGATTAAAGAGGAAATTGCCAACAGGGGAAAAACAGATGAAAATACTCTTTTTGACAATTGAAGGAAAAACAAGTTCTTTCGATCTTACATCCTTCGATTGGGAACTTTGGCTCCTTCGATGTAGGCTTTGGTTGCATGCTTCTTTTGGGTATTAGACTCTTTTGAGCAAGTTCATTTCCTGCTTCATTGGGGAACTGAACTTCATTTGGGCAAGTTCATTTCCTGCTTCGTTTGGGCACTAGACTTCATTTGAACGTTTTATTCTCTTCGTGCAAATCTTTCGTTTGGCTATATAGCATCTTTCCTGCGTGTTAGCCAATATTTACAAGGCATAATACTTACCATGCTAGCATGCACAAAGCCAAAGTCACCCTTTGAAACAACTTGTTACAAGCATCGATAGGGAAACACTTATCTTCAACTAGCTTCAATTCACAAGGCAAAAATCCCCCTGATGATGTCCTTCGGTTCAGGAGGCAAAAGCCTCTCTTCTGCTCTCTTTCGATTACACATCTTGCCTCCTGCAAGCCTCCTTCGTTTGGGGCATATGGCCTTCTCTGTGTTGCAAGCTTCGATTGTGCCCTTCATCCTCTGCATGCATTCTTCATTTGGGGTGTGTGAATCCTTCAGTACAAGTTTTTGGTCACACTTTTTGTTTGGGCATATGGTTCCCTTTGTACAAGCCTTCGTTTGATCAAGGATTTCTTGCATGTTTGCATGAAGTCACAAAGCAGGGACCTCCTACATACACCCTTTCATTTGGCCATATGCCTGGATGTCCCAATCGATTAACATGTTTTGTTGATCCACTCCAGGAGCATGTATTTGGACCATTTGAAGGAACCCACAAAAGGCCTGGTCAAAAGACACTTATTTGGGCCCCTTCAAAGGATACCCCCGTGAGCCATTCGAAGGAAAATTTGATTTGAAAAAAGGAAATGTTGTTGAGGAGTCTGGTCGAAGGATAGGGCTAGGGGATCAAAATGAAAGGTTGAGATACCCAAAGGTATTTGTTGACCAAGTCATATGCGCTGCAAAGTTCAGGCCTAATACACTGGCCATAGAACTCCAAAACGGCTACACAGCAGTCCTGCAACACTGCCTTATTTCTTGCACTAAAATGGCATACAAACATTTCCCCTCGAAAGCTACAAACACAGCATTCCATTTTTTTTAAACCTTTTATTTTTCCTCTTAAAACATCATCCAATGCCATCTATAAATATGACCCTCCACCACACATGTAAAGGGTCCCTAATAGTTGCAAGAAAACTCTTGTAAAAAATTCCCCAAACTCTCAAACATCCATCCAATGCTTTTCTTTAAAAATTCCTAACACTAAAAAAAAACTCAACCCCCTTTGTACACTAAGTGAATCCTTCGATTCATCAATCAAGTGAACAGAGAGCTAGCCTTCGACCCACTTCCCCAACTATAATATAATAACCCTATGATTCATTTTGTTACTTGTTATAGAAAAGACCTTCGATCCACTCACACACCTGCCTTCGATTCAGTGGCTGCTTGAACAAAATAGTAATTGGATTAGTCTCAGGAAGGCCCCAACAAACCTACATTCACCACCAAGGAAGACACTTGCATTTTCCTTCGATTTAAGAACTTCAAGAGGTAAGTTCCCTTTAAACTTGAAACTATTTTATTTAAATATCATGTGCACATGCCAATAAAGAAAAAATGTAGATATTTCATATAGGGAGCTTGACCATGTTTTAACCTTCGATTCTAAGACCCAATAATTTTGTGCTAACCCCTGGCCTGTAGCTTTCGAAAGTTACACTTGAATGTTGTATTTTAAAATTTTAAGACAGGTTTAATGTACCCTTTGATTGGCTAAGTGCTCAAGCCTTTCGAATCTCAACCTGAAGGCCTAGCATGCTTGCAATCAAAGGAGTCAGCAAGAAGCCTGAGGAAAAGAGTGCACCTCACACTTCCCTAAGCCTCAAATGAAGGAAGTAGCCAGTAGAATGCACCTCACACTGACTCCAGGCCTCAAACGAAGGAAGTAGCCAGAAAGGTGGCCTTGCTGACTTCCAGCTCCCAATCGGAAGGGAACAGGAAAGGGGTGAAATCGAAGGACATGACCTTGCTGACTCCAGGCCCAAATCGAAAGAAGTCAAAAAGTGAAGAATCGAAGGATGCTTCTGCCTAGATCGAAAGAGCTCATTTTTATTCTTTTTTTATTTTGTCTTTATATTTTCTTGCTATTTCAATATGGTTGTAATAGTGTAGGATTTATTTTTGCATTTTTACTGTGTTTGTACAAATGTTAGTAATTAGGATGTATGGCCAGATAAAAACCAACAAGTGGACAACCTAAAAAATCAAAGACAAAATGCATGCAATCAAACACACTATACACACATGCACCCTTAGGGTAATCTCACTTGTTGCCTCGGAAAATAGTCACGTCCCTCGAATATGGGAATTTTAGCAAAGACCCTTGATAAAAGATCGTAGTCCCTCGATGACCCTCAATGTTGCCTCCGGTAAACGATCTAGTCCATAAACAACATTGCTAAAACGCCCCATAGGTTTCCTTCTATGACTATACAAACGTCCCATGCCCATCCCTTCACATCCAATGATGGGGCTTCTTACCAAATCAATGGTAAGATAGAAACATCTAAAGGAGGAGGAAAATAACATTAAGACCTTTTGAGTAGGTAGGATGCTCCTAGTTGCTCGCTTGCTCACAATGAAAACATTTTAGACACCAACACTTTCATCTTAAAACATTTTCAAAAGACAAAGATCTTTGTACGCGTTCTTATAGAGACGAGAACCATTACAAAGAACACTTTTCAAAATAATTTCAAAAACTACACCACAAGCACATGTCCAAACAAAAGCATGTGATCTAGCAAGAAACTAAGATCCCGTAGATAATTACGAATGAAAAGGGTGTTAACACCTTCCTTTTTCATAACCTACCCTCCGAACTCAAGAAAATAATCTCAAAGGTCTTTCCTGTTCTTTTCACCCTTTCCTTATTGGATAAAAGAAAAGTCGGTGGTGACTCTTGCTATCCGCAACAATTGCGATCAAACGTAAAACAACCAAGTCAATTCTCCCACCATGTTACATATGTCAATGAGAAGGTTCAGAATATTCTACAGCTGATTCTACAAAAGATTTATGTTCCTGCTTCTACTCCTCTACCCTAGGCTTATGGATTTTCTTTTTCCTTTTGCTTCTCAACCATGGGGCTATGCTTGCTACTTACTTTTTGTGACTTCTTTTTTACTTTAGTTTGATATTTCTGCAAGTTTTCTTTATGGATTATTTTGTTCTACTTTATTCGACTCACTTCTTGTGTGACCTTTTGAAATTAATGAATTCTTATTTTGGCTTATCACTTGTTATCTTCTTCTGGTTTTTATGTTTTTCACACATAATTACTTTTTTGATTATGATAAAAATGGGGATTAATTAAATGAACGTAATTTTGATTTCAATAATCAAGTTCTAGAAAATGTTCTCTGAAAAGAGCTGCTTACATCTACCATTTAAAATTTTGTTTCTATTAGAATTGGTTTCTTTTTCAAGAAATGAGAAATCTGATTAAAGACAAAGATCTGAAAGCATTATGCATGGCCTATGTCTAACATGTTGGCTCTAGTCTAACTTGTTGGCTTTAGACTTGGCTCTAAGAATTGAAACCTGGAATCAAACTCCAAGAATTAAAATTTGGAATCAAACTCCAAGAATTAAAATTTGGAATCAGACTCCAAGAATTGAGAATCTGGAAGTTGTCTTAGTGACATTAAAGTTTCAGGATTTCAATTGATCTCACTTTCATTAAATTTGGAATCAGACTCCAAGAATTGAGAATCTTTAAGTTGTATTATTGACATTAAAGTTTCAAGATTTCAATTGATCTCATTTTCATTGGCATCTAGAGTCAAGACTCTCAATATGTGATCTATTGGAACCAGGGGGAGTTCTACTCAAATGGTTCAGAGTTAGGATATTTGATCTTCATCAAGTAATTGACTCAGGGGGAGTTTCATAAAAAGGATAAGTATTCCTTACCTTTTTATTTTTACTTTTTATGATTATATGAACAAAATTGTGTCATCAAAATACATAGTTTTGTCATCATCAAAAAGGGGCAGATTGTAAGAACAAGATTTGGTTCTGCAATATTATCTCTGAGTTTTAATGATAACAAATGAGTATGTTTATATGAACAACTTTGATACTCTAATGTCTGTTATTTTTGAGTATTTAACAAAGAGGTTCTACTTTTGATGGATGGTGTGGCCAAGACATTAGAAGGGAATTAATTCCGCTTCTGCAATACACAAGTTCTGATGAACACTAGTAAGACACTCCAAAAAACTCTGAAGTATAGGCATTGATGTTTATATAGTGAAACAAGTCAGAATATCTGAAGATAGAAGTTTCTACTTACGTCCAGATGTTGAAGACTCGTGCTTCTAAAGATAACATTTTCTAAAGAAACAAGTCAGAAGATCTGAAGATGGAAGTTGCTACTTAAGTCTAGATGTTGAAGACTCGTGTTTCTGAAGACAACAGTTTCTAAAGAAACAGTCAGAAGATCTAAAGACAGAAGTTTATACTTAAGTCCAGATGCTAAAGACTCACGTTTTTAAAGACCTGAGGTTCTAAAGATAAGGGTTCTAAAGACCAAGTGTTGAAAACTCTGAAGACATAAGTTCTTAAGATTCTAAAGACTTGAAGTTCAAAGACCCAAGATTCTAAGAAAAAGTTCTCATGACCAAGTGCTGAATACTCTGAAGACGCAGTTCTGAAGACTCTAAAGACTTGAAGTTTTGATGACCTTGTGTCATGTTCTCGATTTTAAACTCATAATTGCATAAGGAAAGAAGATAATGTTAATGTGGTACAAATAGTACATGGTACAATTAACATTTCATTCAACTACCATGAAAAGACGAACGCGTTGCACGATCTTGTCCCCCACGTTATTGCTCAAGCTTCCAATGTTTCTTGAAATCCCAAGAGTACCCCTCAATGAATATATTATTTTATTAGCTATATAAAGGCTTGAAGACTAAGAGAGAAAGCTTCCAATTCACTAAATATTCACTCACAAAGATTTGTTCATAGATTTCATATTCTTAAGTTATTGTTCTTAATGTAGTTTACATTTTTAGCTTGTGTAGAAGCAATATCGTTGTAAACAAAACTTGTATTCAAAAAGTTGTTTTATTTCCTTAAGGGACCGGTTAGTTTTATATCCTTAATTAGCCTAGGACTAATGTGTCTTAGAGGTTGTTAGTCACTTGCGGGTAGCTTGTGCATTGTAATAATCAGTTTGATTATTGTTTGATTTTCCTTAAGGGACCGGTTTGGTCTGTATCCTTAAGAAGTCTAGGACTTGGGTGTCTTAGAGGTTGTTAGTCACTTGCGGGTAGCTTGTGCATTATAATAATCAGTTTGATTATTGTTTGATTTTCCTTAATGGACCGGTTTGGTATGTAACCTTAAGAAGTCTAGGACTTGTGTGTCTTAGAGGTTGTTAGTCACTTGCGGGTAGCTTATGAAAATTGTAATCGGTTTGGTTATAGTAGATTAAGTCCTCGATTGAGAGAGGGGAAATCACCTTGGTGGATGGGATAGACTAGCTTGATAGTTTTCTAGTGAACTAGTATAAACATACCTTGTTCTTTACTTCATGTTCTTAATTATTGTTATTATCAAGGTAACGAGACATTGAGCATTATTCAAGGAAATATCTCTTAAGTCGAGCATATAAATATTACTTACCCTCACGCCTCTAAACATAAAATCCTTCTTTTTATTGTGTTTAATTATACAATATTCTTTGACAAAGGTTACTTTATATCCATTATTGCATAATTGACTAATACAAAGAAGGATATGTCTAAGACCTTCATCTAGCATAACATTTGAGATAGTAATAGTTGAAGGATTACTTATACTACTTCTTCTGAGTATCGTGCCTTTGTTGTGATCACCAAAGGATACAAACCCTTTCTTCTTCGCCACAAAGTCGGAGAAGAGAGATATGTCTCCCGTCATGTGTCTTGAACATCCACTATCGAGAATCCACCTTCCTATTGATCTGTGGTTTTTACACAAGAATTATGCATTTATTTTAGTCATCGTTTCTTTTAATTGAATGGTGTTTTATTTCATTTTACCGCATTTTATGTTGTGGTTTGGTAATTTAGTATTTTCAGGTTTAAAAGAATAAAACATGATAAATCGGGGCAGAAAAGTGCAGAATTCAGAACTTCAGAAAGAAGTGCCTCAGGAGCCCTGACACGGGTGGTCGTGTTGCCTAACATGGGCCGTGTCCGGGGGATAATTTGGAAATAAGTGAAGATTGGAGCAAGACAGAAGGTGACACGGGCGTCTGTGTCACACGACATGGCCCGTGTCAAGTCAGCTGAAGCGTGCGTTTTTGGAGGAAGGATCACAGGCGCTGAAACTGGTGCTCGTGTCATACGACACGGCCCGTGTCAATTCAGCTGGGCCAAAAGGTTAAATAGAGAAGATCACAGATGCTGACACGGGTGCCCGTGTCAGCCTAGGCGCTTAACATTCCAATTATGAGATTTTATTGTATTCCTGGATCATTAAGGGTACTTTGGATATTATGTATTCTTGAAGGATGACCTAACGCTATAAAAACATGTTGGTGAGAAGAAGCAAAAAACTTTTTTAGAAGGGAGAATAATTTCACGATAGAAGATTGAAGTCTATGCAAGTTTTAGGTGAATAAAGACCTTTTGATGAGCGGAAGCAATTGAAGATCGGAGTTCACCATCAATTTGTGTAATGTCTATCTTTATTTTATTGAAATATCTTTGAATATTATGTGCGGCTAAACCCCTCAATAATAGGGGGTGTCCCTGATTTAAAAATGTATTGACTATGAATTATTGATTTTTAATATAGTAGTTTCTTTTCAATTTAATCATTCAAGGTTTCTAATTCTTTCCTGGTCGGACCAATTAGGATTGAGTTATAGTTAACAACCAGTTAGACCGCGGTTGTTAAGGTTTTTGTACGATTAGGTTATAGTAGATATCACGTAGGACTAGGGATACCTTATAGTCACTAGATTTAACCCTTGATAAGATAAAGGCTTGACTCCATCAGATATTTCTAAGGACTTAGGATTTAGGATGGATGGTTAAAGGTTTTCTCACTAAGGACTTAGGGGAAAATAATCTAAAGGGAAAGTAGTTAAAGGTAATGAACTTGTAGAAGAGATCAATAGTGAAGGTTATTACAGGGAAAACCACACACTCACCCCTAGCATAGTATTCACACTAGTAAAAAAGTCATAATTTACCTCCATATTTTTAATTAGTGTTAAGTACAATTACCAAAACAAAACCCCACATTGAGTTTTGTTTAACTGAATATCACATTAAACTCGGTAATTTTGTGCAGTCCTTGAGATCGAAATTTGGGGAACTTTCTTTATTATTACAAGAGGCAAAATAGTACACTTGTTATTTTTCTGATCAAGTTTTTGGCGTCGTTGTTGGGGACTGCCAAAATATTGAGTTTCATTGTGATTCAGTTGAAATTTTATTGCTCTGCAATTAAATTTTTACTTTTCATTTGTTTTTTATTATTATTATATTTTAACTAATCTTTTTTGTGAGGTAAGACCTCAGTTAAACTTCCTTTTGATGCGGAGATCAAAAGAACTTTTCACACAAGAAGAAGACAAGCTAATTTATCCAGACTGGCTTCCGAGGAATATATTTCCTCAATTTACTCAGAGCACCAACACAGAGATTCAGAACACCATTCAGAACACCAAGAGACATAGTAAAATTCAGAAACTAAAAACATGGGCGAGAATCCACTTGAGAGATTACTTGGTGACTATGGTGGAAGTAATGCACCGACTGGTAGACTCACTATTGTAAACCACCTGGTGAATGTACCAAATTTTCTGTTGCATCCCAGTATTATCACTCAACTTGAGAGGTCATTTTAGGGAAGGTTGAATGAAGATGCTAATAAGCATTTATAGAGATTTTTTACCATGAGCACCACCTTGAAGATAGATGGTCATACTAAGGGACAGAAGAAATTGAGAATGTTCCCCTTCATGTTGGATGATGATGCTGAAGAATGGTTCTTTTCTCTTCCGGCTGATAGTATAACAACTTGGGAAGAAATGGAGACTGCATTTTTTGAAGGAATATTTTCCATCCTCAGTGTTCATAAGAAAAATGTATGATAACTAAATTTCAAGCAAAAAGAGGGAGAATCGCTGGGAGATGCCTATAAAAGGTTCAAAAGACTCCTAGTGGCATACCCTACTCATAATTTGGACCAGACTGATCAAATGCAAACATTTGTAAATGGTTTGAGAATCAAGACAAAGCAGCTGATAGACACAGCAGCTGGTGGCTCATCAAATTTATCAACAGCCACTAGTGTGAAGAAGATAATAGAAGCAATTACTGCTAATGAGCATTTGTAGTTTATATGACAGGGTGGCCAGCAAATCTGAAGGAGTCATTGATTTAAAGTTGGAGCCAAACAGACAATTGAAAATTGAAGAAACAATTGTTGTAGAGGTATACAAGAAGCTGAAAGAGCTGAAGTTAGGTACTCATCAAGTTGCCCAAGTTCAACAAGCAAAAAATGTTGTATGTGAAATCTGTAATGGGCCGCACAATACAATGCACTGTTTAGCTTCTCCATAAAAAATTGAAGACATTAAGTTCTTGAAGCAGAATAATCCATATTCAAGCACCGAAAATACTGGGTGGAAGAATCATTTGAACTTCTCCTGGAAAGATCAACAACAACAAGATCCTCAAAAGGCAGAGTGTGGGGTGGTTATTGAAAAAATGGCTGCCCAAACCTCTCAATTTCAAGAAGAGACAAGGAGTAATTTCAGGAATACCACAGTTGTAATAAAAAATTGAAGGTTCAAATGGGATAGATTGCACAACAAGTAGTGTTGCAAGCACAAGAAAGTTAGAAAAATAATGAGAATGTGAATGTTTTCCAAACAAGGAGTGAGAAATTTGATAGAGAAAAAGAAGATGAGGTGAAGTTTGATGATAATATCATAGAAGTAGAGCTGGAAGTGAGAGAGAACAGGAACAAATAGGAAGAAGTGGTATCTCCTGTAAAGCCAATTGAAGAGAAAACTAAACCAACGATCAAGTTGTCATATCCATCTCGAGTGTCAAAGAAGGACACAAAAGAAAAATATTTTGAGAAATTTTGAGAAAATTTTCAAAATTTTCAAAAATCTAGAAATCCACATATCGTTCTTTGAAGCACTCGAGAAAATGTCTTTGTATCAGAAATTTATGAAGGAGGTATTATCAAAGAAGAAATCAACAGGAGAGGGATCAGTACCCGTGGAGGAGAAATTATGTACAATTACGCCCGAGAAAAAAATACCTGTCAAGCAGAGGGATCCGGGGTTAGTTGGAATACCATGCTCAATAAAAGACAGAGCTTTCAAGAGGGTTCTGGTTGATTCTGGCTCTAGTGTGAGTTTAATGCCATTATCGATTTCCAAGAAGCTCGGTATTGAGAAGACAAGGGGTAGTGGGACAAAATTGAAATTTTCCTATCACACCATCAAGCAGTCATATGGGATAGTTGAAGATGTTTTAGTAGAAATTGACAATTTTGTTTTCCATTTGATTTTTAGATCATGGACATATCGGAAGATGAAGAGACTTCTATTATTCTTGGTCGACCATTTATACTGATGAGTCGATGCAATTTTGATATCGAGACATGTAATGTGACACTAAAATCATTTGATGAGGAGATAACCTTGAAGGTGTTAGAAATCAGGAAGCAAGGTGTGGGTGGAAAGGATAAGTTGGTTGGAATGAATAAATTAGAAGGAGAAGGCAACAACTTAAAATCACAACCGAAAGAAGTCTCAGGAAAAATCTCTCAGGTTGCATCAATAAAAATTCATAAATACAGTCAACAAGGAAAGAAGAGAAAGAAGAAGGAACACCAAGTTGAAAAGATGGAAGTTGGAAGTGGCTAGAAGCACAAATGGGTTGAGATGTTTGATCTGAATGAACTCTGGATTGCGGAAGAAACAAGCAACAAGGTGTGGAAAAGGAAGTACCCCCCATAAGGGGATGACCCATTGAGCCATGCGACATTAAAAAAAGTGCTTCGTGGGAGGAAACCCACGCTTTGAATAACTTATTTTTATTTTTGTAGGTAATAAAAAGGGAGTCTTACTGGTGAGAGCTAGGAGGCTGCAGCATGTGTTGCACTACCCTATGTGAGTCACCTTCTCGAGCTTGTTATGAAACATTGCGGTCAATGTTTAATTCAAGTTTGGGGGGTTTTATTACTTTTCTTCTTTTCAAATTATTTGTTAGTGCTCTGCGAATTGTTGTGTAAATCCACGAGTTGAAGTCCTCCAAGTTGGCCAAAAAAAATTTGAGTCTCATAGAGTTCAGGAATAGTATATTGAGACAAAGGGTGGGTTTTCGAGGGTAGAAAGTTCGAAATAACATGACAGGGATATGAGTCTAACATGTAGATTTGTAACATAGTGCTTGAATCTTGAGAAGTACTCTTGAAGTAGTTTATCCTCAAAGTATGGCATAACATAGATTCACATGCATGTATGATTGAAGGAGAAAGAAATAAATTTGTAACCAAATGATGAAAAGGCGGTAAAAGGCAACTAGATCGCTAAGTTGGGTAGCCCTCACCAGGTTATTCATCCCAAAGGGGGTTGATCCCCAAACGTCGTCCATAAAGGCCAATATATAAACTGAAAAGTTTTGAAAATTTCATCTGAATTTATAAAGGAGCAAAAGCTCTTATTTGGTGCCTGAGCAAAAATATCTCTTGATCAGTCTTGTGTGTGTGATGATCATCAATAATTATCATTGCCTTAATTTGACTGTCCGAATGAAAAAGGAGGAAAATCAGAAAAGAGACTTAAGTACAAAGCATAGTTAGAGAGGTATATGAAGAGGAAACTCTAAATTTAAAGATTCTTAAATAAGCTCTTCGTGTCATGTGATCATCAAACGAACTTCTTTTTGATCAATTTGAATGGATGTTTCACATATGAGTAACAGGCTGCTATGATTTTCTTGAATCTCTTGTAATGGTCGCTTGAGGTCAAGAAACGGTTTAAGTTTGGGGGAGTTTGATCAGTGGTTTTTACACAAGAATTATGCATTTATTTCAATCATTGTTTCTTTTAATTGAATTGTTTTTTATTTCATTTTAACGCATTTTATGTTGTGGTTTGGTATTTTAGTATTTTCAGGTGTAAAAGAATAAAACAAGACAAATTGGGGCAGAAAAGTGCAGAATTCAGAAGTTCAGAAAGAAGTGCTTCAGGAGCCCTGACATGGGTGGCCGTGTCACCTGACACGAGCCGCGTCAGGGGGGGAATTTGGACAGAAGTGAAGATTGGAGAAAGGCAGAAGGCGAAACGGGTGCATGTGTCATACGACACGACCCATGTTAATTCAGTTGGGCCAAAAGGTTGAATGGAGCAAATCACATATGCTGACACGCGTTCCCGTGACCGGTGATGTAACACCCCGAATTTTAAATTAATTATTTAATTAATTAATTTAGTATGGTTATATGAGTCTATGTGAAGTAGATGGTATTTTGATGTTTTGATGCTTATTTATGATGTTTTGGTGCCTGGTGTGAGTCCTTGTGACGGTATATGATGTGTATTCGTGATGCAATTATGATGCAAATAGCGATGATTTGATGAATAATGTGTTTAATATGATGAGTTGTATGGTGTAGGATGAGTTAGTAAGAAGGTTTCGAATTTAAATAGTTAGTTTGGAATTATTTAGATTTAATAGTGATTAATTAGAATTATTTGGATTTAAGTAATTAGAATAATAGAATAATAGAAGCGTAGAGAAAATAAGGGCATGATGGTAAATGGTATAATGCTAAGTGAGGGCAATTGAGGAAGATATCAGGGGTCCTTGTGATAACTAATGTATGATCGAAATATTGGGAGAAGAGAAAAGGAGAAGTTATGGCACAATGAGACATGGAGGCAAAGAGGAATTTGTAGAACGAGAAGAGGAATCGAAAGCTAACAATAATCATAAGGTAAGGGGGTGAATGGATTCTCTAATTGGTGATATTACATGAGAGGGTAGTGAAGGTTACTTTCCCTCTTAGGTTGTTTTATATGATTGATGCATAATTTTTTTGGTTTGATTGAATTGATGTGTTGTATATGATTATACATGGACCTGTGATGCTATGTTATGATTGTTGTTGTGATTGTTGTTGTGATTGCGTTGTTATGATGATTGTTGCATAAAACCCCAATCTAGAACCTATAAGTAATGAGAATTAGGATTTGAGGATTTTGGATGAGGATTTGATGAAATATAAGATGAATAATAATTCCTAAATGATGTATAATTGATGTAGAAACATAGGATGATAATGGATGATGAATTCCTATGATTAGATGATGTTTTAGAACCCCAAATTTAGAGAAATCGTTGTAAAATTGCAGAAAAACTCAGAATTTAACAGTTTGCATCGACGCAAACAGGGAAGCGGTCGACGCAAACAGCAACAACAGTGAGCAGCAAACAGCAATAGCATGGACGGTCGATGCAAAAGCCAGGAGCGGTCGATGCAACTTAACCCGATGGAAGCCCAATTTTTGACAATTTTTGTAACGGATATAACTTTTGAACCGTAACTCTGTTTGGTGTGTCGTTCGAAGTGTTGGATAGCTAACACCATAAAATTGAATTAGGTAGAATAAAATAAATATTTAGAAGGATAATTATAGTAACTAAGTTAAAATAGTAATTATTCCCCGTTGTTACACTGAAACAGTGGGTTGTTTTCTTGTGATGTTCTTTTGCTGATGATGTCGGTATGAGACAATGTTGGTGATTATGATGACGATGATATGGATGGCTTAAATTTACATGGTGATGAAGGCTTATGCCTTGTGGTTGTATGATCTCATGTTGTTTCATGTTAGTATTGCATGTATTTATGGATGAGGGATTATGCCCTGATATTGGCCTGGATTGGCATTGTGTTGAGGGCTTATGCTATGTTATTGACCAATTGGTATTGAGTTAAAGGCTTATGTCTTAATGGTACCACATGCATGTTGAGGTAGGTCTATTGCATTTCATAAACATTTAATTGATGTTGTATGATGTGATGATGGTTATTTGTGATGAATTTTCTGTATGTAGTGATTTACTACTCCTTAGCATGTTTTATTTCACCGTGTAATTATTGAATGAAATTCTCACCCCTTTTGTGTTGTTGTCTTTGTACTCTTCGGGAGTCGCTCTGATATGTAACACGTGATTTTGGATTTTGATTATGTTTTGCATGATTTCAAATGATGCACATTTTCTTTTAAACTTATGATGGACCATGTATTGTGGATCTGAATTGTTGTTAAGGCCAGAATGCCAATGAACTACTTTTATGTTGATTTTCCGCTGCCGAATAATCATTTTTAGATACACGAAGTAATAAATTATTTTGAGAACTTTATGGATTTTATTATTTATATGGCATCCCATTGTGAACTCTGATTCATTTGTCGTATATTTCATTATAAACATTCATATGGGAAAATGGGGTGTTACAATTGGTATTAGAGAAGGTCGGTCCGTCCGGCCAGGTTGTCTAATGTTGTTTGTTCCTTAGTGTGTGACATGTGTGTGAAACATTGTCGGTACTTACTTTTTTTCTAACTATTCATCTGCAAGGGTTGGTTTGAAACAAGTGGGGGAGAAGCTTTTGCTTCTCTGAGATGTTTCAGGTATGGGATTTGGTGCAATACACTGCTGAGTTACAAAGAGCGCAAGTATTGTTGGAGCTATGTTGTTTCTGGAAATTGAAGAGAGTATGAATTCGTGATTTTGTCTGCAGGTCAAGTTGGAATGTCTTCAGAAAGAACGATCAGGTATTTTTGATGTTTTCTTCTTAGAGAATAGAGAGTAATGTGATGGCTAGTGATATGCCAGTGTTGTATTATTCCTGATCTTTTTCCTAAATATATTTGCGACTTGCCTCTAGAGTGTGGATCTGAGTTCAATGATAGTAGAGAAATGGTGTTTGTATCTGCTAAGCAAGTAGGATAACCCTTGGGATATGAGGCTTAGAGGTTTGCATGTTTGTGACAACAATTGAATGAGGTCGTGTGTGGATTATCGACCATTGAGTAAAGTAATGATTGAGATTAAATATCCACTTCAAAAGGATTGACGATTTGATGGAGCAACGGTTAGGAGAGTATGTTTACAGTATAATAGAATTAAGGAGGGTTACCTTCAGATTTGGATGAAGGGTGAGGATAGTTAGAGGACAAATTTTAGAACTTGTGTGGGCATTACAAATATTTGGGTTAGTTTGTTGCGGTGTTTATTGAGGACATTATGAGTTAATCTAAGTAAGAATAAGGAAATGTCAAACATTGTAATTTGAATTACAATGTTGAAAAGGAAGTGACTTTATGCTAAGTTGTCAAGGTGTAGATCATGGTTTGAGGAGAGATTAATTGGATCATGGTGCTTTAGGTAACTTTGAGAATAAGTTCTAAAGAAACACTATTCCATTTTAATAACGATGTGTTATGCGCCATCATGATTGTCGGCTACCTATTGATAAATTGAGGAACTGATCACCCTTAATCTCTTGTTGATAGTAGATGGGATCGTGCTGGACGGGATAGACTTGTCTTATTAGCTTGATGGTGTGTAAAGTGATTGATTTTCTATCGAAAGGATAGTCGTTCATCATTTCAAGTATGGGATGTTACATGTGAAGAAAGTTTTGTAGAACTAAAGAAAAGATTGACGACTGCTCCGGTATTGGTTTTACCTAATCTGAGTGAGTCATTTGTAGTGTATTATGAATGCGTCTAAGATGGGGCTTAGTGGTGTGCTAATGCTGAATGGATAAGTTGTTTCTTGCGCTTCTAGATAACTCATAGTTCATGAGAGGAATTATCCTACGCGTGACTTAGAGTTAGCAGCGGTGGTGTTTATGTTGAAGATTTGGAGACATTATCTTTTTGGTTCTAAGTTTGAGGTGTTTAGTGATCATAAGAGTTTTAAGTATTTGTTTGAATAGAAGGAATTAAACATGAGACAGAGAAGGTGGCTTGAATTACTGAAGAATTATGACTTTGATTTGAGTTACCATCTTGATAAAGAAAATGTAGTTGCTGATGCATTGAGTAGGAAGTCTCTATATATGTCGATGCTTATGGTTCAAGAATCGGAGGTGATCAAACAATTCCGAGATATGAGCTTGGTGTGTGTAGAAACTCCTGATAGTGTGAAGTTCGGTATATTAAAGTTGACTAGTGGTGTAATAGAGGAAATCCGAGAAGGTCGGAAGTTTGATTTGAAGTTGGTTAATCAATTAACTTTAATTAACCAAGGTAAAGGAGATAAGTTTAGAATTGATGAGAATGGTGCGATGAGGTTTGGCGATATAGTGTATGTTCCAGATATTCCAGAACTTAAGAAGAGTATTCTTGAGGAATGACATAGAAGTAGATTGAGTATTCATCCAGGTGCTACGAAAATGTATCAAGACTTGAAGAAGTTATTTTGGTGGCCGGGTATGAAAAAGGAAATTGTTAATTTTGTTTATGCTTGTTTGACTTGTCAGAAGTCGAAATATGAGCATCAGAAGCCAATGTGTATTATGCAACCGTTGAGTATTCCCGAGTGTAAATGGGATATTGTTTCCATGGACTTTGTGACGGTATTGCCAAAGATTGTTAGAGGCAATGATTCGATTTGGGTAATTGTTGTCAGGTTGATTAAGTCAGTGCATTTTCTGCTGATGAAGATCGAGCATCTGGTGGAGAAGCTAGTTGAGATGTATATTGAAGAAATTGTGAGATTGCATGGAATACCTTTGAGTATTGTGTCGGATAGAGATCCAAGGCTTACTTCGAAATTTTGGACGGGTTGCAAAATGCTTTTGGTACTAAGTTGAGGTTGAGTTCTGCATATCATCCGCAGACGAACGATTAGACAGAGAGGACTATCCAATTTTGGAAGATTTATTGAGGGCTTGTATGTTGGAACAAGGAGGTGATTGGGACAGCCAGCTGTCGTTGATTGAGTTTACCTATTATAATAGTTTACATTCTAGTATTGGGATGGCACCGTATGAAGCCTTGTATGGTAGGAGGTGTAGAACTCCATTAAGTTGGTATGAGTCAGGAGAGAGTGTTGTACTCGGGCCTGAGGTTGTGCAAGAAACAACTAATAAAAATATGATCCAAGAGAAGATGAATGCTTCATAAAGTCGTCAGAAGAGTTACCATGATAAGAGGAGAAAGGATATTGAGTTCAAGAAAGATGATCATGTGTTTTTGAGAGTTATTCCAGTAATCGGTGTCGGTAGAGCATTGAAATCGAGGAAACTTACACCGTAACTTGTTAGACCATATCAGATATCAGAGAAGGTAGTTGATGTGGCTTACCGAGTTAATTAGCCACCATCACTTGTGAATTTTTATGATGTGTTTCATGTGTCTCAATTGAGGAAGTATATGCCAGATTCTTCGCATGTGATTCAAATGGATGATTACATGTGAGAGATAACCTTACTATTGAGACGTTTCCAATGCGAATAGAAGGTCAAGAAGTGAAGCAATTACGAGGCAAAGAGATTTCCTTAGTGAAGGTGTTGTGGGGTAGACCAGATGGTCAGAGTTAGACTTGGGAACGCGACGATCACATGAGATAGTCTTATCCAATGTTGTTTGCGTCAGGTAACTTTCGAGGACGAAAATTCTTTTAAGCGGGGGAGAGTTGTAACACCTTGAATTTTATATTAATTATTTAATTAATTAATTTAGTATGATTATATGAGTCTATGTGAAGTATATGGTGTTTTGATGTTTTGATGCTTATTTATGATGTTCTGGTGCCTTGTATGAGTCTTTGTGATGGTATATAATATGTATTCATGATTCAATTGTGATGCAAATAGCGATGATTTGATGAATAAGGTGTTTAAGATGACGAGTTGTGTGGTGTAGGATGAGTTAGTAAGAAGGTTTGGAATTTAAAAAATTATTTTGGAATTATTTAGATTTAATAGTGATTAATTGGAATTATTTGGATTTAAATAATTAGAATAATAGAATAATAGAAGTGTAGAGAAAATAAGATCATGATGATAAATGGTATAATGCTAAGTGAGAGCAATTGAAGAAGATATTAGGGGTCCTTGTGATAACTAAGGGAAAAGAGAATTGTATGATCATTTGGTACGATCGAGATATTGGAAGGAGAGAAAAGGAGAAGCTAGGGCACAATGAGACATGGAGGCAAATAGGAATTTGTAGAGCGAGAAGAGGAATCGAAAGCTAACAATAATCATAAGGTAATGGGTGAATGGATTCTCTAATTGGTGATCTTACATGAGAGGGTAGTGAGGGTTCCTTTCCCTCTTAGGTTGTTTTATATGATTGATGCATAATTTGTTTGGTTTGATTGAATTGATGTGTTGTATATGATTATACATGGATTTGTGATGCTATGTTGTGATTGTTGTTGTGATTGCATTGTTATGATGCTTGTTGCGTAAAACCTCAATCTAGAACCTATAAGTAATGAGAATTAGGATTTGAGGATTTTGGATGAGGATTTGATGAAATATAAGATTAATAATAATTCTCAAATGATGTATAATTGATGTAGAAACATAGGATGATAATGGATGATGAATTCTTATGATTAGATGATGTTTTAGGACCCAAAATTTAGTGAAATCGCAGAAAAATTCATAATTTAACAGTTTGCATCGATGTAAACAGGGAAGCGATTGATGCAAACAGCAACAGAAGTGAGCGGCAAACAACAACAGCAGGGGCGGTCGATGCAAAAGCCAGGAGCGGTCGATGCAAGGGTCGATGCAACCTAACCCGAGGGAAACCCAATTTTTGACAATTATTGTAACTGCCATAACTTTTGAACCATAACTCTGTTTGATGCGTCGTCCTAAGTGTTTGATAGATAACACCATAAACTTGAAGTAGGTAGAATAAAATAATTATTTAGAAGGATGATTCTAGTAACTAAGTTAAAATAGGAATTATTCCCCATTGTTACATCAAAACTGTAGGTTGTTTTCTTGCGATGTTCTTTTGCTGATGATGCCGATATTGGGCAATGTTGATGATTATGATGAGGATGATATGGATGACTTAAATTGCCATGGAAATGAAGGCTTATGCCTTGTGGTTGTATGATTTCACGTTGTTGTATGTTCATATTGCATGCATTAATGGATGAGGGCTTATGCCTTGATGTTTGCTTGGATTGGCGTTGTGTTGAGGGCTTATGCTCTGTTATTGCCCAATTGGCATTGAGTTGAAGCCCTATGCCTTGATGGTACAATATGCATGTTGAGGTAGGACTATTTCATTGCATAAACACTGAATTGATGTTGTATGATGTGATGATGGTTAATTGTGATGAATTTTCTATATGTTGTGACTTACTACTCCTTAGCATGTTTTATTTCATCGTGTAATTATTGAATAAAATTCTCACCCCTTTTATGAGGGAGTACAAATAATCAGGTACCTGAGTAGTGTTTGAAGTGATGTTACCAGATCGGGTCTTAGGAGTCATTCTGATATGTAACACGGGATTTGTGATTTTCATTATGTTTTGCATGATTTCAAATGTTTCACTTTTTTTAAAACTTATGATGGACCGCGTATTATGGATTTGAATTGTTGTTAAGGCTAGAATGCTAATGAAGAACTTTTATGTTGATTTTCCGCTGCCGAATAACCATTTTTAGATACACGGAGTAATAAAGTATTTTTGAGAACTTTATGGATTTTATGATTTATGTGGCATCCCATTGTGAACTATGATGCATTTGTCGTATATTTCATTATAAACATTCATATGGGAAAATGGGGTGTTACAGGTGACACGGCCCGTGTCAGCCTAGGCGCTTAACATTCCAATTTTGAGATTTTGCTGTATTCTTGGATCATTAAGGATACTTTGGACATTTTGTATTATTGAATGATGACCTAACGCTATAAAAACTTATTGGTGAGAAGAAGAAAAGAACTTTTTTGGATGAGAGAATAATTTCACGATAGAAGATTGAAGTCTATCAAAGTTTTGGGAGAACGAAGACCCTTCATGAGCGGAAGCAATTGAAGATCAGAGTTCACCATTAATTTGTGTAAGGTATATCTTTACTTTTTATTGAAATCTCTTTGAATATTATGTGCAGCTAAACCCCCCAATGCTAGGGGTGTCCATGATTTACAAATATATTGACTATGAATTATTGATTTTTAATACAGCAGTTTCCTTTCAATTTAATCGTTCAAGGTTTCTAATGCTTTCTTGATCGGACCAATTAGGATTGAGTTACAGTTAACAATCAGTTGGACCGCTATTGTTAAGGTTTTTGTACGATTAGGTTACAATAAATATCACCTAGGACTAGGGATACCCTATAGTCACCGTATTTAACCCTTGATAAGATAAAGGCTTGACTGCATCCGATATTTCTAAGCACTTGGGATTTAGGATGGACGGTTAAAGGTTTTCTCACTAAGGACTTAGGGGGAAATAATTTAAAGGTTTGGTAGTTGAAGGTAATGAACTTGTAGAAGAGATCAATGGTGAAGGTTATTACAAAGAAAACCATACACTCACCTCTAGCATAGTATTCACACTAGTAAAAAAGTCATAATTTACCTTCCATATTTTTAATTATTGTTAAGTACAATTACCAAACCAAAACCCCACATTGAGTTTTGTTTAATTGAACCTCACATTAAACTCGATAATTTAGTGCAGTCCTTGAGATCGACATGCGTGGAATTTTCCTTGTTATTACAAGAGGCAAAATAGTATACTTGTTATTTTTTCGATCACCCGTTATAGCGTCAAGACACTCATCCTACAAAAATAAAACAAAGGTGGTAGGTACCCAATTCTCATTGGATCCTTGAGAGTGAGTTAAATAAATGTTGCTTTTTGGCAACCATTGGAAATTTTCTTTAGGAACCAAAAAGCACTTAAATTTGCTTTTTTTTCAATAGATATCCCTTTTTACAACAATAATGACAAAATAATTTATGATGAGAATCACTTATGCTATTAGACTTTTCCTTAATCAATTTATAGTTCTTATGAGGATTTTTAACCTTTGAGTATCTAATATCAATTGTGTTAATAGGATAATATATTTTGTCCAACTTGGTTTCAAGATAACTCACTTCTTGTTGCCAAATTTGACATGTTTCACATCCGAATTTATAACATTGTTCATCCTCCTTTCCACACTTTGAACTACTTACAATGAGCAATGGTTTCCCCTTGCTTCATGCAAAAGAGTTCAAACTCTTGATTAATTGTATTAATTCTAATTTGTTTGACCTCAATAGTTCCCTCATAGGTAACTTATAGAGCATCCCACATAGCTTTAGCGGTTTGACAATATGAAATGTGATAGAACTCATCAACACCAAGAGCGGATACAATGATTGTGAGTATAAACTTCATCGTTAAACATTTTGAATGATGTCAAAACTGGTAAAATCTTGCACTTTGGAATATTGGACGTATCCTTATGTTTTGTGGCACCCCTCTGCATTAGAGGTCTTAGGAATCATTAGAAAGAATTTTGAAATTGATTCAATCCATTAAAAATAATTTTTTGCATGATTTTTACTATATGTCAACACATCTAAGTTTCAGATCGACACATGTAACTCAATATTAAAGCATGTAGTGTAACACCCCGATTTAATTAAAATTGTTTTTAATTAAATAATTAGAGGATGAGGTGTATTCTTATGAATTAGTTGGAATTATTTTATTAAATAACTAGATGATATGATGTGTTTATATGTGTTGATGAATTTTAAGATGTATTTTAAAGGGATTATTGGAAGATTAGAAGTAATGAGAATTGTAGAAGTTAAGGTGTAGGGGTGTGTGGCTAAAAGTGTAAAGACATGGGGGTAAATGGAGAATATTAGTATAATTGTTATTAATATTATTATATTTACTATTGCTATTATATGAGATAAGTAGTAATTATAATATTAATAATTAAATAATTAGATTAGTCTAGTAATAAAAAGAGGGGTATGATGGGAATATCTATATTAGGGGTCTAAAAGAGGGAATAGTTTTGGTTATTCTGATCAATCGTAAAAAAACGAGAGCATAAGCGGAAGAGAGAAGAAGAGGAAGAGCATTAGGAAGCTAGAGCAAGGGATTTCACCGTACATATTTTGAATCTTAAATTCAAGGTAAGGGTGGGGTTCCAACTCTCTAATAAGTGGTATAATCATGGATAGATGATGATATTGAATGTTAGGTTTTAGGGTAAATTATTGTGAAATTGATTGTTGTAATTGCTTGTAAATGATGAAATTGATGTGTGTATTGTATTGGGTTTGTGGTATATGATGTGTGTTGATGATTTAAAATAATTGGTGTGTTTGATTTTTCCTAAAAAATGGTTTTTGAATGAAGAGAATGGAAATTCATAGCAGAAAATTACTGAATTTTGGACTCTGGTTCAGTGGTAACCGGTTACTGGGATTGAGTAACCGGATACTGATGAAGGTTTTTGCGTAACTTGCCACCGTTTTGTATGCAGTAACCGGTTAATGGTATTGAGTAACTGGTTGCCACTGTGTTGGGCATAATTTTTGAAAACTTGAAAACTCCATAACTTTTGACTCAGGTACCCGTTTGACACACCGTTTGGACCGTTGAAAAGATAAAAATATTTTCTATAATTTAATAATAATTTTTATGAAACTAGAATAATATTTTATTGGAAGAATTCTGATTTGTGCCTATGTTGTATATGTTGTAATACAAAATATTGCGATTAATTGTATCGGTGTTGTATCGATGATGTATGAAGGAATTACAGGTGATATGTATGAAGGAATTACAAAGATGATGTTGGCCTGAAATTCACGTGAAGTTGATGATTATGCTTGTGGTTGCATAATTTTGTTGTAGCATGTCACATTTCATGCATCGTTGAGGGTTTATGCCTTAGCCTTATATGGCAATTTGTTGAGGGCTTATGATTTGGCCCGTATTGGCAATTTGTTGAGGGCTTATGGCCTGATCTTATATGGAAATTTGTTGAGGGCTTATGCTCTGGCCTGTATTGGAAATTCATTGAGGGCTTATGTCCAGGCCTTATATGGTAATTTGTAGGAGATGGCTTATGCCCTGATGGTACCACATGTATCTTACATCAGTGTCAGTCACATTGCATATTATTGAATTGTTAATACGATGATGATGTTGAATTGCATATTATTGAATTGTTAATAAGATGATGATGTTGAGTTGCATAATTGGTATGCGTTGTATGACGGATGATGATAATTATATATATTTGTATAATCATTGTGAATTTTTGGTTGATGATGTTGAGCATGAAATCTTGCATGATACATTTGTCGCATACTTATTATTATATGGCTTATTATATGGTTGTGATATCTCACCCCTTCTATTTGATTGTTCCTTCTACATGGGTAACGTGCAAATGATCCGAAGTAACTTGAGGTCGAAGTTAGCCAAAGAGTTTCTTATTTTGCGTAGATTGGGTCGGTGTCAGCTCTGATACGTAACACATGAGGGGTTTTGTGTTTGTTTTTTTTTATATTGGGAGTAAACTTTTTTATAACTCTGTTGTTGAGATTTAGCTATTGTTTATGCTGAATTTTTGAAAGAAATTATTTTCACTAATGTTGAAGAGTTGAAAATAATAATTGTTGATGTTTTCCGCCGCGAATAAATGAAAAGAAGTTCAAACTTGATGAACATGTGATTTATGTGTTGCGTATCCTTCTATATGAGCATGTACGATGTACGAAGATGTGACATTCTATTTTGATGTTTTATTTTAGAAATTGATTTACTCTGGTTTTTACTTAATTTATCGACGGGATAATAGGGTGTTACATGTAGCTTTTGTAAGTCTTAGGCCGACACATGCATATTTCAGGTCGAAACATATTGAAGCTTTCCTGAAATTGCAGAAATTCTTATTTTATGTGTCGATACATCCACTTTTTAGGTCGACACATTTGTTATCGTTTTAAAGCTTGTAGCTTATGTAACTTTATGGTCGGCACATGAGTCTTTATAGGTCGACATATTCTATTTAAAAATCATGTATGTGTCGACACATACGATTCTTAGGTTGACACATACTATTTTAGTTGATCATTTTTTAATTTCTTTTATTCTGAATTTATCCCTCTTTTCCCTAAAAGTTTAAAAACTATAAATACTCTTTCATGCATCATTTCAAGTGGTTGAAAACCATAAAAGTATCATATTTCTACCATCATATTCAACCTCCAATCTATGCATACACTGACATTACATTGTAACGATGTTCCGTTGGGGTGCTATCTAGACGAGGATTGCTAGTGTCTAATTATGTCTTGGGATGAGTCTTGTAGGGGCTCTAATCCAAGTAAAAATATCGGGTTTGTCCTCCAAGATTATTGGTTTATTTGGGGGTTTTCATGCAAGACCGTTCGAGAAGGAATTGTCCATGTGAATCACCTTGGAGTGTTTGAAATCTTTGCAAGGAACTTTGGAGTGTTTGAAAACTTTTCAAGGAAGTAGCAAGTATTAGAAGATAGAATCAAAGGTCTTGTGTTTGATAGAGTGCAATCGAATTTATTCGAGTGAAATCCCTTGGAGTGTTTGAAATCTTTGCAAGGAAGTAGCTTAAGTGGAGAATATGTTGCATCTATCAGTTCTTGGTCTTGCTTAAAATCAAAAGTGGAGAACGGTTCATTTAACAACAAGCTTAGGGTTTGTGGATTTTCTCTTTAACACTTCTCTTGTATCAACAATTTTGCATAGTAAGAATTATCCTAATTCCGCTTAGGTGCATACGTACCCACACGCGAAGAGGACAGTGTGGAACTGTGAAGACAAATTTCTTGTGTCTCTTTTATTTTTTCTTTTACTTGCCTTGATTTTTATTGATCTATTTATCGAATAGCATTGCGTTATAAATTGAATTGTAATAATTTTCCTAATATGATTTTTATTTTAAATATAGTGTTGATATAGCTTATAATCCCTTTTGATTATAAGTGGTTTTGTGTATCAACACAATCAAAGAAAAATTCTGAAAATTCACTTGCACGCCAAGTGTTTGATAAATTGATTCAACTAGTTCTTTTTACATTACCATTGGAAATAGTCTTGCAAGTAATTTTTCATGGAATGATTAATAAGTTGCATAGTGATTCAAAGTTAATAATTGATATTATCATTCGTATTCCATATTATTATTTTTCTACGGTTTGCATATACGAGTTTTCCAATAAGTGTTCGTATAGACGACAAATTAAAAACCTTCTGCGTCGTACTTTGATAAAACTTTTTCAAAAACCAAATTTTATTTGGATATTTTTAAAGGGGTGTCTATTCACCCCCTCTAGATACTGTTGTCGTCGTCTAACAATGATGTTCCCCACTATCGTCCTCGCGTGTGGGTACGTTTGCGCCTAATTCTAATGGAATTAGGATAATTCTTACTATGCAAAATTTGAAGATACAACAGAAGTGTTCAAGAGAAATTCCACAAATCCTAAGTTTGTTGTTGATTCAACCCCTTCTCTTCTTTTGATCTTGAGAAAGACCAAGACACAATAGGTGACAATTGACTATCTGGATGTTGCTACTCTTTTGCGTTCTTTATCTCCAAAGCTTTCGTACACCGTCAATTTAAACTATTGCAACACATAACTTCAATTCTATCTGGCACTATAAGCTACTTCCTTACAAAGATTTCAAACACTCCAAGGTTCCTTGCAAAGATTTTAAGCACTCCAAGGTTGTTCACTTTACCATGATTCCCTCTTGAATGATCTTGCATGAAAACCCCCAAGTCAACAAATGATCTTGGAGGACAAACCCGATGTTTTTCCTGGATGAAAACCCCTACAAAGCTCAACCCAATATACAATTGGACACTATCAATCTCGTTTAGATGACACCCCAATGAAACATCGCTACAATATAATATCAGTGTGTATGCATAGATTGGAGGTTGAAGATGAAGAGAGAAATAGGCTAATTTTATGGTTTCACCAAGTTATAAATGATGCATGAGAGAGTATTATAGTTTTGGAATATTTAGGGCAAAGAGGGATAAATTCGAAATAAATTTTTTTATGAAATTTGACTAAACAAATAGTATGTGTCGACCTATTAATCGTATATGTTGACACATACGTAATTTTTAAACTGTATGTGTCGATCTATAACAGATTATGTATCAACCTAACCACGTCAGTGGCTACAAGCTTTAAAACGATAGTAAAAGTGTCGAGCTGAAAAATAGATGTGTCGACACATAAAATAAAGATTTATGCACTTTCGGAAATGTTTTAGTATGTGTCGACCTGAAATGATGCATGTGTCGACCTGAGACTTACAGAATCTACGGGCTTTAAAAATGAGTTACATGTGTAAACCTAAAAAGCGGATGTGTCGACACATGCATTGAAAAATTATGCAGAAAATTATTTTTAACGACTCCGATCAATTTCAAAATATTTTTTAATGATTCCTAAGACCTCTAATGCAGAAGAGTGCCACAAGACATAAAGATATCTTCCAATGTTCAGAATTGCAAGCTTTTCCCAATTTTGACATCATTCAAAACATTTGACGACAAAGTTTATACTCACGAGTCATATTGGATAGTAGCAGTATTGTTATCAGTGAGTTTAGATGTGGATTTACACATTTTATCATGTTTTTGTTCATTTTAGAATACGAAATTGTAAAGTGCGTATGGAGAAAAAGTATTGTCATTTTTGAAAAAATAAATGGGTTAAATATACAAACCCCCTTGTAATATTAACGAGATTTGTTTTTAGCCTCTGGTAAAGTTTTTTTTATACTCCCCCCTTATCTTATCTAGATTTCGTCACAAATCCCCCTAATTGCCAAGTGTCTTTGAAGATTCACTTATTTGTTGACCAGTCATCAAAGGAATCTTCATTTTATGTGACTTGGCAGTCAACGTGGTTATTTATTAAATTTTTATTTATTATTTAAAATTCAGGTGGATTTAAACTCACGTGTTTATCAAAGCATCATAACAACAATATGTTATTACTGCTACACTATCCATTGCTGATGCACATTTGGAGCATAAACACATCATTAATACTAAAGCATGCAATTAAATGGCTGGACGCATGCAACTAATATAGAGCTTGCTAAACATATGCGTATATCTATTTTGAAGGACGATAAAATTATTAATGAATATACTGAACAGTCATGAAACGATTGTGGAGCAGAGAGATGAAAAGATGTATTAAAAAGGAGGGTAATTAATAAAACTGGAAGTAAGTGTTGAATATTGCCGAGGGAATTTAGACTTGCTAGGAAAAACTTTGCAACTAGCACTTGGTCAGGATGAGAAGAAAAATGCTCTCTGGTAAATTCTACATCACCCACATTGTATTTTATTTTAGCAACTACTTGGAATCCTCAGTTTATATATCATATTCCTAGATTATCAACCTATAACATCAATCTAATAAACATTGTAGTTCCTCATAAATTGCAGAAAAAGGGTTATAACAATTTACAGTATGTTACATACTTCAGAAGGAATTCCTGACAAAGTGAGTGCAAGATGAGTCAATGTTGATATAACTATTGAATATGAAAAATTAACATGGTAAAGAATAGCAAACACGGAACACAATTGGGATGATTGAGAAACTTTGGAGCAATTTAAAGGGATGAGTTCAATTCCCATTGGCAACATATTTTGGGTTATATCTACTATTATAATTTAATGATTATAATAAAATATATCTATATAAAATTAAAAAATTAAAGGTTTTTATAAAAAAAAATATAACTTTTAGTTAAAAAAAATTTTAAAAAAATTATTTAAAAAATTAAATAAAAATTAAAAAATCCACATGGAAATAGTAAATAAACCACGTTGGACAAAAAAATGAATTTAGAAAATAGGACGAACAAGGGTCTTTCAGACGGAATCTGAAAATTACGAGGGGAGAATCTAAAAAATTATTTTACAGGAGGCTAAAGCGAATCTCGCTTACTTTACCGGGGGTGTTATATATTTAACTCAAAATAAATAAATGAGAAATGCAAGAGAAAAACATGGATCCTAATTGAATGTAAAACATAACTTTTATTAATTGAAAATACTGTTTGAAAATAAATGGGGGCCCTTACAAGCTACCCCTATGCCTCGGACGAGACATAAGTTTTTTTTAAAAACAGAAAAATTACTTTGAAAAGAAAAAGATCTCTAGAATCTCCACGGCAGTCCAATTCTTGAGCTCTTCGCCTGGAGCACATTCACGGATCAAGTTGGATGCCCCTTGGTTATTGCTCTTGTCTGATATCACTGACACTTACCTCCCATGCTCTACTCCTTTGCGGATGAAAGTTTCTTGAATCAAAGGAAATTGCCCCTTATCCTTCTTAGCAGCCTTAAACAGTTGATAGTCCAAACTAAAGTGGTCTTTCTTTTCAGGTATCTCTACAAGCTTGCCCCAACCTTTCATTGTTCTGTCTTTCACCACTGTTTGTAAGTCTTTCCATGAAGTCATAGTAGTTCCTGACTTCTTGATTTTCTCCACTGGTAGGGTTACCACTATAACTACTTCTAGGACTTGGAATAGCGTTGCCACACAGTCTTCTTCCACACTGATATATATGTAGGATCCAAGTGACTTACGAAGATATTGTTTCCTCCGTCGATCACAACCAATTTTCCTTCGACGAGGAACTTCAATTTTTGATGCAGGGTTGAGGTGACAGCCCCCGCTGCATGGATTCAAGGTCGCTTGAGCAAGCAAGTATATGTCGGTTCTATGTATATTACCTTAAAGGTAATATAGAAAGTATGCGGTCTAATCTTTATTGAAAGACCCACTTCTCCAAATATTGTGCTTTGTGATCCATTGAAAGCTTTAACCACCATTGAGCTTGGTCTTATAACTATGTCATCCATTGTGAGCTTCATCAGGGTAGTCTTTGGTAGTACGTTCAAGGAATAGTCGGTATCGGTGAGTACCCTGGATAGGCTAGTGGTCCCGCATTGGATTGAAATATGTAAAGCTTTATTGTGAGCTCTACCTTATGGAGGTAGATCACTATCGTTGAAACCCAAGTGTGATCTTGATGTCAGATTAGCCACCATTCCATCAAATTGATCCCTGTAATCCCCTTTGTTACATGAGCAGCGCTCATAATCTTCATCAATGAATCTCGATGTGCTTTTGAATTTAATAACAATGAGAGTATAGAAATCCTGGAAGGGGTTTGATGAAGTTATCCACCACCCTATAGTCACTTTTCTTGATTACTTTCAAGAACTTTTCAGCCTCTTAGTCAGTAAAAGTTTTACTCTGAGGTTCTTGCCCTTGACTAGTTTCAGCCACGACCTTTCCTTTATCCTTAGCCACTGCATTATCCCTCTTTTGCTGTTCTGGAGCATATATGCATCCACTACGGGTCATGCCCCCTGTTCCTGGTATATTTGTAATTATTGCATACCCTTGACTTGTTGATGGCTCACACTCTTGTTTTAAACCATTGACATAGACGGTAGTGTTGTAACTCCATGGCATAACTTTTTCACTTTCATAGGGAATGGGAGATAGTCTCTTGATCACCATTGTGCTCTTTGAAGGCACTGGTATCTTCAGAATTTGACCTTGGCATGGTATCGTCACTTGTATTTTGTCGCGCTTGGTTCCACACAAGGAATTACAAGAGTTTTCTTGACAAAACTCAGACCTTGGCAAGGAATCACCAATAGCCTTCTTGTATTCCCATTGATTGCATCTATATATTCTTCTTTATGATATCGCGCGAATTGAACTATCCCCTGATCCACCAAATTTTGTAAAGTGTTCTTGAAAGCATTGTTATGTTCCAAAAGAAAGCCATGTTCAAACAGATGCTCCTTCAGGATATCTATCGGAGCTTTTACTCGTTTAACCTTTCCATAATCAGTGACTATCTCGATTGCATTCACCGTCGGAACACCATGCTGAGGCATGGGGTTTGTCTTGATAATAGGTTTATTGAAGGTGATATCTTGAGAGTCTATTAAATCTTGCACCTCGTGTCTGAAGGCCCAACATTTCTCTATAGTATTCCCGTGAGAATTAGCATGATATTCACACCTTACATTTGCATCATACTTTGGTGGGAATGACCCAATCAGAGAAGCTAGTGGCTTTAGCTCTACCAGGGATTCTTTGAGCAGGTGTTATAGTAGTTGACTGTGTGGCATGGGGAGAGGATCAAATCTTCTAGGAGGTCTTTCAAACTTGTTTTGCTATATTTCTCGTAGGATCACCAATGGTTATTGTACCTTCTAATGAGCTGCAACAGCATTAGTTTCTCCTTCCTTCTTTTTTGAGAAGTTAGGAACATGCTTCTTTGGGTTGTAACAAGTACTAGATTCCACTTGTATCTTTCCGCAATTAAAACCAGCTTCAATTTGATCCCCGATTATCACCAAGTTGGAGAATACGGAAGAGACGTTGCCAACCATATTCTCATAGTATAGCCCTTGTAAAGTACTCATGAACATGTCTACCAATTCCCTTTCGAGGAATGGTGGTTGCACACGTGCTGCTGTTTCTCTCCATCACTGAGCATACTCCCTGAAAGATTCGTCTTTATTTTTAGACAAATTTTGAAGTTGCATACGGTTAGGAGCCATGTCCAAGTTGTACTTGTACTATTTTAAGAAGGCATGTGCAAGATCTGACCATGTTCGGATATGTTCTTGCTCCAACTGCATATACCAATCTAGAGATTCCCCACTTAGTTTGTCTTATAAAAAGTGTATCATCAGTTTTTGATCATGAGCATAGCCATCCATTTTCCTAAAGAACATGCGTACATGATTCCTTAGGCATGTGAGTCCCTTGTATTTCACAAAGTCGTGTACTTTGAGTTTAGGAGGAATCACCACATCTGGAACCAAACACATTTCTAGAGCACGGATGTCGAAAGCATCATAACCCTCTGCAGCCTTCAGTCTTTCTTTAATGGCTTTAAATTGATTTACTTCCATAGGATCTTCAAAAGCATTTGTGTGGGGTGCCTTTTGTTGAGGCACTTGAGTTATACCCTCCAAGTCATGATCCCCATATTGTAGGTCCAAATAAATACCCATGTTGGGAGGATGATTGACTAGAATCTGGTGAGTATGGGATACCCCTACCTTCGGAGGTGGTGGAACAAAGCCTTTAGTGTGAGCCATAAATGTCTCTTGTTGTGAAGCAGTTGCTTTGCCGGGACCTAATTTGGGCTCTTGCCTTGGTGGGTGATGTGAGTGTAACTACACTATTAGATGTTTTGCATAATATCAAAACTCAGAAAGCTAGCATTTCAGTATGGTGGATGATATCCTTTTGTCTTGTGGCACTCCCTTGCATTATAGGTCTTAGGAATCATTTAAAACAAATTTATATTGGTCCCAATCATGAAAAATCAGTTTTTGCACAAAAGCAACACTTATGTGTCGATCTGAAATTTGTATGAGTCAACACATAAATTTTGCATTATTGCATTTTCTTAAAAGCTTCAGTATAGGTCGACACATACGATTTTCAAGTTAGCACATGTACTGCATTATTAAAGTTTTCTGCATTTCTTCTTTAAAACACATGCACATAGGTTGACACATACGATTTTCAGGTCAGCACATGTACTGCATTTTTAAAGCCCGTAGCTACTATTTTGCATGTGTCAACACATACTGTTTTGTGGGCCATTTTTTCATTTTGAAACTACCCTCTTTTACCTAAAAAGAGTACAACTATAAATATATCATTCATGCATCATTACAACTAAGTGATACCATAAATTAGCCTACATTTCTCTTCATCTTCAACCTCCAACCTATGCATACACACTGACATTACATTGTGATGATGTTTCATTAGGGTTCCATCTAGACGAGGATTGAGAGTGACCAATTAAGTATTGGGTTAAGCTTTGTAGGGGTCTTCATCCAGAAAAACCGTAGGTTTGTTCTCAAAGATTATTGGTTGATTTGGGAGTTTTCGTGCAAGACGTTCATGAGGTAAATGCGGCCAAGTGAAGTCCTTTGGATATAAAGAACACAGGGGATCCTTTGGAGATAAATAACGCAAAGGAAGTAGTAAGAGAATGACAATTACAATTGAAGTCTTATGTTGTAATAGTTTGAAATTGACGGTGCGCGAAAGCTTTGGAGATAAATAATACAAAGGAGTAGCAAGATCCAGATAGTCAATTTGCATCTATTGTATCTTTATCTTGTTTAAGATCAAAGGAAGATAAGGGATTGAATCAACATTAAACGGTTATGGTTTTTAGGGTTTCTCTTTAACACTTCTCTTGTATTCATACTTTTGCAAAGTAAGAAAGTACCCTAATTCCACATTGGAATTGGGCGCAGACGTACCTATATGCGAGGACGAAAGTGGGGAACAGTGTAGACAAATCCTTGTGTCTCTTTTCTTTTATCGCTTTTACTTGATTTAATATTCTTCAATAAATTTGTCAAATAGAATTGCGTTATCAATTGAATTGTAAGTAATTTCTGAACTATTTTTTTATTTACATCAAGTGTTGATATTTCTTATAATCACTTTTGGTTATAAGTGTTTTTGTGTATCAACACAACTTAAAGGAAAATTCTGAAAATTCACTTGCACACCAAGTGTTTGACAAATTTATTTTGTTTGTGATTTTGAATATTGCCATTAGGTTTGACAACTTGATTTACTTGCTTTAATTTTCATAGATCAATTTCTCAAATAGCATTGAGTAATCTATCGACGCGTAGGAATTTTCATAGACAATTTTTATGTTGAATTGAGTGTTAGTTGCCTATGATCACTTTTGATTATAAGTATTTTTTCATATCCACACAACACAAAGAAAAATTCTGAAACTTCAATTGCATACAAAGGAAAATTACAATGTTCTATCATTTACTCTCTATGTGCAATTTATTGAATGTGTTGTTTGATTGATCAATTCGTATAAAAAATTTCTTTGATTTTTAAAGTTTAAATTGCTTTATTTATTAGATTATAATCACTTTGATTGTAAGTGATTTTTCATATCAACTAAACTCAAAGAAAATTCTGAAAAATTGATTGCACGTGACATGTTTGATAAAATGTATAATTATGTTTTTAATATGATTTCATTAGAAATAGGAAACCGTGGTGTTTGATATTCAACTATAAATTGAGATATTATTATGTTGATTGATTTTATCATTATCAACATTGTTTTTCAAATAATTTTTTAAGTAACCATTTTGAAATAGAATTTTTAATATGGGCATCTATTCACCCCCCATCCCCCTCTAGATGAGTTACCCTAGTCTAATAGGTGACCGCTAGATGCACCAATGGCTTGGGCTACTTCTTCAAAAGTTGTCTTAGGAATATCGTCTTGTCTTGTTGTGATGTTCTTTAGGACAAGCAGGACTTGACTTATGTCTCCTTTCATTGAATCGATACTTCCTTTCACTTGTTCCAAGTCTTCTTGAAATACCGCTTGATTTTTCTTTGATTTGTTCCATAACTTTGTTTCTATGAGCTCTTATTTGATATGGAAGTCGGGAATTCAGTTTGTATCGTCCGATGAATTAACTCGAGATGATGTAAAAAGTAAGTTTTGAGTATGAAATGTAAATGTGAAGTTTGTGGTTGGATGAATGCGTATGAATATGCTAAGAATTTGTTGTATGTCTTACTTACTTGATATTCCTTATTATTATTATTATAATTGTTATTATTATTATTATTATTATTATTATTATTATTATTCAGGTTCTTATTTTTTTATTGGTGAGCACCTCAAGACCACATAGATAAAATTGAAACAAAAATACTTTTATTGAATACTGAAACCATAATCCTTAAAACGGAAATACAATTTAAACTGAGGCAAATAGTGAAAGGAAATACTGAATCAAAAAACCAAAGGCTAAGTACTGGAAGAGAATGACAAAAATGGGAAACTAAATCTCCTAAGCACGCTTGCCTATTTCCTCCCTAAAACCATCAACCATCTCCCTACAAAGCTTAAAGAAGTCTTCAACATCCTTCGGAAGAGGGACCATCGTAGCTTCTGCATCTCTTAAGCTTCTATGAATGCCACTAATGAGATTGTTTGCTAAGAATGATAGCTTTTCATGCTTGCCTTTGTACCTCAGATACTCCTTTAAAGTGTCAAGATTATGATCTTGTTATCTTCCCCCGCTTGAGAAATATTTGTATACTGTTCTTCCCAATACACCTTTTTAGCTCTCATCTCCTTATAGAGTTCCCTTTGTATAAGGAAATATTTTATGAGGCCTTCTAGTTATTGACAAACCGCTTCATACTCCCCTACTCGTTGTGAGAAGAGTCTTTCTTCCTTTATCCTTCTAAGGTGTTCCCTTAATTCTGACTCTTAGATTTCTTGGAGACTTGTGACAAGGTTAAGGATATATTCCTCTCGATCTTGAGAATTTCTTTTAATTCTTGGACTTGGGCTTTAAAAGTCTCTTCCACCTCTCTCTTGTGTTTTAATTCTTGACCATACCATCTCTTTAGTCTTTCAATTTCCCTAGCCACGTCATCCAAGCGTTGGTTGTGGGAATCAAGATTAAAGATAGCAATTAGCAACCCTTAAGTCGAACGCTTTCGTTTAAGTCTCTCCTTATCAGCCATTTCACGATCTCTTTGAATATGTTGGTCTTTTAGCTCGATCTCATCATAAGCAAGGTCATAAAGGCTATGTTCTAATCCCTCTTTTTCTCTTTGGGCTTGCTCAAGGGCATCCCTAAGTTCTTCCAATTCTTCTACTAATATCGAAAGAGGATCTGGTATGTCTAGCTTGTACCAACGATCAACGTCGAATGGTAGCTTGTTGATTCTGACTCTATCCAAAACCCATTGAGTATATGGCTCTCTTGCCAATGCATTTTTCCTTCCAAATTCAGCCCCTTTCTTGTGAATTTTTCCCCAAGCTTGTATGATCTCTTGAGTAGCTCGGGATTGCTTCTATCCATATCATGAAGGACTAATTGTTGGAGTTGCTCGTCAGAAGGTTTATCTTCCAAAGGGTATCCAAATTGACGTAAAGCCAAAGTGGGGTTATAATTAATGCATCATTTTATCCCAATCAATGAAACATTTGGAAACTCTCCATAATTATAAACAATTTCCTCTATGTTTAGCTTTATATCATACCACAAGATAGAATCAGCACTAAGAGCCCTTGATTTTTGAGCCCATTCATTCTTCGTCTGATCCTTGACCATATAGTTTTCTTTATAGAGATGAGTAATGAGCCAAGGGTATAATAGAGGAATATAACAAAGTAGTACACCTTTCCATTTTTCATAACACGTAAGAAGGGAGTAATACACATCATCAAGCAAAGTAGGAGTAAGATCAACATTTAATACCTTTACGATCCATAATACATTAATGGCTACAAAATTTGTATAGTCCATAATATTTGGAAACAAAACCAAACCAAAAATAAGAAAAGCTATGAAATCTCCACAAGATTCCCATTTTTTCTTATCTCTAACAGAAAGAGACTTAGATTCTAAGTATTGTCTTTTGATACATTTCACTTCCCCATCTTTCTTATAGTTGAGTAGTAGGTCATTGAAGGGTACTCCTAACTCCTTAGCCAAGTCTCGGACTTTGATGGTATTCTTAATTCCTATATAAGCTTCATCCTTGATTTTGGAGAATCCCAAAATCCTATCAAATTCCTCCAAGGTAGGTGCCAATTGAAAGTTTTGGAAGGTAAAACAGCTTAGAAGAGGGTCATAGAATTGAGAAAGGGCAATAATGGCTTCCACTTGTACAATCATTTTGATCAGATCTATAATATCTCCATAGCAACAAACAAAACTCTTCACAACTTTTTCAGGTAATTTCCCTATAATCAACTTCATTTTCTTGATGTCTAGCATTGTGGCTCTAATGTGGATGGTTGGTTTCTTATTAGTATTCATTTTAAGATGCTCACCAAAAAACTTTCTTTGTATTATATTTTTTCAAGGAAATCCTGTGAGTAAGACACAAAAATGCACAAATGAATATTTTTAAATACAAGATGTATGTATGTATGGTGATGCAATTTGGTGGTGAGATCATAAAGGTACCCTTAGTGGGTATAGGTTCATAAGTTCATTTTATGGATATTCTACCCTTGCCCATAAGGGTGGTTTCCTTAAGGGTATCATGGATAACACAAAAGGGAAAAGGCACAGGGGCCTCCCTTAAACGGAGCCTCTTTGTAGACCGAGACTTTTGTCTCTTAGGTCATACAAGGTCTCACCATGAGATTTTATTTTTGGATTAATCAAAGAGTCATTTATCAAATTCAAAGTCCTATCTCTAATAGAGGCTAGCCCTCTAAAGATATTTTTAGGAATTTGACTGACTCTAGGCGAAGTTGTTGCAAAAACTCATAGGGATGTTAAACCCCTTTGGCCAATTGACAATCCTTCTTCTAAGGTTTGATACTTTATTTAGCAACGAAATCCCACCAATAATATGAATAATATGATAATAACTGAAATAATAATAAATAAATAGGGAAGAATAACATACCATAAATAGAAACTCAAAAACTCTAGGCCTACTAGGAGGAGTAAACTCTAACCCTAGGGTTGCATCCTTGACATAGTCGCCAACTGTCGTAACCGACAAAAAAACATTGAGAGTCGCCACCATAATTTTTTTGTCTTAAGGACAGGAAAGGAACGGATAAACTCTAAAATGTTTCAGAGACTCTAAATTCGCGAGTTGGTTAGAAAAAGAGAAGATTTTAAGCACCCTTTATCTCCCTTGTTCTCAAAGGGCTCCCTTTATAGGTTTCGGGCATTGGAATTTCTATTTATATCATGTTATTTCCATGTGTATAAGAAAAGGTTTAATTTTTTAGTTATGGGACTCGCTTTGGTTTTAACTGTGTGCCTACGTATCTCCTTTCAAATAAATCAGAGTCCATTTCTTAGTTCATTATGTGTTTGGTTAGTTTTTTTATAGGACTACATGGATTGATTTCGAATTATCCTTGAACCTTGTCTGGTTTGAAAGTTGAGTAATCGTAGACGTAGTTCGCAGTTAACTGTGAAAGTAATCTTCTTTAATCCTTTTTTGAAAATATATTGAAATTTTGTTAATTTAGTAGAAAAATAATTTGAAATTGGTTATCTATTTTAAATGTATGATTGATAACCAAATTTTTAATAAAATGATGTTGAAATTAATTAAAAAAATAGTTTGATTTAATCAATAAAAAAGAAGTTTAGTATTTTTAAGAAAATAATTAATAACATTATAAAAGAATGTTAATCATTTTTCTTTTAAAATAAATAATATATTTGTCAAAATAAAAAAATATATTATTTACTATTTTAATGCAAAAAATAAAATATAAATAAATTTGGAAAAGAAAATATGAATAAATTAAATGCCAAAATAATAAAAATAAAGAATTATATAAATAAAATACAGGGGGTGTATTTTGTTCAGCGCGATAATTTAAGGGGTTTAAACAACAAAGACTTATGCCCAATAATAGTTTGAAGCCCAAAGCACAAAAGGGGGTGAAATCTTAGTTTGGCCAAACAATTAGGGGTGTGCGGATAACATTGGGCTTAACCCAAATAGTTATTTGAGTCAGTTTAGACTATGTAAGGGCGAACCTATGCGTTATGGTGCGCTAACATGATCTAGAACATCCACTTCTAATTAGAGGGTCACCAGAAGTAAATTCTAGGTCGTTGATTAGAAGTATGATGAGCGGAGGGTGGAGATCAAGCGTTGACTAGGGAGTATGAAATGGGTGCACGTATGGAGTGGACGAAGAAAGTATTTATTCATTCTTCCTTCACAAAGCTCATTTGTTTTCCTTTCCTTTCCCTCTCTCTACATTTTCTCTCTTTCTTACTTTCTTGGACTAAGAGAGAGAAGCTCTGGCTTCTCTCTAGAACTCCCACCACCAGAAATCTTCGCCCTTGTCTTAGCCACTCAGAACCACCATACAAAACCAAGTTTCCAATTGAGCTTCAACCAGAAACTTCATATATTCAAACTAAACCCAGAAACCCCTTTAGAACCCTTGGAACCCTAGGTTTAAGCTATTGTGGGCGGTCATGAAGGTCGTCGTTGAAGATGAATGATCGTCGGGATCATCATCCTTTACCCAGAACCCTAAAGAATCCTAACAATTTAAATCATAATTGTAACACAGTGGGAGAACTGACTTGGGATGTTTTTCGTTTGATCGCATTTGTTGCAGATAGCAAGAGTCGCCACCGACTTTTCTTTTATCCAATAAGGAAAGGTTGAAAAGAACAAGAAAGACCTTTAGAGATTATTTCTTGAGTTCGAGTGGTAGCTTATGAAAAGGGAAGGTGTTAGCACCCTTTTCATCCGTAGTTATCTACGGGCTCTTAGTTGCTTGCTAGATCACTTTCTTTTGTTTGAAAATGTACTTGTGGTGTGGGTTTTAAAAGTATTTTGAAAATGTCTTTGTAATGGTTCTTGTTTCTATAAGAACGCGTACAAAGTGTTGTTTGGAAAATGGTTCAAAGAGGTGTTTGTGAAATGTGTTTTTGAAAGTAATTTTGAAAAGGTGTCTTTGTAATGGTTCTCGTTTCTATAAGAACGCGTACAAAGTGTTTTAACTTTTAAAAATGTTTCAAATGAAAGTGTGGGTGTATAAAATGTTTTTTTGTTGTGAGCAAGTGAGCAACTAGGAGCAACCTTCCTACTCAAAAGGTCTTAAATGTTTTTTTCCTCCTCCTTTAGATATTGCTATCTTACCATTGATTTGGTAAGAAGCCTTATCATTGGATGTGAAGGGACAGGCATGGGACATTTGTATAGTCATAGAAGGAAACCTATGGGACATTTTAGCAATGTCGTTTAGGGACAAGATAGTTTACCGAAGGCAGCATTGAGGGTCATCGAGGGACTACGATCTTTTATCGAGGGTCTTTGCTAAAACGCTCATATTCGAGGGACATGACTATTTTTTCGAGGCAACAAGTGAGATTATCCTAAGGGTGCATATGTGAATAGTGTGCTTGATTTGCAAGCATTTAGTCTTTGATTAAGGGTTATCTACTTGTTGTTTTTATCTTGCCATACATACCCTATTTTACTAGCAATCATACAAAAATAATAAAATGCAGAAAGATAAAATCCTACACTATTACAACCATATTGAATAGCATGAAAATATAGAGGCAAAAATAAAATAAAGGCAAGAAAATGAGTCTTTCAATTTGGGCAGAAAACCCTTTGATTATGCACTTTCTGGCTCTCTTCAATTTGGCCTGAAAGGGGTGAAGGCGTGACTTTCGACTGAGGCCTGGGGGACAGCATGTTTTGCCTTTCGACTGGGCTGGAATCAGTGCAAGATGCAATCTGCCTTTATGCCTCCTTCAAATGGGGGTTGAAAGCAGTGAGGGAGTGCCTTTCGTCTGGGCCTGGAAGTCATCATGATGTGCCTTTTGGCTGCCTCTTTCGTTTGACCTGGAGGTTAGTGTGAAAGCCAAAGGCTTCACTTCCTACTTCCTACTTCATGTTTCTTTCGTTTGAGTTCTTGAATAGCCACATGGCCTAAGACCGTGCTAGAATTACCTTATGGTCAGGTTTGTACTTAAAGCATGTTTAGGTAAACAAGAAGCAAAAACAAAAAGATCAGCTCTGAAAACATGTTAAAAGGGTGGAAACGAAAAGAAGAACAATGGTATGTACATGTTTGAAACTAAAAGAAAGTTTATTTACATGTTATGCAAGAAACGAAAAGTTTAAGGCTTGGAGCAACTTACCTTGCTTGAGGCTGGAGCGTGTGTTGGACTTTGAGTGGTTTTCCTGAGTGTCCCTGAATTCGAAGGGAGGGACCAGGGGTTAGGCCTTTGATAATGGATTCAAAAGAGAAGAACCAATGTGAGGTTCTTCCTGTTGGATTCGAAGGGTAACAAGGTACATGGATGCTTCAGATTTGAAGGGGACAAGTGTTTGAATTCTGGGTTTATGTTTTCACAAGTGTTTAAGTGTTTGAGAGCTTTATGGTATTTGAGAAATTTGAAGATTTGTTCCTCTGGCCAAAAAGTCCTCCTCAACATGTGTTGGAGCCTCTTATTTATAGGAAAGGTTGCCTGAGGCTTTTGGAGGTAAAACAAAAGGTTTAAACAAATTGAGTAACCTGCTCTTTGCAGCTTTCGAGAGACAGTGCCTTGTATGCTATTTTGGTGCAAGAATGGGGCAGTGTTTCAGGACTGTTGTGCAGCAGTTTTGGCCAGTGTATCAGACATGAACTTGGCAGCAAGCATCTTTGAATATTTCACCCTTTCGTTTTGATCCTTCTTCGACCAGACTCTTCTCCCAACAAGTGCCTTTTGAATGAGTCACTTTTGTGCATATTTCGATGGAGCCAAAAGTGTGACCCTTGGATGGGTCATTAAAACATGCCTTAAAGTGGGCTTGTAAATCCTTCGAATGGACCATCAAGCATGTCCTTCGAATGGGATGCCAAGAGTTGGATTCGAAAGATGCTGATTCAAAGGGGACACCGTTATAAACGAAAACTTGTGAAGGTGGTTCTGTCCAGTCGAAGGCTTGCCTGCCAAAGGTCCAAGTGGCAAAACGAATGAGTGTACATAGGGGGTCTCTGCTTTGTGACTTTATGCAAACATGAAGAGAATCTCATGCCCAAACGAAAGGTTTGACCAAAACCTTGTACTGCAGGATTCATACGCTCAAACGAAGAAAGAATGAAGGGAGTCAAATGCCCAACGAAACTTGCAACAAATGGGCCACATGCCCAAACAAAAGAGGCATACATGAGGCAAATTTGAGCAATCGAAGGATGCCAAAAGGGAGCCTTTTACCTTGGAATCTAAGGAAGCTACAAGAGGCTTTGTACCTTGTGAATCCAAGCCAACGTGCCAGAGGCCCAAGCCCAATCGAAGGGTGTAAGCCAAGCTTGCATCGAAAGAGGCCAAAAGGCCAATCGAAGGAGCTGAATCGAAAAACACTTGTTTTTCTCCAAATTTATCAAAAATATTATTTTTATCTGTTTTCTCCCTTTTTGAAAGTTTCCTTTTAATCTTGGTACTGAAAATCCCAATGTACTTGTGCAAGCTTGAACCTTGAAAATTCTTGTGAGAAATGCCTTTAAAAAGGGCAAATTTTGGGGTACAACAGTAACTCTTAGAACCATGTGCGTTTATACCCTAACCCTAAGAACTTTAGCCCAGAAACAACAATATTGATGACCCTAACCCCAAACGTACGAACCCTAAACCTATTGTGTAAGAACCCTAACCCTAAACAAAAACCCTAACCTCCAAATTCCAGAAATACAACAATTATACCCCAATCTCAGACGATCACAACATCAAACCGAAAAACCCTTAGTTAAGTGATTTAGGCTTATCGTCCTTGCAATGACACTAGTAGTATAAATTCCTTTCTGATTTCTCTCTGATCTCCTCTAATCCCTTTTTTTTGTTTTTCTTTGTAGGTATAAGAGCTTGAAGAACTCATAGCAAGGAAACACGAACTCCAATATCTTCTTCTTCTTCTCCAATCTCCAAGTTTCGGTCCCTAACTAGGTTTAGACTTAGGGTATTTATAGTTTTTTAGGATAGATGAATTATGAAATAGTTTGAAGTTTGATTTGTTGTTACATGTTAGATTGATTCAATTAGGGATTGATTGAAGATTTGATTTAGAAATTAATATAAATTTAGTTAGATTTTAGAATTAGGGTTTTTGATTGTAATGTATATGGACGTTGTTATGTATCTGTGTTCATTTTAATCAATAAAATATATTTTAATCAAAGATTTGATTTGATTCAGTGCAAGCATATGAAATTTGGGCTTTTGAGTGTTTTTAGGGAAGAAGAAGATCCAAATTTAGACGCAGCAATGTGATTAGGGTTTTCATACCCTTGTTGACTTAGTCAAACCTTTCCTCAAAATAATGAATCAAATAATAATGATAATAATAATAATTAAAAAATAATAATAATAATAAAAACTAACAAAACAAACTTGACTAAAATGAAGAAATATTGACCTTCAGATCAACTTGCATAAAAACAAATAGTATATATATTTTTTGTAACAAAGTAATAATATAGTTATAAAAGAAAATAAATAATTGTTGACCTCGCTCAATCAAATATATAAAATGATGAAATAATTAACAAACATATTTATATTTATTAAAAATGAATTTCAACATTGGTCTCAAGGCCAATTTTTTTTTAAATAAGTGGCTCAATTAATTAAAAAATGATCAGATAAAATCCCACCTTGATTTTTTCTTTATACAATATTTTAAACAAATATAATAACATTAAAATAGTATAAAAATATTTAATAAAATAAATTGACTATTAACACCAACGCAGACAAATTTAAAAAATAAGAATAATATATTTTATATTATTAAATTAATTGTTTGGAATATCATAATGTTATTTGCAAATTAGCATTAGTTGATACGAGTATGAATCTTCTAACACTTTCTCGATATTGACCGGCAAAATTTTGAGAATAACGTGGTGTGTGAAACATATGTTAACCTTTTTTCTATTACTAAAGGTCACCCAATTTCACACATGTATTGAAATTTGAAAACGTTTGGATCAATTAGTTCAAAATATTTTTCTTCTATTTTTACATCGGCCATTGCGCCACACTCCCCTAACTTTAATTGCGTATTACAAAATCTCTTCAACTCACCATAATTTTGACTGCGTATAAGGTATTCTCTATGTCTTAGAATTCTAGAATAAATGGCTCAGTTAATTATTTCACACATATTAAAAAGTGTATAAAAATAAGAGAAAGAATAATTAAAGAATAAAATTAAAAAAGTATATTAAAAATTAAAATATATCATCATTTTAAAATATGATTCTATTTTAAATAATTCACTCCTTGTGAGACGGGTGAAGTATAAGATGTTAGTTTGTAGATATGTGTCATAATAATCGCCATATAAAAGATTTTTTAAAATAACATTTATTACACATTTAACTTGTGTTTCTAAAGACCAAAAAAAGCACATGCTCATAAATCATAAGGTTAAAATTATTAGGATACCTGTCCGTTAGTATGAATATTAGAATGTTCATATGTTTTTGTTTTCAAAATATAAATAAGAAAAATAAAATTATTTTATTAAAATTTTATTATTATTTTTAAAAAAAAGATATAATTTAAAAAAAAGAAAAATTATTTAACCAATTTTTTTATCAATAATATCTTTCAATATTTTATATATTATCTTAAAAAATATTATATCTTAAATTAAAAATAATTTCAGAATAAAAACATTAGCAACATAAACAATTAAAAAATAATATATTTTTCTCGTGTTTGAATTCATATATTATTTAATAAAAAAACTAATAATTCGTGAGTTAACACGAATTTTCGTATGATTACTTGTGCGTTCACACGGTACTAATGTATTATCCATACATTTGCATAGATACTGATATGATACACACAATTTTGTTTTAAAAATGTAACAAAAACGTAAGTAAGAAAAATAATTTTTTTTTACAAAAATAATCTATTATTTTGAAAACAGATATTCTAAAAATAAACACAAAATTGTATAATCAAAATCATTTTACATATACGCGTACCATATCGGGTACTGGTGTGATACGTTGTAATATCACAATTTATCACAGTTATTGGAAAAAAAAGTTAATTAAATATATAATTAATGGAAAAATATTTTGATTAATAACTATATGTTTTCGTGAATATCAAATATTTTGACCAGTAACTTATTATTCCCTTTGATATTCAATATTTTAATCAGTAACTTAACTCCATGTTCTCGTTAATATTTACTATTTGGATCAATAACTTCATGTCCCGTTAATATTCAATATTTTCATCAATAACTTAATCTCATTAATATTCAATATTTTCAAAAGTAACATCATGTCCTCGTTAATATTCAATATTTTGATCAGTAACTTCATATTTCTGCATTTTGTTGGTGCAAGGTAATGAAGTGGGAGAAGAAGAATGAACAAGAATGATAACAAGACTATTGTTGTATATCAAAATAGAGGAGATAAAATTGGGTACAATATTGATAGTCTAGTATAGCATATTTATACTAAATATTGAAAATGCTAAAAGACCTTATTAAAGGTAAGCATTGAGAATTATAGACATTAACTAAATTATCTTTCCAATACCATCTCTTAATTTAGATATTCTATCAGAAGTTAACAATACCAATTTCATCTCTCAAGCGAAGAAATTGATCTGTCTTAACTGCCTTCGTCAGAAGATCTTCTAGCTGTTTCTGAGTGCTGCAGTGCATAACTTCTAACACTCCTTTCTGCACTTGACTTCTGAGAAAATGATACTTCGTCTCAATGTGTTTGCTTCTTCCATGTAGCATTGGATTCTTTGTAAGATTAATTGCATACTTATTATCAATCATCAGCTTCAGAGGTTCCTCAACTTCAATCTTCAGATCATGCAAGAGATTCAGAAGACAAACAGCTTGACAAGCAGCTACAGCATCTGCGATATACTCAACTTCACATGTTGACAGAGCCACGACAGGTTGTTTCTTGGAACTCTAGGAAATGGGACTTCCTATAAATTTAAACAAGTATCCAGAAGTATTTCTCTTGTCCACTCTGTCTCCACACCAGTCAGAATCATAATAACTTACTAATTTTGGTTCTGTCTTTCTTTCAGAAGGAAACAACACTCCATATTTCAGAGTTCCTTTGATATATCTCAGAATTCTGACAACAGCTTGGAAATGAGACCACTTTGGATTACTCATGAAACTGCTAACCAATCCAACTGCATAACAAATGTCAGGTCTAGTATTGCATAAATATCTTAGAGAACCAACCAACTATTTGAAAGTTGTAGTATCAACAGAAATACCATCAGAGTCTGAATCCAATTTCTGATTGGTTTCTGATGGTGTCACAGCAACTTTACAATTCTGCAGTTTAAATCTCTTCATAAGTTCAAGTTCGTACTTCAACTGATGCATAACAATACCCTTCTTTGAGTACAGAATATCCATCCCTAGGAAATATGTCATATTTCCTAGATCTGTCATCTCGAACTTATTCATCAAAACTTCTTTGAACTTCTTTATATCTTCTGGACAGCTTCCTGTTAGCAAAATATCATCAACATACAAACACACCAGAATCATAATGTTATCAGAGTGTTGCACATAAACACCATATTCCATCTCACATTTCTAAAACTTCTGCTTCTTGAAAAACGAATCAATTTTCAGGTTCCAAACTCTGGGCGCTTGCTTCAGTCCATACAGAGCTTTATTCAACTTGTATACCATCCCTTCCTGATTCTTTTTCACAAATCCAGGAGGTTGTGACACATAAACTTCTTCCTGTAATGGACCATTCAGAAATGCAGACTTCACATCCAGATGCATTAAAGGCCAATTTCTATTTACAGCTAAAGCAATCACCAGTCTGATTGTTTCATGCCTAGCTACAAGCGCAAACACCTCAAAGTAATCGAGCCCAGGTTTATGAAGAAAACCTCTAGCTACTAGTCTAGCTTTGTGCTTTCCAATTGGACCATATGGCTTAAGTTTCAACTTAAAAACCCATCTGACGCTGATGGATTTTTTCTTATCTAGAAGTTTAGTAAATTTCCACGTTTTGTTCCTTTTTATTGCCTCAAGTTCTTCTTTCATGGCATTCAACCATTATTTCTTCTTGAGAGCTTCTTCAATGCCCACTGGTTCAGAATCTACTAACACGGCACACTGAACGACTTCTCCTTCAGAGTCAACTTCATTATCCTGCAACATGTCGAAATCTGCAAACCTTCTTGGTTTTTGTCTAATTCTTTATGGTCTTTGAGCTTGTTCTGAAGCTGCACCAGAACTATTACCTTAAGAGTTACCACCTTCAGAGTTTTCCCTTCCAGAACTATGATCACCACCAGATTTTGGATCATCATCAGCATCTGGATCAGAATTAGATCCATTGTCAGAATCTTCTTCTGACTCATCTTCAGAATCTTCAGAATCGGATTCATCTTCTGAACTTTCTGAAACATCTTCAGAGGCTAACTCTGGTGTTGGAACTACACCAGAATCTGATTGAGACTTGTTCCAATCCGATGTTTCAGAATCTTTCACCACAACGTCTCTGCTGACTTTAACTTTATTAGTTTCTGGAAAATAAAGCTTATACGCACCTGTACTGTGGTACTCCACCAACAACATTACTTTGCTTCTATCATCCAGTTTTTATCTTCTAGCTTCTGGAACGTGTTTGTAACAGACAGAGCCAAACACCTTCAGATGACTAGCACTCTGCTTATCTCTAGTCCATTTTTCTAAAGGAACAACTTCCTTCCGCTTCTTCGTTGGACACTTGTTCAGAATATATGCTGATGTGGCAACAACTTCTCCCCGTAGCACGTGAGGTAGCTTTTTTTCTTTCAGCATGCTTCTGGTCATATCAAGCAAAGTTTTGTTTCTTCTTTCAGCAAGACCGTTGTGCTGAGGAGTATATGGAGTAGTAACCTCATGTTCTATTCCATTCTCCTCACAGAACTTCTGGAACTCTGTAGATTTATACTCACCTCCACCATCCGTTCTCAGAATCTTCAACTTCTGACCACTCTGCTTCTCAACCTTCACTTTGAACTTCTGAAACTCAGTAAACACTTCATGCTTGAACTTGATGAGTGTTACCCGTGTCATTCTTGTGAACTCATCCATAAAATACACAAAGTATTTGTTTCCTCCAAGTAAAGGTACTGGAAATGATCCACACACATCAGAATGTACTACTCCCAGAGCATGCTTCGCTCTGGGGTCTACTTCTGATGCAAATGGCAATCTGGATTGCTTGCCTTTCATGCATATCTCATGTGACTTCTCAGGCTTCACAATCTTCGAAATACCATGTACAAGCTTATTAGAACATAGATGCCCTAGGATTCTTTAGTTCAAATGCCCCAATCTCTTATGTCACAACTTACTGTCACCTTCAGCGCCTTTTGCACTAAGACACATTGCTTCAGCTGCTTCTACATTCACCTTAAAAGTTTTGTTGCTTCCTTGTTCAGACTTCATAATCAACTTCTGATTGGAATCATACAATGTCAAAAGATTGTTTTTCATAACAATTGAGAAACCTTTCTCAATCAGCTGACCCACGCTCATCAGATTGCTTCTAATACCAGGGACATACCAAACGTCTTTGATCAGAATGTCTTTCCCATTCTTTACTCTAACTCTAACATCTCCGATACCTTCTGCATGAAGATACTTATCATCAACACATCTGATCTTTGTTCTCCTTCTGGAGTCAAAGTCTGTCAGCCATTGTTTGTTTCCAGTTAAGTGATTTGAACAGTCAGTTTCCATATACCACCAATCTTCTGAGTATTTTCCATCAGAATCAGAAGCCATTAGTAGCACAGGTTCATCATCAGAGTTTCTCTTAGCCATATACGCTTCTTCTGATTTTCTTTCCTTGTTTGACCTACAATCTCTGGCAAAATGGCCAAATTGTTTACAAGAGTAACATTGAATCTTACTTTTGTCATACCTCTCCTTTCCTTTATAATATCAATTATCATCAAAAGTTGAGGTTTCTGACTTCTGGAATCTATCACCATGTTTATTCTGCTTCTGGTCTTTCTTGACAAAAGAAGCCTTCAGAGCTTGCTCAACTTCCCTTTCAGAAGTTCTCTCAGACAGACGTAACTCCCGTGCTTCTAAGCTGCTTTGCAATTCTTCAATTCTCATAATTTCCAAATCTTTAGAATGTTCAATAGAAACAACAATGTAATCAAACTGAGGAGTAAGCGACCTCAGAATCTTCTCTATGATTATTTGTTCAGTTAGAGTTTCTCCACACGCCTTCATCTTGTTAGTGATCAGAATCACTCTGGAGATATATTCCGAAATTTTCTCAATGTTCTTCATGCTCAAGTTCTCATATTGCTTTCGCAGGGATTGAAGCTTCACCTTCTTTACTGATGCATCACCACCGTAACATTTCACCAGTAAATCCCACGCCGCTTTTGACGTTGTTGAATCAACAATCTTCTTGAACACACTTTCATCCACACACTGATGGATATAGAACAGAGCTTTCTGGTCCCTCTTCCTCATAACCCTCTCAGCAGTTTTCTGTTCTTCCGTTGCATCTGCTGTAGCTGGTACATAACCATCTGTAACCAGATCCAGAACATCTTGCGCACAAAACAGCACACGTATTTGTATCATCCATCTGTTCCAGTTTTTGCCATTAAAAATTGAGAGTTTGGTGTTCAAACTACTGCCTCCACTCATTTTAAACCTTGCATAGATTTTTTCAGATCTTCAAACACACTGTTTCCCAACCCACAGAATCAGATTTTGTTCAAGATTTCAACAGAAAATCAATGAACCAAAATCAAACACACAACTCACAATCATTCGTGTTTCCCAAAAAAAAAACAGAAGCAAGTTCTTTAGATACCGATTTGTTGGTGCAAGGTAATGAAGTGGGAGAAGAAGAATGAACAAGAATGATAACAAGACTACTGTTGTATATCAAAATAGAGGAGATAAAATTGAATACAATATTGATAGTCTAGTATAATATATTTATATTAAATATTGAAAATGTCAAAAACGCTATTAAATGTAAACATTGGGAATTGTAGACATTAACTAAATTATCTTTCCAATACATTTTACATTGTTCAAATCATGTACACACATTTGTTGACATACTTAAAAAATTATTAATAAATTTTCTTTTTTCAATATTTGAATCAATAGTTTCGTTTTTTCCGTTTCATATAATTTCAACAATAAAAAAAAAATTGGTAAAAATTTATTATTCTTGACTCAAAATATCAAAATTAATTATACTTTTCATAATTAGATAAAAAAACATGAAGCAAATACTGGTTGAATTGATGGATTTATTCTTCTATCTTAAAAATAGAATAATTAAAACATATTAATGAAATTTATGCAATGTGAATTAATAGAATAAATAAAAATAAAAACTATTAAATGTTGTATTAAATAAATAATCATTTTAGTATATTAGAATTTATTACCTCATTTGGATAAATGTTTGATTTTTAAATTAATTTAATAGTTAATTAGATATATTTTTCTCGAATTTTCATTAATAAAACATATTAATGTAATAACATTTAAAGTTATTTAAGTTATAATTAGTGACACAAATTATTCTTCCGTAATAATTTATTTTAATGCCAATATCACACTTTTTCTCCGTGTACATCTCAATTAGTGATACACATTAATTTTTTTTTTTTAATTAATAGAATTCTTTTAAAGAATTGTATCTTAAATTAAAAACAATTATAAATTATTTATTTAAAACACCTATTTAGTATAATATATTTAAGTTAAATTGTTTATAAATAAATATTTTGAAATTAGAAAAATATATAATTTGTTCGTGGTCAAATGGTGATTTCTTTATGATTTGTAACACATATAGAAATAATACAACAAATCTTAAGATATTAAACATGGTGGATTTGATTGAGTTTATTTTTATTCTACTATTTCCTTGTTTTTTTTTTTAAATTATACTTAATTCTATTCAAAAATAAAGAAAAACATGTATTTTTTTACTATGTTATTATTCTGACAATTTGAATTCTATTAAAAAAAAATAATAAATAATTATTTTAATAATATAAATTTCAATAAATAAATACATCCTTTTTTTATATTTGATTCAGTAATTTTTACATAATCTATGAATGTATTTTTGATATTTGCACCATTTAAATTATGATAACTTCGAAATTAATTTTTTAAAGATATAAAAGATCATGTTAAATACAATTAACCTTTATTTATATTGATCGTAATAAAATTTAACTTTGAATTAAAAATTAAGTGTTTTATGATAATAAGTGAATTAGTTAATTAATTTTAAAATATATAAATGAGATGATAAATTAATATATACTACTATAAATAAAATATAATAAACGGACGTTACAATAAGTAAAAATGGTATGGAAGAGAAAAAAGTGATAAATATTAAATTTAAAATTTAATAGCATTGATTATATCTTAATAAATATTAATATTTGTAATAAATATTAAAATTAAAAAAAATTAAAAGTTGAAAGATTGGCTTTCCATTTAAGTAATGTTAAAAGTTAAAATACATACAAACATTAATAATTTTTTATCCGAAAATTTTTAAAAAGAATAATTCATCCAATATTGAAATATTAAAAGAAAATTTTTAAAATTCATAGTAAAAATATTAAATGGCAATTTTGAAATATTAATAAAATAATATTTTTTATTAAAAAAAATACATATATTAGGTCTCTTATTAGGTCCAATATTAATAATTTTTTCAAATATATTACTTATTAGTTTTTCTATTTATAATTTTTAAATTTCTTTCTTATTTATAATTAATGAAAGATGATATTATAAAATTATATATAATTTTTTTGTGCAAAATTAATCATGCTTCTCAATTTATATAAAATATTTAAAATACTTTATAATTTGAAATAGAGAGAATATTTATAAAATCATCTTTAATTAATGAAATACATAAAACCATTTGGAATTTGATCAAATTCTTAATGACCCTTCATTCTCTCTTTTTTAATAACTTTACATTCTCTTTTAATATCTCAATTAATTATTTGCATATAATTACAAATATTTAAAATTGATTTTATTTTACATAATTTCTTATCAATGTCAATAAATATACATGCAACACTATTCTCAACCACATCCAAGCTGCACCATCAATCCCACAATTTAAATAAGAATCAAGGAGAAGACAAATGAATATGTAATCGCAATAACATCATCACACCTTTATTTATATTACTAAACCTCTTACATTTTGAAGTCAGATACCAATACCATTTAAGAAAAATATATTGTATTTGTATCTAAGTCATCTATTTGTAACTGTTAAAATGTATAAGATCAAACATTTACCACAAAAACTTCATTCTGCACTGTTATGGGACTGAATTGAGTTCCAAATCTGATAGTGTGACATTCAAGATCCCTTAGATTCACCTGCAGAAAAAGGAAATATTTGCATTAAGAAACAAATCAGAGTAAAACTGCCTATTATGTCACAACCAAATGATAAAAGCTCTTTCATATATACATAAAAATTCAAATTCAAATGTACTACACTGAAAGGGGTAAAATGATGGATAAACAAAGAAAAATAATACAAATCTTACATATTGAGATTCAAACAATAAAGAGGCATTCGCTTTCTTGAGGGACTGAATCTGACAGAGCAAATCCATTAGCAGTTTAGAAGCTTCACAAAATATAAAAATCGATGCAAAGTGTCCGGTTAAAATAATCACTATACGCATATATATAATAATTGTAAGCAGTATATTTTTGAAAGGAACATATTCTTTGCTATCTCATAATAAAACCACAACAATCAAATATTTTTCCACAAAATTTCTACAATCGCAATAAATCTGATAACAATTTATAAATGTGATTAATTAATGGTTGAAATATCATGAAGTAGATCTATCACCGTAAGGCCGCATACCACCATTAAAATTGTTGGAAACGCCTTAACCGATGTTGTCTCTCCATTTTCAAGTAGAAACGCTTCAAGCTTTTTGTTTATAGATATATCAAATATAAAAGAATAACATTAAAAAACCAACAAATTGATCCGCTGCCGCGGGCGGATCAAAAACGAGTTGTTTTAAAATATATAGTTAGCGACAATGGTTCGAGTCGTATCGCGATGATTCTTGTATGATTATTAACTAATAATAGTAACGATTTATGGGGGTTTGTCATTTTATGATTTTTTATGAAAACAGAGAAAATAAGTGATTATAAATTAAGTAATTATAAAATAAGCTAATCTACTAATTCGGTTCATACCTATCATTGATTATTATAACATCGCTGTCCTAAGCGAGTATTTTTCTTGTTCGATCACAATAACATTCAACAAAGCGAGAATGATATTATAAATTATGTTTCCTGTTTACCGAATTAAGCAAACAGTTAAAAATAAGTGAATTAACAAATTAAGCAAACGATAACACGCAATGAAAATTAAGGAACATAAATCAATCGAACCAAACAAAACTATTATATGACAATCGGATTAAGCAAACGATGAACATATAATAGAGTGAAAGGAATACGAATTAAATTGCAAAATTATATTAACCTCAAGTATCGGAACATGACTGTAGCAGATCATATCAACTCAGAGGAAATTTAGTTCTCCATAAAATTCGTACAAAGCAAAAGTTCTATCGCGAAAATAAAATGTTTTTTTATTGTAGCACGGTTGAAAACCTTATAAACAAAATAGAGTTTTTCACTACTAACTCAAACTGGGCCGAAAACATAAACCAGACCCATAAAATGACCCGAAACAAATTGTTTTCTAACGTGTGAAACTTCAACAAATTACTGTAAATTATGCACTCCGAATCAGCTTCCGACTCCAAAATAAAAGTTGTAGATCTTTTTCTCAGCTTTTCAACGATTATTAGAACGCGTCGCTCCGATTCCCGAAGCTCCAGTTATGATTTTTTCATTGAAAGCTGCTAATGCTGAAAATAAAATACGAAAATCAATTAAAAGTAAAAATAAACTAAATTATAAAAACATCATAAAATAGAAAAATAAACAAAACAAACCATGAAAATGCCTAAGTACAAACATAAGAGAATGTGCATCAAAATACACGGATCACAAATCCATCACAATACCCATAAATTATATATCATAACTCAAAATCATCAAACCCTAACCACAAATTATCTTTTTTTTCACTATCAACACTAACAAAATAATAACTCTGACTTTCTCGATTCTTGTGTTTTATCATATAATCATATCTATCTATTTTACCTACAAATGTTTTGTTGTTGTTGATGACGAAAGAAATTAGAAACTCAGAGATCAAACATTAAGAACCTAAAAAAACAAATAAATAGTGAAGTTAGCAATCAAATGAATCTTCTGATAATAGAAAAAAGAAATAGATAAAAGAAAGAAGAAAGAATAGAGACAGGAAAAAGGAGAAGAGTGAGAAGAAGAGAGAAGAAGAGAAAGAAGATTGGTGTGTGTGTGTGAGAGAGAGAAAGCGAAAAATAAAGAAACATTATTGGAAGAACAAAATAGTCGTAGAATAATGGGTGTTGTACGGTTTTGGTCATTGGAAGAGAAATTGTGACTTGTAATCGTCACATATTAAAGAAGGAACATGGATAGATTGTAGAAAACAAATTTTAATAATAAAGCAGAAAAATGAAAGAAAATATATGAGCTCTTAGAAAGCCACGTGGCGGATAGTAAGAAAACATGAGTCGGTTTTCTTATATGATAGATATTATTAATGGAAAAGTGAATGAGTGAATGAATTACATTATTAGGTTAAGACTATTATATATATAACCACAATTTAACTAAAAGGAGAAAATAAGAAACTAACAAGTAACAACCTAATAACATGATTAATCACCTAATTGAATTACTAAGTCTCTAATACCCCCATAAGCTTGAGGGTATATAGTTTGCACTACAAGCTTAAGCAGATTAGTATTAAAGGGATGCATGTCAAGTGGCTTCATGAATATGTCAGCGATTTGTTGTGAAGAAGAGACAGGAAGCACTACAAAAACACCCATTACTTGTGGGCGGTTTTAAGCTATTTGAAGGGGTTTCTGACCTCCGCAAATTTTTTTGCGGGAGTTATAAAAACAGCCGCGTATTTGATTCCCACAATTAATTTACAGGGTTTTATGTGACCGCTGGTATTTATGCGAGGAATTTGAGGCGCTTGTGTTGCAGAGGTTTAAAACCCCCGCAAAGTATTTAAATATTTAAAAAATAAAAAAATCATCAAAATATATACTTTAACAATGGTGAGAAAACACTTCCTCCGTCAACCTTTTTCAAGACCTTTACTCTAGGATCATACTTCTTTGCACACGCCGTATCTAAAACTAGTGAACTTTAGTTTCCAGACAATAATATAATAGAAAAGTATGTAAAAAGCATGAAATTAAAAAGAGAAATTGCTAGCAAATCAACATTTTCTATAGATACAAAAAACACAAATCTAGAAGAAATAAAAGGTAATATAAACCTAGATTTGACACCCTAAATGATATCTAGAATAAGATTAACATTTCTAATTTCTTCTCTTATTTTATTCATCGTGTGTAAACACTCAAAATTTGTCACCCTACTCGTGAGAAATAGGTGAAGGTTTTGAGTGTTTACACACGATGAATAAAATAAACTTTGATGGTTGTAATTCTTCTTTATTAATTTGATATATACAAAATATATTCTATACATTATTATAATTAATATTATAAATAAATAAATTTTTTGACACATTATAAATAAATAATTAAAACTTATATGTTTAAATTATTTGCACCTATAAAAAAAAGTACCGTGCCAAAAATCAATTAAATTAGAATTAAAATTGAAAAACATCTGAAAGTAAAAATAGGGAGCAAAGTTTTATCGAATTATGGGGATTTAAAAACCCCAAAAAGGTTTCATATTTATCCCATAAAATAAGAATTATCACTTTTTATTATAATTTGAAGGGGTTTACCAAAACCGCCTCAAAATAACCTCCACTATTTAGCATGTTTTTTGTAATGACATATTCATCGAAAACTTTAAGGTGATAGGTGTATGGTCATCTCACTTATAAAATACTCAATCTCTACTTTTCTAAGCAATGTGGGATTAACAACTCACACTTGCACGTAACATTCTCCCTCTCAAATGCGAGTTCATCCAATATACTCTCCCACAAAAAAAAAAACTCTTTTATCCATATACACTTATATCGCTATTGCCGGCACTACAACAGAACACGTCGTCTGACCACCACATTATCAGGAAGATTTTTGATAGAAGGAGTCAGTCTCTTAATTGAACCATCGACTCTAATACCACTATGATGAGAAATTAAGACAAATAACAGAATAATACACAATGGATATATAATTTCCCTCATATGTAGGAACATTGAGGATCAACAATAAATATAAGACGGCATACCGAACAAATAAAACCACAAAAGAACATTGATAATTTTAACGTGGAAAATCCTTCATTATTAGAGTAAAAACCACGAGTCATCCGTACCAAATAAATAGTTTCACTATAATCAATTGAGGTTACAAGACAGTCTTAAAGCGATTCACAAAATAGTGATAACAACCGCAAATCACAAAGCAAACTAGCTTACAAATAAGAATTCAAAAAACTAAAAAATTATTCAAATATGCAGCTTCAATGCAAATGAATTATCTCTCAATTCAGACTTTTTTTTAAAGATCCCAACCGTCAAAAGTTATGAACATGGCATCTAATTCTATGACTTAGGCCTTTCCAGTATTTATAACCAATCTAGTTGGTGCCTTAAGTCTAGAGGTGAACTGTTCATTTTGAACTTCTTCGAAAAGGTGCAGTCCAACCTAAGCTTTCAACTAGAATCCCTTGGTAGTAAGGTTGCAAGTTTCCAAATATTCCATATTCATACTCTTGAGAGACCATTAGTAAACTAAGATGGGGTAATGGATCAAAGCATCAAACATTTTAAATTATGTCAAGGACGGTATAGTCTCTACTTTGTTATCAATTCGCAACATGAGCCTTTGCTAAAGGAAAAAATTATTAGTATACGTAGTCATAACCATTTTGGCTTAAGATAGATTAGTTGGTGCGTCTCTAAAAGCTTTGGAAGAAGTCACAAATGTAAGCATTTCCAATGTTAGGGGAGATTCATCAGGCTTATGTTTTTCAAACCTCTTGGATTAATGCTAATGATGATGGTTAATCCAAACTTCTCATACTTTTTCCTGAACGCAAGTGTATATGCCAAACATAATTGTGACTTGTCTTGTAGATATGAATTTTGCAGTGGTTTTGATTATAATGTCTCATCAATCATATTAAACTTGTTATTGAAACTTTGCAAAAATATCAACTAATAGCTCTTAATTATGATTTCGTTTGCTTCAACCATTACACTAATAAAGAAACTTTGTCCCTAATCTATGAGTTTATCAATTCTTCCAAAAGTGTTAAGTATATATTTTTGGATGTTTTGAACTACTATACTAAGAAATAGATAAATTAAAGTAGAATAATAAATGGATAAAAAAGCATAAAAAACATGTTTAATTGATTGTGAAGTGTTAAAATATTTTGCAAGTATGATATTTATGAGAAACTAGGTGGGTACACTAACAAAGGAACTTTGTCCCTCGTCTATTAGTTTTTCAACTCCTCAAAAAAAAATGTTAAGTACATATTTTTGGATGTTTTGAAATACTAAACTAATAAATGCATAAACTAAAGTAAAATGATATTATGGGAAAAAAATACATAAAGAACATGTTTAATTGATTGTGTGTGTGAAAATATTTTACAAGTACAATTTTCATGGATACTCTAGACGAGTAATGCATGATTTTTCTCACTACTAGAGAGATACATAGTGTCTCACGTTTGACTTTCTCTAATTCATGTGTGTATTCTTAAAACATGACTTTGTGTTAATAAGGATGCTATAAATAAGAAATTATACAAGTAAAATATCAAATTGTCGAATTCTTTTGAAATCTTAATGGAATCTAATACCTTTATAAACTTTGCGGACTTCAATAAATTTGAATAAGATTCAACTCAGACTCACATATTTTTGTACTCACCTAATCTTCTGTAGTTATCTTTGTTAAATAGAGGTATTATTGAGGCTTAGAGACATTATTGAGAATGAGTGAAATTTGTGTTGTATCTTTTGTTTTACTGAAGACAAAACTTTCGATCATTTATTTAATTCTTATTATGTTACTTGAAAAGTTTGGCACAAAATTGAGGGGTGGATTAGTAGTATGGAGGAATTGTCGTCAGAAGAGTTGAGATTTTTTCTTTTGCATAGTCATAAGATTAAGAATTCAGATAAAAGATTAAGAGTAAGGGTTATTTGATTAGCGGTAGTGTGAAATTTATGAGTGATAAGAAATACAACCGTGTTTAAGAATAACTCCTACAATTTTAATGATTGTGTCTCTGCTATTTTTAATTTATAGAAGTGATTTGAAACTGTTAATGATTCCTCTGCTTCTTATAATTTTTATTTTTTGAATACAAAACCTCTAAATTATATAAAGAGGTGAGGGATTTTTTGTTGGCTCTAAATGGAGTATTCATTATAACCTGTGATACGGTGAGAGAACTGACTTGGGGTTTTGCGTTTGTGTTAGCAAAATGTTGCGGTTTAGCAAGAGTCGTCACCGACTTTTCTTTTATCCAATAAGGAAAGGTGAAAAAGCACAGGAAAGACCTTTCGAGATGTTTTCCTGAGTTCGGGGGTAGATTATGAAAAAGGAAGGTATTAGCACCCTTTCCATCCATGGTTTTCCATGGGCTCTTAGTTACTTGTTAGATCACTTGCTTTTGTTTGAAAATTGTGCTTTTATGTGGTTTTTAAAAGTATTTTGAAAATGTGTCATCGTTTAGGCGAACTTTGCCATGATTCCCGTTCGTAAGAATGTATGTAAAGTGTTGAGCTTTTGAAAATATTTCAAGTTTTGGAAAGATGTATGTGATTGTTTTGAAAATAGCAAGGATGTTTGTTTTGAAATTGAGCAAGTAACTAAAAGTAATTTACCTACTCAAAAGGTTTTAGATGTGTTTTTCTTCCTCCTTTAGATGTTGCTACCTTACCATTGATTTGATAAGAAGCCCCATCGTTGGATGTGAAGGGACGAGCGTTGGGTCATCGTATGACCATGATAGCAATGTTGTGAAATGACTTAGCACTTTTCTGTAGAGACTAAGATCATTTTGAAAGACAACTTTGATAGCGTCATCGAGGGACTATGATCTTTTTCGATTTGTTTGTGCTAAGACATCCCATATGTATAACATGGCCATTTTTATAAGGCAATAAGTGGAATTTCCCTAAGGGTGCATGTGTGCAAGTGTGTTTGATTACATGCATTTCGTCTTTGATTTTTTTGGGTTGTCTACTTGTTGATTTTATCTTGCCATACACACTAATTACTAACATTTATATGAAGGTAATAAAAGAGTGCAAGAAATGAATCCTACTTTATTACAACCATATTGAATTGCATGAAAATATAAAGGCAAAAATAAGGTAAAAGCAAGAAAAAAGGGATCTTTCGATTTAGGGCAGCAAACCCTTCGACTCTGCCATTTCTGGCCCTCTTCGACCTTACCTGAAAAGGGGTGAAGGAAAGAGTTTCGACTGGGGCCTAGAAGCCAGCATATTTTGACTTTCGATTGGGGCCTGGAGGCCAGCATGTTGTGCTTTTCGACTGCCTCTAAGGTTAGTATGGAAGCCAGAGGCTTCGTTTCTAACTTTTTTGTCTCATGTTTCTTTCATTTGAGTTTGAATAACAACATGGCCCAAGGCCATGCCAACATCACCGTAAGACTAGATTAGTTCTTTAAAACGTATTCAAGAGCAAAAGCCAGGAAGATTGTTAACCATGACACATATTAAGAGAGTGAAAACAAAAAGAAGAAAATAGTATGTGCATGTTTTAAATGAAAAAGAAAACTTATTTACATGCTATGCTGGAAACGAAGGGCCAAAGGTTAAAAATGACTTACCTTGCTGGAGGTTGGAGCGTGTTCTGGACTTTGAAGATGTTGCTTTGAATGCCTCAAGATTCGAAGGAAAAGACCCAGGGTAGGCCTTCGACACTGGATTCGAAAGAGCAAAACAAGTGAAATATCCTTCTTTGCTGGATTCAAAGGAAGGAACAAGTGGGATGCTCCTTGATTCGAAGGAAACTGGAATGTGTTATTCTTCATAAACAAGTGTTGAAGTGTTTGAGAATTTTATGGTGTGTGAGAATTTTGAAGATACATTCCCCTCCTCTCCTTTTTTCTCTTTTTCTTCTTTGTGCAAATGAACCCTCTATTTATAGAGAAAGGCTTTTGGGAAGCTTGGGGAGTAAAATAATAAAATAAGGCTCAGCTGGAAAGTAAGTGTCCACTTGTGCCATAAAAGCAAGATGAATGGTTCAGATGGGTTGCTTCTTTCTGAAGGAAAACAGGCGCAAGGCTCAAGACAAACTTTTCTAAAAGGTAGTATTATGCTATTAAGTGCAAGTGGTCTTAGACAACAAATGGGTAAAGGCCTAATTTAATTTTGCATAAACAATTAAGTATAGGGTGAGTCATAGGTTTGAGGCCTGAAAAGGGAAAACACGTATCCTAGCCTATGGGTCTAAATGTTCAACTTGATCTTTTGAGTCGAATCCTCCATCTTTCTACACCTTTCGACCAGACTAGAACAACACAACATTCGTTTTCACCAGTTGTGTGTCCTTCGAATGAACCAACTGTGTGTTCTTAGAATGGCACTTTTTAGCTGAATATGTCATTCTGAGTCTTCTTGCTTTTAATAACTTAGGCCCAAACCTTCTACCAGACTCCAAAGTAAGAGAATAATTATTCCCCAACTATGGCAAGTCCTTCGAATGGACCACCAAGTTGTGTGTCATAATGCAGGACTATAGCGTGTCGAAGGGTTTGCAGATGAATTCGAAGGTGATATGAAGGCGCATTTGAATCATACATGAAGATGAATTTAAAAGTCACAGGAAGGTAGCCATTCATCCAATCAAAAACTTATAAATCCAAGGCCAATAGGTGAGGGGCTAATGGTGCAACCGAATGACACTTTTCAATAGGTTATTAACTTCTGAATCGAAGAAATCTTTCAGAAGATTATTGACTTTTTGAATAGAAGAAAACCAAAAGGAGGCCTTTACTTCCTGAGTCGAAGGACATTCCTGAGTCGAAGGACACTGTTTCAAAGGGAAACAAAAACCCAATTGAAGCTTGTATGAAGATCATTTCCTTCTGAATCAAAGGAAGCTTTCATACCCAAATGAAAGATGTAACCCAAGTGGCATGAAGCCCTTGCTCAACTGAAGCTTGCATGCAGGCATGGCCAGAGATGAATGCCCAAATGAAGGCTTCAGGAATGAGATCGAAGCGCATTTGTTCGAAGGAAGCCTTTGCCTCAATCGAAGCTTGTGGTCGAAACAAGCTTACTCGAATGAAGCTAATGCCCAGTCGAAGCTTGGATTGAAGCAAACATATCGCCCAATCGAAAGCTCGTGTTCGAAGGAAGCATGTTGCCTAATCGAAGCATGTGGATCAAAACAAACATAAGGGGAGTCATTTCCTTTTAGCATGAGGTAAGTTCCTGATTTCTGATTCGAAGGGTGTTCTTTCAAAGGAAGCAAGAACTTAGTCAAATTTTATATGAAGATATCTCTTGGCTCAAACAAAACTTGTGAGAGGCAAAGTCTGCAAGAGGCCCTTGGTGCAAGTGGATTCGAAGGATGCATAGAGATGGTTATTTTATCCCAACGAAGCTTGTCCAAACGAAACAAACATGCAGGCAGCATATGTCCAATCGAAGTAGACTTGTAGGCAACTATTTTGTCCAAATCGAAGAATTTGCCTTGCAGGGGGGCACATGTGGCTGAAAATTTTGTACTCAAAGCAAACATGCAGGCAATGGAAGACACAAACGAAGCCTACAACAAGAAGTCACATGCCCAGACGAAAGAGGCACGTTAGCAGCAACTTTTGAGCAATCGAAGGAGGTGCAAAGTCCAATCGAAGGGGTTGAATCGAAGGAGACCTATTTTCCTCCAAATTTGTCAAAATTTTATTTTTATCTGTTTTCTCTCTTTTTGACAGTTTCCTTTTAATTCTGGTGCTGGAAAATCCCAATGTACTGGTGCAAGCTTGAACCTTTAGAATCTTTGTGAGGAAAGCCTTGAAAAATGAGAGGGCAAATTTTGGGATACAACAGCTGCCCCTGTTCAAACTTCTTGAAGCTGAAGAGTTAGGTTGGCGGATTCGGCATCCATGACTTGATGGTGAAAGATGTTTGAACACTAGAGTGCCCAGAAATTTGCACTCGAAGATGGATGGTGAATGGGCTTATAGATGCCATTTGGAGGAATGTTGGTAAACTCTGGAAGAAGTATCAGCATAAATCTCCTGTTGATCCATACTAGACTTGCTGTTTTACCTGTAATAAAGGGGGTTAGAAAAATGCAGATGCTTTCATGATGCTTACCAGATGTGGTATCATGCTAAATGCATTGTTATGTACATGCTATGATGTATGAATGCGAAATGTGTGTTTTTGTCCGGGAAAATAAATCCCTGACTACTGCTGAGGAAATCTTTGGAGGTTGAATCCTTGAATGCCTGTTGGAAATGAAGAATATGCATATCTTCAAATTCTATTGAAGATATGCTTCTGTTGGGGAGCATCACTCAAGGATCAGCTGTTATTTGGTCGGATCCAGTCTTCACAGTTGCTGAGGATGAAGTAGTCGGTTGCTATCTGGTCAGGTCTAGGTTTCATAGCAACTTACTGGGGATGTGGAGGTTAACTGTTATCTGGTCGGATCCAGACTTCACAGTAACTTGTAGGAAGTAAGGGCGAACTAACTGTTATCTGGTCGGATCCAGGCTTCACAGTAACTTCTTGAAGACTGTTATCTGGTCGGGTCCAGGCTTTATGGTCTTTTGGAAAGTTGTACTATTATCTGGTCGAATCCAGGTTTCATAGTGTCTTTCTGGGGATCATGGTTAATTGTTATCTGGTCGGGTCCAGACTTCACAATATACCGTTCGAAAACTGTTATCTGGCCGGGCCCAGACTTTGCAGATTTCTGATGAAGTTAATTTTTATCTGGTCGGGTCCAGGCTTCACAATGAACTGGTTGAAAACTGTTATCTGGTCGGGTCCAGGCTTTGCAGATTTCTGATGAACTTAACTGTTATCTGGTCGGGTCCAGGCTTCACAATGAACTGGTTGAAAACTGTTATCTGGTCGGGTCCAGGCTTTGCATATTTTTGATGAAGTTAATTGTTATCTGGTCAGGTCCAGACTTCACAATGAACTGGTTGAAAATTGTTATCTGGTCGGGTCCAAGCTTTGTAGATTTCTGATGAAGTTAATTGTTATCTGGTCGGGTCCAGGCTTCACAATGAACTGATTGGGGATTTAGTTGTTATCTGGTCCATTCCAGGTTTCACAACGAATCTCTGAGGATGATTGATATCTGGTCGGGTCCAGGCTTCGTAATGACTTCCTTGAAAAGATGGAAATGAGGAATGATATTTGGTCGGATCCAGGTTTCTCAGTCCTTTGTTGGGGAATAAAGAGGCAACCATACTGGGAACAAGTGGTTAAAACCTTAGTTGGATTAAGTTTAGATTCTTCTATATCTTTGAAGAGTTGGGCTGGTTGTCATAGCTTTTTGAGGAATGAGATCAATTGTTATCTGGTCGGGTCCAGACTTCAGTAACTCAAGAAGTCAAACTGTTATCTGGTAGGATCCAGGCTTCAGTAATCGAAGAAATCAAATTGTTATCTGGTCGGGTCCAGGCTTCAGAATAACTTTGAACATTGTGCTAATATCTGGTCGGATCTAGGCTTCATAGCATTTCTTGGTAATAATAAAGGCTTTGTTGAAGACTTTACTAGGGATTAGGGGTTGTGGCCCTTTGATTTGCAGTCATTTGAAGGGGAAATTCTAACTGGAGAGTATAGACTCAGTCAGGCGAGGCAGACTTATCTTGGGGAGGATATACTCAGTTGGAGATGATGGACTCATCTGGGGAATTTGGGTTCCGTTGAGGGATTTATACTCCGCTGGGGGATAGAATCTTGGTTGGAAGATATACTTCGCTGGGGAAGATGGGCTCAGTGTGGAGTGTTTATTCAGCTGGGGAGGATGGACTCAGCTTGGAGAATAAAATCTTGGTTGGAAGATATACTCTACTGGGGATAAAAAAACCCCGTTGGAAGATATACTCCACTGGGAATGATGGGATCATCTGGGGATGATGGGCTCGGCTGGGCAATTTTGGACTCATCGGGGAGTGCTTACTCGACCAGGGAAATCGGGGTGTCTTGTACGTTGAGGAATTTGCACTTGGCCCGGGGAAATAACTCTGTTGGGGAAATAAACCCTACTGAGGAGATAAATTTCCTTTAGACAGAGACCCCTAGGTTTCAATTGACTTAGCTAGAGAAAGTTGTCAAGAGATTCAGACTCTGGCCGGGGGTTTATCTTATGTGAAGAAATTTTTGTACGCAACTCCGCTGGGGAAAGGATGCATTGGGGTTGTCCCTATAGGGATAATTATGATGAGATAACTCTCTGGGGAATAAAATCTGCTGAGGAGGTGGATTCCCTTTAGGAAGAGATCTCCTAGGCTTTAGCTGGAAAAAGCTGTCAAGAGATTGAGACTCTGGCCAAGGATCGTCCCGTGCAAGAATATTTTGTGGGCAACTTCGTTAGGGAAAGGTTTATTGCCAACGCCCTGGTGGGGATAATGATGGTGAGACAACTCTGTGGGGCTATTTCACATTCATTAAAGGGATGCTTACTACTGTTGTGCACTTATGCCTTGCTGAGGTTGCTGTTTGGCAGGACACATGTGCCAAATAACTTTAATTATGTTCATATGCATATGTTCATTCAATTTTAGTCATTGGATAAATTTTCATTCAAAACAGAGATAAACAATTTTGCACTTCAAAGTGTATTGATATTTTGCCCATGAATAGGCATTTTTGTACATAGAGACGGAAATCCTAGTAAGAGGAAATCGCCGAAAAGAAAACAAAATTGAGAATGAAAAACAAATAGCCATGTGAAATGATCTCATTGCCTTTCAGCTCTACTATTGCCCCAGTGTTTTTGAACGTCCCTTGCCATTGATCAAAGTTGATTGGATTGATCCTGGACCATTTGAACTTGGACCTTGGTGATAGTGTTGACCGTGTTGATTCCGCGGGACATAGTCGTACGCTTTTAATCCTTAAATTTTGCATGAACCTCCCTTTCGGGTTTTCGGCCCACCAGGATACCCTTTTTTGCCCAAGTCTTCCTTTCGGGTTTTCAACTTGTCGGGTGTACAATCTTTTGTATATATCCCTAATTTTTGCCCAAACCTTTTGGTTTGCCGGGATGCCCTAATTTTGTTTAGGTGTGTCAACCTAACAGGTCTCTTATGCGTAGTATTTTTTAACTATGTCCGCGTTTATAGGATGTGGGAAGTCTTCACCATACATGGTGGCCAGTATCATGGCACCGCCAGAGAAAAATCTTTTAACGAGAAACGACCCTTCATAGGTGGGGGTCCATTTTCCTATGGGGTCACCTTGTGGTAAAATGATGCGTTTTATTACCAGGTCACCAACTTGGTATACTCGAGGCTTGACCTTTTTGTTGAAAGCTTTGATCATCCGTTTTTGATACGTCTGACCATGGCAGATAGTAGCTAATCATTTTCCATCGATCAAGTTCAGCTGATTCAATCTCGATTGAATCCATTCGTCTTTACTTAGGCCTGCCTCAATCATAATCCTCAGCGAGGGGATTTGAACTTCTACTGGAAAAACGGCTTCCATGCCATAGACTAGAGAGAAGGGAGTTTCCCCAGTTGATGTTCTAGCTGAAGTACGGTAACCATGTAGAGCAAATGGTAGCATCTCATGCCAATCTTTATAGGTCACAACCATTTTCTGCAAAATCTTCTTGATATTCTTGTTGGCTGCTTCGACTGCGCCATTCATTTTCGGTCTATACGGAGAAGAATTGTGATGCTTGATCTTAAATTGAGTGCATAATTCCCTGATCATGGCATTATTGAGCTTAGTCCCATTATCGGTGATAATCCTTTCAGGGATACCATAACGACATATAAGATTGTTGTGATACAGTGGCCAGAACCGGGACGTGTTTTCCCTATTTCGTTAAGGAATTTGCTGGTTTGTGTTTTGCGTTTGTTTTCCCAAAATGTCGCGGTAAGCAAGAGTCGCCACCGTCTTTTATTTTATACAACAAGGAAAGGAAAAAAGCACAGAAAAATTCCTTTTTCGAGATATTTCTGAGTACGGGGGGTAGATTATAGAAAGGGAAGGTATTAGCACCCTTTCTATCCGTAGTTATCTACGGGCTCTTAGGTACTTGCTCATCATTTTCAAAATTGTTTTCTTTGTGTTTATGGGTTTTGAAAAAGTTTTGGTTTTAACTTCGATTTAACTCTTGCTTCTGTCTTCAAGAGTGTAATGAAGTGTTTTTGAAAACTTTGTTTGTAAAGGAGTGTAAATGTGAAAAATTTGTTTGGAATGAGCAAGTACTTAAGAACTAATCTTTCTACTCGAAAAAAGAATCGTTCTATGTTCGTTTCCTTTAGACAATGCTATCCCACTTATTAGTGAGTAGGTAGCACCGTCGTTGGAGTTTTGAGGGTCAATTCGAAAGGGATGTACGGTCACTAAAGCAATGTTAGGACGTCTTAGTAATAACCCTAATGTCTTAGATCAATTATTCGAGGCAACAATTCCGAGGCAACCATTTCGAGGCAACTTTTCCGAATCGGGACTTTGATCTTTATTTAGACAAAAGGACGACCACTAAAGCATCCTATACTCAATGACCGTTTACCGAAGGCAACCAAGTGGGAGTGTACCCTAGGAGTGCACATGTGCGAATGATTCAATTTCAGGTTATTTATCTTTGCACATTCAGGGTGATCTATCTGTTTTAAAATTAATCATACATTCTTGTCATGCATCCTGTTATCATACATCTAACAGTTAATAGTTTGCGGAATTTTAAAATGCGGAAATTAAACTACGCTATTACAAGGCTTCGGGTATTTACATAGCCAAAAACAAACCCTTAGAAAATAAAGCGATAAATGTAAATAAACGTCCTAATTAAACTATTACAAACTGTAGGCAGTTACATCAATATGGTAAATAATAAAAATAAAGCGCGCGAGAAGAATTAAGATCGACGAGAATTTAAGGTTTTGACCCTTCTAACCTAATTAAAAGAAAATTTGTTTTTTGTTGTTTTTAATAAAAGAAATAAGTTTTCTAAATTAAATATGCAATTAATTAGTTAATTAAATTAATTAATAAAAATAATTACATGACCTATTTTGGTTTCTTTGGTTATTTTAGGAAAAAATAAAATATAATTAAGTTAGTAATAAAACCTATTTATTCTAATTATTTTTAAGTTATTTACAAAAAGAAATTAAAGTTTTACCTAAAATTAAAATTTAATTAAGAAAAAATCCTAAATCTATTTTTATGTGATTTTTATATTTGTTTATTGATAAAAAAAATAAAAGGGATTAAAAGAAATAAATAAAACGAATAAAACATGAAAATAAAGGTGGGCCTAGTAGCAAAAGTAAACAGGGGGTGCAATCATCAGAAATCCCTAGGCCCGAATCTTCGAAAGCTTCATGCTCTAACTATGGTGTTTTTTATTCTTGCGTGGAACCTATGATTCAACCATCCATAATTGTTCTATATAAACTCAAACAAACGTTAGCATACCATAAAATATGATTAAAATTAGAGATTCAAAGTTTAAAATTTTACCAAACCGGTGTTGTCAAATGGGGGGCATGCTAGGCGTGTGATGGATTGCTCTTGGGCCTTGTAAGACTCTTGAGGACTTCAAGAGGATGGTTTGAGGCTTGATGTCAATTGAGAGAGACTGGAACCTCGAGATATGACTTGCACCAATTCTTTAATTTCTGGAGAGCTTTTTGAAGAGCTTTTTGAAGAGCTTTTTGAGAGCTTTTTAGAGAGGATTTTTCGTATCTCTCAAGCTTGTATGGCTATATATTTATAGATAAGAATGAGGAGACAAAAAAGCATGGAAAGAATCTCCCTCATAATGTTATGTTTTAAGACCATGATCAAAATTTGAAAAAAATACCATATTTGATGATTTTATGCCATTTTCACATGTGGATGAACCTGGACATATTTGAAGAGTTATTGCACAAAATCAATTGGCATAAACCAGCATAAAACTTTCCAAATGGATTCACATCAAAATTTACATTATTTCTATTATTTATTTATTTAATTCTGAATTTTAATGAATAAAATATCAAAATAAATAGCATAAATAGTAGAAAAATGTATGGGTGGACTTAGAGGTCGTGGACCATGTTAGGAATGAGTTTAAAACTTGAAAAGATAGGCCCATTTGGAAAAAATCTAAGTTTGGTCAATATTTGCTTCATGCATTTTTTTCAAAAATTGTGCAACTTTGAAAATGCATTTCTCTCTCAATTTTAACCTTATGAGGGTGTTCTTGGACTTTTTAGAAAAATTAGGATGTCTCATAAGAAATATCTTTGGTTTCATCTCAATTGGATCTTCCATGTTCATGTAAGAAGCTTTGACCCAAAAGGTGTTTTTGTTGACTTTTCAAAATGACCTATAATGTTCAAATTTATATCTTCTTGTGAGTGCATATTTTGAACTTGGGAGCTGAAGATTAATTGTAGGGAATTAAATCCTCTTCAAAATGAGCTTTGGATGGGTCATTTCTAATAAAGTATGAGAAAGTTATGTTTGGTCAAAGTTGAGTTGACTTTTCCTACAAAACCCTAATTTAGTAACTTTTGGGTTTTGATGAATTCTGAGCAATCCTTGAGGAATCATGATCAAACCTTGATCAAATGATGAATAATACTTAAAAATTAAGATGTTGACCAAAAATCTTGAAGTTTGACTGTATGTGGGCCACAGTTGACTTTTGCCCTATCACAATCGACTTTCAGGCCTTTGAGCAATTGACTGAGCAAACTTCCTCTGCAAGGCTTGAAACTTTACATGGATGATCTTGAGAAAATATTAGGACAATTTTGAGCATTTGGGGTCCCTTGGACTCAAGTATCTTGATGCAGCATGAAACCCTAATTTGAGGTAGACTGCCTTAGGAGAGAGCTTGTCTGGCCAACCCTTGGACTTTCTTGAGCAACTTGAGGATCTTTCTTGAAATGTCTTGAGAAATATGGGATGGCAAATTTTGGGGTACAAAAATTGTGTCTGATGAATCTGGCTACCACGTTCTTGGTGACTGAGGCAAATGAGGCGGCTTCGACCCATTTGGTGAAATAGTAGATAGCAACAAGAATAAAGTGGTGTCTGTTGGAAGCTGTGGGCTTGATCTCTCCGATCATGTCAATACCCCACATTGCAAAAGGCCACGGAGAGGCCATGACATTCAGAGGGATTGGAGGTACATGGACCTTGTCAGCGTAGATTTGGCATTTGTGGCAAGTTCTTGAATGTTGATGGCAATCGGTCTCCATCATTGACCAATAGTAGCCAGCTCTTAAGATTTTCTTAGCCATTGTATGTCCACTTGATGAGTACCAAAAAGGCCATCGTGCATGTCTTCCATGATTTCCTCTGCCTCTCTCTTATCCACACATCGGAGTAGAGTCGAATCATGGTTGCGCTTGTACAATATCCCATTACTTAGGAAGAATTTGGTTGTAAATCTTCGTAAGAACTTTCTATCATTGATAGATGCTCCCTCTGGATACTCTTGCGCTTCAAGGTATCTCATTACCTCATGGTACCACGGCTTTTCCGCATCGGTGTCAAGCTCATAGCAATGTGCAGGTTCATCAAATCTTTCAATTGTAATTATAGGGGCTTCGTTGTCCCATATGACTTTGAACATTGAGGACATGGTTGCCAGAGCGTCAGCCAACTGGTTTTCTTCTCTAGGGAAGTGCTCGAAAGTAATTTCTTCGAAGTAGGGAATTAGGGATAGCACAGACTCCTTGTAAGGGATAAGATTATGGTGTTTAGTGTCCCAATCTCCTTTTACTTGGCTGATCACCAAAGCGGAATCTCCAAATACATCCAAATGCTTGATCTTTAAGTCAATAGAAGCCCTTAGACCTAAGATGCATGCTTCATACTCAGCCATATTATTTGTACAATCGAAGCATAGTGTGGCGGTAAAAGGACTGTGGCAACCTTCAGGAGAGATGATCACAACACCAATTCCGTTACCTAAGGCGTTGGAAGCCCCATCGAATACCATAGTCCATCGGGATCCTTGTTCAGGTCCGTCATACGGTCTAGGTTTTGCACAGTTGGTTACCAGCATAATATTCTCGTCAGGGAAGTCGAAGTTCATTGACTGATAATCATCCACAGCTTGATGGGCCAAATGATCTGCTAGTACACTTCCTTTGATGGCTTTTTGATTTGTGTATTGAATGTCGTACTCAGTCAAGATCATTTGCCATCTGGCTATTCGTCCAGAAAGGGCAGGTTTTTCGAAGATGTACTTAATCGGATCCATCTTAGAAATCAACAAAGTGGTATGAGTCAACATGTACTGCCTTAGCCGGCGAGCAGCCCATGCTAAAGCACAGCAAGTTCTCTCGAGCAGTGAATATCTGGTTTCACAGTCGGTAAACTTTTTGCTTAGGTAGTAAATTGCATGCTCTTTTCGGCCAGACTCGTCATGTTGGCCCAAAACACACCCCATAGAATTCTCTAGTACTGTCAAGTACATGATCAACGGTCTTCCTTCAACCGGAGGCATGAGAATAGGAGGTTCTTGCAGGTATTCCTTGATTTTGTCAAAGGAAATCTGGAATTCATCGTTCCATTTGACTACCTAATCTTTCTTCAAGAGTTTGAAGAGTGGCTCACAGGTAGCAGTTAAGTGTGATATGAAACGGGAAATGTAATTGAGACGACCCAAGAATCCTCTTCTTTCTTTTTCAGAACGAGGGGCTGGAATTTCTTGGATGGCCTTTATCTTGGCGGGATCAACTTCAATGCCTTTATTGCTGACAACAAATCCTAGAAGCTTTCCAGAGCGTACTCCGAATGTGCACTTGTTAGGGTTTAACCTCAGCTTATATTTCTTCAGTCTCTCGAATAGTTTGCGCAGGTGACCGAGATGTTCTTCTTCGGTTTGTGATCTGGAGATCATATCATCCACATATACCTCTATCTCATGATGAATCAGGTCATGAAATAAAGCCACCATAGCCCTTTGATATGTTGCCCCTGCATTCTTTAATCCGAACGGCATGACCTTGTAGCAGAAAGTTCCCCATTGTGTAATGAAAGTAGTTTTTTCCATATCTTCGGGAGCCACCTTTATTTGATTATAACCCGAGAAGTCGTCCATAAATGAGAAGACTTTATGCTGAGCGGTATTATCGACTAAGACGGCAATGTGTTGTAGAGGGAAATCATCCTTTGGGCTTGCCTTATTCAGATCCCTATAGTCTATGCACATGCGAACTTTCCCGTCTTTCTTTAGCACTGGTGTGATCGGTGGATCTGGAACTGATTGTTTAACGCTGGTTCGCGAAATGTCGCGGTAAGCAAGAGTCGCCACCGTCTTTTATTTTCTCCAATTGGAAAGGACAAAAGCACAGAAAAATTCCTTAAAGAGATTGCTCTCGGTTCGGGAGGTAGATTATAGAAAGGGAAGGTGTTAGCACCCTTTCTATCCATGGTTATCCATGGGCTCTTAGACACTTGCTCATTGTGTTTTCAAAAATGGTTTGTTTGCTTTTCAACTGTGGGTTTTAAAAAAGTTTCTTTGAAAATTTCAGTTCGACTCTTGTATCGGTCCTCAAGAGTGTTTGGAAAATTGCTTTCGAAAGCTTTTTGAAAATGTGTTGGTGTGAAAAGTCTTTTTGATTTGTTTTGAAATTAGAGCAAGTATCTACGAGAAACTACCTACCCTAAGGAATTCGTCTGTGTAAATGTCCTTTAAAGTAGTGCCATCCCACCATTGAGAGGTAGGTAGCACCACCGTTGGAGGTGTTCAGGTCAATTCGAGTTTTGGGACATGGTGATCACCAGAGCAATGGGAAGACACCTTAGAAGCTACCCTCATGCCAGGTTCCCGGATCATGAGGACTTACTAAGACATCCTCTACTCGACGATCACCTTTCGAGGCAAGGCAACAGTGAGGCGTACCCTAGAGGTGGTGTGTGCGATTCGTGTGTCGTTTTCATTTGCATTTATCTTGTCATATTATTGGTGTTCTACGCTTGATTTTATTTAAGGCCATTCATTTTTGCATGCTTTGTTTAACAGTTAAGATATTTGCGAGAAAGTAAATCTAAAGCTATTACAAATGGCGCGGGTCCACATCGCCAAAATTAACCAGGACCCGATTTGACGGAAAATAAAGAAATTGAAAGTGCGAGAAGTAATTACAAGGCTTTGGGATAGATACATAATTATTCAAGCGAAATAAAATAAACATGCGAAATTAAATAAAATTAAGAACATGGGCGTTGGACCCTTTTACAAAAATTAAATTTAACATGATGAAATTAATTAAAAGAAAGAAAGATTTTTGGTTTTTTTTTTGGTATTTTATGTATTTTAGGATTTAATAGGAAAAAAGAAAGAATTAATCAAAGTATGACGCAAACCCTAATTCTAGTTTATTTTAATTTATTAAGAAAACATTAAAATTCAACCTAAATTAAACCTAATTCTTTTTTATGTACAATTTTAATTATGAAAATAAAATATTGTGAAAAAGAAAAATTAAAAGGAATAAAATTTATTAAACCTAATTCTATATTTTTATATTTTTATTATGAAAAGAATTAAAGTTGCAACCTAAATTAAAACTAAATTTATTTACATACAATTTGTTTATGAAAATAATTAAAATAAAACACTTATTATATTTTTCATCTTTTCTGATTTTTTTGTGTATTTTTATAATTTATGAGAAATATTAAATTGATTAAAAGAATAATTAAAAGAAAATAATAAAAAGAAATTGAGAAAATTGCAAACCAAGGGGGTGGTAGTCCCAAATTAGGAGGTATGATTTTGAATAATCTGGCCCATTAAGGAGCTGGCCTTTATTGACTTCCCAGATGGCATGCTGCAGCGTTGACTTATGCTCATGGTATGCTTTCAATCTATGCCCTTGACTGGATCTCAGCATGCACGTGGATGACTGGATGATGAAGTGTATGGTGCGTCTGCAGTATGGAAATTGCATAGGAACATATATGGCAAAATAATATGGGAAATTATACAGACCTGGGGCTCGAACCCAGGTCTTGGACGTCAATGCAATGAGCGCTTGCCAGCTGAGCCATGAAACTCTTTTGTTAAATAAATAAGCAACAAATTTAATAAAAGAAAACAACGCGTTAGTGGGCTAAAACGCGCGAAATTTAAACGTGCCAATCAGTGTGTGACACGGCTTCATCGTCTTCACCATCCCTGAAACACAAAAAACAAAAGCAACGGTTTTCTATGTGTTTCGTTAGGTGGCTTTTGGAAAAATAACGAATAGGTCTCAGGCATTCATAAATTGGGCGCGATAGGTGATTCTTCTTCGTCTCCATGCGCTGAATTGAATGGTCTTGGTCTGGAGGACCAATTTTTCTATAACAAGAAACCCCCAACTTAGAACTCTGTAAACCCTAAAAGTTAAACATGGCATATTCGTGTATAGCGCACAAAAATACAATTGAATGCAGTGGTTAGCTTCAAAACATCATAATGAACATGAATCCATGAATAAAAATTACAAAAGATGCTTAAATCATGGAAGAAAAATCCAAATAAATAAATAAAAAATGAAATAAGACTTCCCTTTGGGCCAAGTAGTCGTGCATATGTCATGGATGATGAATCATGGAAGAAAAATGGGCCCATTAGCAATTTTAGGTCATTTGAACCAATGTTGACTTTTCAAAATATCCAAACATTTCCCAACTTCTACAAGGCATAACTTGCTCAATTTTTAAGTTCTTCTCATGCTCTTGGACATTTTGGAAAGGTCTTTGAGTCCTCTAACCAATGACTTTGGTCCCATGTCATTTTGATTTACCAATCTCAAGTTATGGCCTTTGACTTAAAGTCCCTTTTTGTTGACTTTTGAAAATGACCTATAATGTTGAAATTGATAACTTTTTGTGAGAGCATTTCTTGGACTTGAAGTATGAAGATGAGTTGTAGGAAATGTCTTTCTCTTCAAAATGAGCTTTGGATGGAATTTTTCTGATAATCCATGTGAAACTTATGCCCTGGTCAATTTCAGTTGACTTTTCAGCTGTCCAAATAAGGAAACTTTTGCATCTTGATGATTTCTGAGCCAAATTTTGAGAATCATGATCAAGCATTGATCAAATGATGTTTGTGGCTTCAAAATGGTATGTTGACCAAAAATCTGAACTTTTGACTGCCAAATGACCATTTTGCCCCTACAGTTGACTGTAGTGCAATTTAGGGTTTTGACTGTGCAATTTTGTGTTGAATGTCTTGAAACTTGATATGAGGATATTTGACTATATTTGTAAGCATGTGAGACTTGATTGGGCCTTTGATAACTTCCTTTTCTTGATCAGCACACAAACCCTAGTTTTGACTGTATAGGGGACCTTTCCACTGTGTAACTCTTGGGGAATTTTGCAGCTTGATTTGGCAATTTCTTGGAGAATATGGGAGGGAAAATTTTGGGGTACAACAGTTGCCCCTGTTCAATCTTCTTAGACCTGAGGATGCAGATTGGCGGACGTGCCTTTCGTAATCCGAGGGTAGAAGATGATTGGACACTAGAGTGCCCAGAAATTTGCGCTCACATGATGGCAGTGTGATGGGGGAATGGACTTATAGATGCCATTTAGAGATTGCTGGATAGGATGATGGGCTTATAGATACCATCTGGATGTTGATCGCGTAGGAGATTCCTTAGAGAGAACCTGCATACCTGCAAAAGAACAAATGAGTACCTGACACGTTGCAGGAGCTGGCCTTTCAGATGCTTGGTATAGATGTGTCCTGACTGGTTGCAGGAGTTGAGTCTGGAGCTTCAAACGGCGATGAATGAACCAGGGATGGTTACTGCCTTAGCATGAATGGTAAGAGAACCTTGGGCGACTTTAACTTCAACAACGCTCGTTGAGAAAAATCTTGGGTGTCTTCTACTGGGATAAGAATCAGGAAGATCTTAGGGTCGATCTGACTGAACCAGAGAAGGCCTTTGACTGGATAAGCATCAGGAAAATCTTGGGGTCGATTTAACTGAACCGGACAAGGTCTTGAAATATCTTCAACTGGATAAGCATCAGGGAGATCTTAGGGTCGATCTGACTGAACCAGAGAAGGCCTTTGACTGGATAAGCATCAGGAAAATCTTAGGGTCGATTTAACTGAACCGGACAAGGTCTTGGAATATCTTCAACTGGATAAGCATCAGGGAGATCTTAGGGTCGATCTGACTGAACCAGAGAAGGCCTTTGACTGGATAAGCATCAGGAAAATCTTAGGATCGATTTAACTGAACCGGACAAGGTCTTGGAATATCTTCAACTGGATAAGCATCAGGGAGATCTTAGAGTCGATCTGACTGAACCAGAGAAGGCCTTTGACTGGATAAGCATCAGGAAAATCTTAGGGTCGATTTAACTGAACCGGACAAGGTCTTGGAATATCTTCAACTGGATAAGCATCAGGGAGATCTTAGAGTCGATCTGACTGAACCAGAGAAGGCCTTTGACTGGATAAGCATCAGGAAAATCTTAGGGTCGATTTAACTGAACCGGACAAGGTCTTGGAATATCTTCAACTGGATAAGCATCAGGGAGATCTTAGGGTCGATCTGACTGAACCAGAGAAGGCCTTTGACTGGATAAGCATCAGGAAAATCTTAGGGTCGATTTAACTGAACCGGTCTAGGTCTTGAAATGTCTTCAACTGGGTAAGCATCAGGGAGATCTTAGGGTCGATCTGACTGAACCAGAGAAGGCCTTTGACTGGATAAGCATCAGGAAAATCTTAGGGTCGATTTAACTGAACCGGACAAGGTCTTGAAATATCTTCAACTGGATAAGCATCAGGGAGATCTTAGGGTCGATCTGACTGAACCAGAGAAGGCCTTTGACTGGATAAGCATCAGGAAAATCTTAGGGTCGATTTAACTGAACCGGACAAGGTCTTGGAATGTCTTCAACTGGATAAGCATCAGGGAGATCTTAGGGTCGATCTGACTGAACCAGAGAAGGCCTTTGACTGGATAAGCATCAGGAAAATCTTAGGGTCGATTTAACTGAACCGGTCTAGGTCTTGAAATGTCTTCAACTGGGTAAGCATCAGGGAGATCTTAGGGTCGATCTGACTGAACCAGAGAAGGCCTTTGACTGGATAAGCATCAGGAAAATCTTAGGGTCGATTTACTGAACTGGTCTAGGTCTTGGAATATCTTCAACTGGATAAGCATCAGGGAGATCTTAGGGTCGATCTGACTGAACCAGAGAAGGCCTTTGACTGGATAAGCATCAGGAAAATCTTAGGGTCGATTTAACTGAACCGGTCTAGGTCTTGAAATGTCTTCAACTGGGTAAGCATCAGGGAGATCTTAGGGTCGATCTGACTGAACCAGAGAAGGCCTTTGACTGGATAAGCATCAGGAAAATCTTAGGGTCGATTTAACTGAACCGGACAAGGTCTTGGAATATGATTGAGAATTTCAACTGCATCTTTCCTGAAAGGTAAAGGTCAGTCATATGCGATGCATGACATGGATCAAGCAATGATGTTATCAACATAAATGAGATTTGTATGATATGATGTGTCTATGCATGTTATAATGATGTATGTGATGTTTTTGTGTATGTTTTTGTCTAGGAAAGTGAATCCTTGACGGGTGCCGGGAAGTCGTATCCTGGGCTGATGTTGAGGAATAGATTTTGCTTCCGCTGGGGATGATAACTGCAAGAATACCGGTAGGAGAAGACGACTCCGTTGCGGAATAAACTTGTCAAATGGAAGATTCTGCGGGGAGAAAAGACACTCTAGCGACCATGCTGGGAAGCAATACTCTGTGGGGATAGAGATGCTTTGTTGAATTGTTGATAATAATTTGCTGGGGATAGGAAGACTTTGTCGACGACGCTCTTTCCGTGGCTTTTGGCTGAGGATAACCCAGTTATATCCTGTTAAGGAAATAACTCTTTTGAATAAAGCCGGGAGATGCGTTCGTGCTCTGCGAGGGGATAAGCTTCCAGAATTTACTGGGGATAAGCTTACTGCTTGGGGATATGAATTCTAAATTTCCTGGGGAACTAGATTGGATTCTCCTGGGGGAGTTTTGAACTGCGGGGGAAGTGATTCCTTTGAATATTTGATATGCTGCCGGGGAACAATCTTTAGACCAAGACTTCCGGGGATGCTTGTTAAGACTGTATGCTGCTGGGGAAGGTTGAGATCTGCGGGAGGATACCTATCTTCCTTAAGGTTGATAACTGTTTAGAGAAGAATGCATTGACTGTTGACTTATTCTCTGGGGAATTTAGATGTACTGGTTATGTTCTTTAGCTGAACTCACCTTGATACCTTGGAGGACAGAACAATTAGATTGCTTGGACAACTCTTTATTGCCCTTGTTTCTGAGGTATGAGAGGAAGACCTGTGAGGTGCTGATAGTTGTTGATAGACCAAGCTTCTTCTGGCAGGCAGGTGATGCCAAGACGTAGTCGTACGCTTTGATCCCTAACTTTTGCCTGGACCGCCCTTTCGGGTTCTCAGTCCACCGGGATACCCATTTTTGCCCAAGCCGCCTTTTCAGGTTTTCGACTTGCCGGGTGTACAGATTTTTCATTTCATCCCTTCATCTTGCCCGAACCCTTTTGGTTCGCCGGGAAGCCCTTATTTTTGCCTAGGTGTGTCAACCTAGCGGGTCTTTGATTATGCGTAGTATTTTTTTCGACTATGTCCGCTCTCTCAGAATGTAGGGAGTTGCCCCTGTTAGAATTTGTGTTGTCATGCCACCAGAAGATGTTTGATCAGGCAAGATTCGTTGTTGAGATGCCCCAAGCGATTCAGGCAGAGATTTGTCCCCAGGCTATTTGGCCTTTGAGAGATTCTCCGAATCTTGATTGGACTGCCCCAGATAATAGACCATGATTATATCATGCCCCTTGATTGGAAGTGTTTCTGTTCATTAGGCATTCATCGTGCGAATTTTCCTGCTGTTCAAACAAAGGTCATATGCCAACAAAGTTATGTTAAAAATGCAAAGCTTATGTCTGTCTTGAAGATTTTAAAAATGCATTTTGTCGTAAAACAATGTGATGTTAACTCAATATTTTACAGCAAGCCTTCAGGAGTCAGGATACCTTTCGTAATAGTATGCTTTCGAACTAACCCATGCTTCAGCTAGGACTTTTAAGGGTTATAACGTGGCCTGGTTCACGGTTTAAGAAACAAAGGATAAAGGCTCAAATTATTTGTACCCACCCGCTCTTCGTGATGTTCTCCAAACCTAAACCCAGTTGATCGTGCGTTAGACCTTGTTTGAGTCTTTGCTCTGATTTTCCGGTGATGATTCGGATGTTGATAACTTATTTTGAATAGGCAGTCATTCCTTTTTTGTTGAGGGTTTGTAAGACCTCTTTTTTGTCTGATTTTTTTTTGTTATCCCTTTCTTTTTTTGCCTGAACTGTTTCCTTTTTTGGAATTACAGTCAGCGGGATGCCCCAGTTTTGTAAGTCTCCTTCATGAGTTTTGACTTAATGGGCTTTTCATTTATGAATTTTTTGATAATGACTGCCTGTCTTTACGATTGTTCGGAACCATCACTGTCTTTCTTTTTTCGTAAGGATCTCTTTGGTGCCATTTGTTGCGCACTTGGATCAACTGAGAGAACTACCCTGCCCCAGGTTATGATAAAGGGTTTTAATTTTCGAAAAGAAAAACTCCTACTTCTTTGGCTAGAGGGGTTGACGAGGGATTATCTTCCTTATTACTCCAGTGTTTAGGGGTTGAAACAATGCCTGTACCTCATCAGCGGGGTCTGTTCAAAAGCATACTGTAGATTATGGTATCGTTTTCGTCATCCTCCCTTAAGAGGCTTTAGAATTTTAGATCAAGAGCTGACATCAGAAAAAATATGAAAACAGTTTGCATATAGTGAATGCGAATATATTGATTCAAAATAGACATAAGCGATGCATTAATGGAATAACAATGTTTAACATGAATAAATGTTTGAACAAAAGGAAATTGCAACTTGAACATTCGAATGAACAAAAATTTCTCAATCCTAGCCATGATTTGGCAAGGGAGCAGTGATTATGTTCGGAGTCTCAGGTACTTCAAACTGAATCTCTCCAGCGTCAATCATGTCTTGAATCTTGTTTTTGAGAGGCCAGCAGTTGTCCGTAGTATGCCCCGGGCTATCAGAATGGTATGCGCACCTATCGTTGGGATGATAGTTAGGAGCAGAAGTGTTTGGATTCCGGAGAGGAGCCCTTAAGGTGATCAGCCCTGCCTTCAACATTTGTTGCAGTGCTTGATCCAGTGACATGTTGATTTTGGTGTACTGCCTTTTAGGCTTGTCTGGTTTGCTCTGATCAGCCCGCTGTTCTGGGCGAGGTCGTTGTTGGACCTGTGAAGTAATAGCAGCTTGGAGAGGCCCAAACCCTTGACTTCTTGGAAGTTGATTAATGACTGGGTCCCTGACTTGGGCTCGTTGCTTCATATCTAGATGAAGCTGGCTGACCATGGCTCTCAGCTCTCCTTGCTCCTGAGCTAAACCTTGAATGAGGGCCCTTTGCCCCAGCATCTGGGTTTTCAGCGTGTCTACCTCAGCTTGTAGACGTTTCAGTCTTTCATCCTCAGCACTGTTCCTGACAAAGGTCCCCATGAGAAGTGTCCTTAGTTCCTCCTGCCCCTTGGATAGATTCAGAAGAATTTCCCCGAACCGAGTCTCTTGAGCCAGAAGATCCCGGTTGTCTGGTTGGAAGGCCATTGCTGAAATAAACAGCGAGAAGGGTAAGTGACCTGCAACAAGGATACCTGTTATGCAATGATGAGTATGACATGCATGCAATGTTTTCAAGGACTTCGCGGGGTAAACAGGAGAATTTTGTTAGCATTGGAATCTATAGCTTGATTGAAGGACACCCATGTTGTTGAGAGTTCTTCGTCAAATGTCAAAGGCTCACCATATCCAGTGGGTCATAGCCCCTGACAACCTTGGCTAGAGGAAAATAAATCCTCTTTGCCCCTTGCTGGGATAGTTGATTCACCATGACCTGCATCACAAGCCCTTGAGATCCTTGAAATGAGTTAGGATGTATGCAATGGTATGATGTTATGGTATGCATGGGGTAATGTGAGTAGCCCTGTTATGAGTCCCAATTAAGGACATAAACAAAACCTGCAAAAAACTAGTCTGCAAGAAACTCAGTACATTCTGTTATAAGCCCTAATTAAGGACTATAAACAAAACCTGCAAGAAACTCAATACGCTCCGTTATGAGTCCTAATTAAGGACTATAAACAAAACCTGCAAGAAACTTAGTAAGCCCTGTTATGAGTCCCAATTAAGGACTATAAACAAAACCTGCAAGTAGTTCATGTGTTAGATAACAGGCATGCAAGTAGTCAAGTACGAAGGCACACAAGTCACACAAAAGAGCCCTTAGAGTTTAGGCCAGCATGGGGTCTGGGTATTACCCTCTTGAAGTTGGTGGGCTCAACCTGTCCTATTAGAAGTAACCGGGTTCTAAGGTTCCCAATATCACGGGATTGCTTTCATTGTTCATCGTTTCGATTTAGCCACTGAACTGGCGACCGAAATATTCCAGGAAAGCAACCCTCAATTGAGTGTAGTATCGAGTATCAACTAACCTCGGACTGCACCAAAGTCAGTTATCTCACTACCCTAAAGAGGCCAAGATGGTTCAATTACGGTTCCTAAGGTCAGTTGATGCTTCACGACACCACGCGGAGGCCCCGTACTCTCCTTGACTGAACTTAAGGGTTACCGGTACACACCAAAGTGCCGCATCAACGTAGCAGACTGTTTCAACCATGTCGGTATACCCCGCACAGTTCCCTCACAGCCTTGTTGCTACTTTCAAAGAAAGGTATCCCCCAGATCCGGGTTAGGATCTATAGAACTCCCAAGCAACCCACAATAATAAAGCAAGCAAAGAAGACAATTGAAAACATAGTTATGACCTAGCCCTAAGGTACACCTCACTTTAAGTTTAATTCCCCAGCAGAGTCGCCAGTTCTGTGATCGGTGGATCTGGAACTGACTGTTTAACGCTGGTTCGCGAAATGTCGCGGTAAGCAAGAGTCGCCACCGTCTTTTATTTTCTCCAATTGGAAAGGACAAAAGCACATAAAAATTCCTTAAAGAGATTGCTCTCGGTTCGGGAGGTAGATTATAGAAAGGGAAGGTGTTAGCACCCTTTCTATCCATGGTTATCCATGGGCTCTTAGACACTTGCTCATTGTGTTTTCAAAAATGGTTTGTTTGCTTTTCAACTGTGGGTTTTAAAAAAGTTTCTTTGAAAATTTCAGTTCGACTCTTGTATCGGTCCTCAAGAGTGTTTGGAAAATTGCTTTCGAAAGCTTTTTGAAAATGTGTTGGTGTGAAAAGTCTTTTTGATTTGTTTTGAAATTAGAGCAAGTATCTACGAGAAACTACCTACCCTAAGGAATTCGTCTGTGTAAATGTCCTTTAAAGTAGTGCCATCCCACCATTGAGAGGTAGGTAGCACCACCGTTGGAGGTGTTTGGGTCAATTCGAGTTTTGGGACATGGTGATCACCAGAGCAATGGGAAGACACCTTAGAAGCTACCCTCATGCCAGGTTCCCGGATCATGAGGACTTACTAAGACATCCTCTACTCGACGATCACCTTTCGAGGCAAGGCAACAGTGAGGCGTACCCTAGAGGTGGTGTGTGCGATTCGTGTGTCGTTTTCATTTGCATTTATCTTGTCATGTTATTGGTGTTCTACGCTTGATTTTATTTAAGGCCATTCATTTTTGCATGCTTTGTTTAACAGTTAAGATATTTGCGAGAAAGTAAATCTAAAGCTATTACAAATGGCGCGGGTCCACATCGCCAAAATTAACCAGGACCCGATTTGACGGAAAATAAAGAAATTGAAAGTGCGAGAAGTAATTACAAGGCTTTGGGATAGATACATAATTATTCAAGCGAAATAAAATAAACATGCGAAATTAAATAAAATTAAGAACATGGGCGTTGGACCCTTTTACAAAAATTAAATTTAACATGATGAAATTAATTAAAAGAAAGAAAGATTTTTGGTTTTTTTTTTGGTATTTTATGTATTTTAGGATTTAATAGGAAAAAAGAAAGAATTAATCAAAGTATGACGCAAACCCTAATTCTAGTTTATTTTAATTTATTAAGAAAACATTAAAATTCAACCTAAATTAAACCTAATTCTTTTTTATGTACAATTTTAATTATGAAAATAAAATATTGTGAAAAAGAAAAATTAAAAGGAATAAAATTTATTAAACCTAATTCTATATTTTTATATTTTTATTATGAAAAGAATTAAAGTTGCAACCTAAATTAAAACTAAATTTATTTACATACAATTTGTTTATGAAAATAATTAAAATAAAACACTTATTATATTTTTCATCTTTTCTGATTTTTTTGTGTATTTTTATAATTTATGAGAAATATTAAATTGATTAAAAGAATAATTAAAAGAAAATAATAAAAAGAAATTGAGAAAATTGCAAACCAAGGGGGTGGTAGTCCCAAATTAGGAGGTATGATTTTGAATAATCTGGCCCATTAAGGAGCTGGCCTTTATTGACTTCCCAGATGGCATGTTGCAGCGTTGACTTATGCTCATGGTATGCTTTCAATCTATGCCCTTGACTGGATCTCAGCGTGCACGTGGATGACTGGATGATGAAGTGTATGGTGCGTCTGCAGTATGGAAATTGCATAGGAACATATATGGCAAAATAATATGGGAAATTATACAGACCTGGGGCTCGAACCCAGGTCTTGGACGTCAATGCAATGAGCGCTTGCCAGCTGAGCCATGAAACTCTTTTGTTAAATAAATAAGCAACAAATATAATAAAAGAAAACAACGCGTTAGTGGGCTAAAACGCGCGAAATTTAAACGTGCCAATCAGTGTGTGACACGGCTTCATCGTCTTCACCATCCCTGAAACACAAAAAACAAAAGCAACGGTTTTCTATGTGTTTCGTTAGGTGGCTTTTGGAAAAATAACGAATAGGTCTCAGGCATTCATAAATTGGGCGCGATAGGTGATTCTTCTTCGTCTCCATGCGCTGAATTGAATGGTCTTGGTCTGGAGGACCAATTTTTCTTTAACAAGAAACCCCCAACTTAGAACTCTGTAAACCCTAAAAGTTAAACATGGCATATTCGTGTATAGCGCACAAAAATACAATTGAATGCAGTGGTTAGCTTCAAAACATCATAATGAACATGAATCCATGAATAAAAATTACAAAAGATGCTTAAATCATGATGCACGATTGTCAATTTTTCTCTGTACAGGGGAGGTTCTCGTTACCAATTCCTTGAGCTTTGCTGAATGTTTTTGATTGGAATGTGATCAGGGAACCTTGAGGAAGCTATTGGAATAGTTTTTGTGCCTTGAATCGCCCTAAAAAGTGCTTTTCAGTTTTCAGTTTATTTGCAATTTTTTCAAGTGTGACAATGGCCTTCTTGCGCAGTTTCTTGTCTATCATGATTAGGTTTAGGTTTATGCTTATGTAGTGAATGTATTAGGTTAACAAAATTCAATCAAATCTCTTGTAATCATTGATTTTGAATATTTGATTTCTTAAGATTTTTCCATATCTTTCCCATGTGTTCTTGTGCCAATTATGATCAATTTGCTCCAAATCTTTCCTAATTTGCATATGCACGAAATATTGATGATATAATGTGCACAAAAAGATTGAAAAACTTAGGTTAGCATTTTTCATGTATTTATTTTAATTTAAATGAATTATTATTAATAAAAATACAAATAAATAAATAAAAAATGAAATAAGACTTCCCTTTGGGCCAAGTAGTCGTGCATATGTCATGGATGATGAATCATGGAAGAAAAATGGGCCCATTAGCAATTTTAGGTCATTTGAACCAATGTTGACTTTTCAAAATATCCAAAAATTTCCCAACTTCTACAAGGCATAACTTGCTCAATTTTTAAGCTCTTCTCATGATCTTGGACATTTTGGAAAGGTCTTTGAGTCCTCTAACCAATGCCTTTGGTCCCATGTCATTTTGATTTACCAATCTCAAGTTATGGCCTTTGACTTAAAGTCCCTTTTTGTTGACTTTTGAAAATGACCTATAATGTTGAAATTGATAACTTTTTGTGAGAGCATTTCTTGGACTTGAAGTATGAAGATGAGTTGTAGGAAATGTCTTTCTCTTCAAAATGAGCTTTGGATGGAATTTTTCTGATAATCCATGTGAAAGTTATGCCCTGGTCAATTTCAGTTGACTTTTTCAACTGTCCAAATAAGGAAACTTTTGCATCTTGATGATTTCTGAGCCAAATTTTGAGAATCATGATCAAGCATTGATCAAATGATGTTTGTGGCTTCAAAATGGTATGTTGACCAAAAATCTGAACTTTTGACTGCCAAATGACCATTTTGCCCCTACAGTTGACTGTAGTGCAATTTAGGGTTTTGACTGTGCAATTTTGTGTTGAATGCCTTGAAACTTGATATGAGGATATTTGACTATATTTGTAAGCATGTGAGGCTTGATTGGGCCTTTGATAACTTCCTTTTCTTGATCAGCACACAAACCCTAGTTTTGACTGTATAGGGGACCTTTGCACTGTGTAACCCTTGAGGAATTTTGCAGCTTGATTTGGCAATTTCTTGGAGAATATGGGAGGGCAAATTTTGGGGTACAACAACTGGCACTATATTAGCCACCCATTGAGGATAGGATGTTACAGCTAGGAATCCTGCATCAAAATGTTTCATTACTTCGATTTTGATCTTTTCAGACATGTCAGGCCTCATGCGACGAACTTTTTGTTTAACAGGAGGGCAGTATTTTTTAGTTGCCAGACGATGAACCACAATATCGGTATCCAACCCAGGCATATCTTCATACGACCAAGCAAATACTTCCACATAATCGCGCAACATCTGAACCAAACGGCTTTTGACACTGCTTTCCAAATTAGCACCGATCCTGATTTCCTTCTTATCTGACTCAGTACCCAGGTTGATAACCTCAATTGACTCTTCATGTGTTTGAATAGCTTTTTCCTCTTGTAACAGAAGTCTGGCTAGTTCTCCTGGTATGTCACAATCTTCCTCGCTTTCGTCTTCGTCTTGGTTGATGGAACATTAAAAGTCATAGTTGGCAAGAATAGAGTTGTTGGCAATAGGATCCAGAGTGGATGTAGACCTGCAAGAGTGTGTGTGTGTGTGTGTGTGTGCATGTAAGATACATGACTATCTTTTTGGAAATGTATTTGAAAGAAAAAGAAAGACAATGAACACAAATATTTGAATGCAAAAGAGTCCAATGTACTGATTGATCATATGATTAGATGAACAAAATATAAAACCATTGACAAAAGAACCAAAGTTCCCCATTCTAGGCATATGGCTTAAAAGTCAATATCAAAATATTACAGACAACGAGTTCTTGAATTGATTAAAAGCAAAAACAAGTAGATTACTCCTCAATGAAGAAGACGGGCACAATGTCCTTCGCGTGCCAATTGTTGGGCTTCCCTTTGGTTGTTGGGTATATCCAGTCTTCAAAAGCACACTCATCCTCGGAATCCTCTACGGAGTTCACTTCAAGATTCTTGAGGTGGAGAGACGGATTTCCAGTACGAGCATCTTTGATTTCTTTATGAGCTTTGGAGGTGAAACCTATCCCAAACTTATCTGCCTTGAACGGGATGCTGGGGAGTTGACCCCACATCTCATTGTTTCCTTTTTCTACCACAGCACGACCATCCTTAAGAGAAACCATCTTGGGAATAACTTTGTCGGCTTTTGGAGTGTCGGAGGAGATTTTGGTGGTGGCCACAACTTCAAATGTCTGGCAAGGGGTCTCTATGAATTCGCCATCCATTTCTACATACTTGAAAGAATTGAGATGGCTTACCATAAATTCTTCTTCCCCGCAAACAGTGACAACCTTCCCTTGAATTGGGTATTTTAACTTATGGTGGAGAGTAGAAGTGATCGCACCTGCCCCATGGATCCATGGGCGCCCAAGCAAACAAGAATACGCAGGCCGTATGTCCATTATGTAGAATGTGGAGTTGAAAAATCTGTGAACCAACCTTAATTGGGAGATCTACCTCTCCATGAACCATCCTTTTCGACCTATCAAATGCCCTCACAACAATATCACTTGGCTTCAAAACTAAACCTTCACAGTCTAGCCGATCTAAAACGCCTTTAGGTAACACGTTAAAAGATGAGCCTGTGTCCACCAAAACATGTGCCAGAGTGGTCCCCTTACATTCAACAGAAACATGCAAGGCTTTATTGTGATTCTTTCGGATGGGAGTTAAATCTGCATCGGAGAACCCCAGACCATTATCAGCTGTCAGACTTGCCACGCAGTTCTCAAACTGGTCGGTTGTGGTTTCCTGAGGCATGTGAGCCTTTTTCAAGAACTTAATCAAAGCTTGTGCATGGGCGTCGGAACATAGCCATAGGGACAACATTGATATTTTAGAAGGGGTTTGTCCCAACTGCTCTACTATTTTGAAGTCGCTTTTCTTGATGATTTTCAAAATCTCCTCCATCTCTTGAGTGGATGGTTCTTCCATAATAGTCTTTTTAGCAAGTGCCTCTTCCCTGGCAGGCTCACTTTCTTTCTCTTTCCCTCTAGTACTGGCACCAGCATTGCCGTGGGTTATGCGGGTTGGAACTGTGGTAGTGGTTGGTGGTGAGATATCAGGGGAAAAGACTCTTCCTGTTCTTGTGACTTTACTAGAACCAGTAATATTGGTAACACCTGCTTCATTATCATCAATCCAAGAATCTTGCTTTACCCCATGGTAATAAACCTCGACACCATAATTCTATGGAACCGCTTTATCAGAGGTGTATGGAACGGGTCCGGCAACACTGATTATGAGAGGAGCAATGATTGGTTCGTTTGAAATCCTGATAGGACCTTTGGACGAGATCCTAAGAGGTTTGTTTGAAATTGTTATGATGGCCAAATCTTCAGCTTTGTCGACTGAATTTTTGATAGCGGGATTCTTTTCGAATAGAATTTCGCGGCTATCCATTAGGCGTTGTATACCTTTCCTCAGTTTTTCACACCCATCAGGTTGTCTCATACAGCCCACACAGTCTTTTTCACAGCCGGGGAAAGTCCCAGCTTTCAACAGATTTCTCTTGATTACATTCAATGGAGTAGTTAACCCTTGGACAGAGGCAATGAAAGTTATATCTTCGACGGCATTAACACCTTTGTCGTGCTTCGGCATTGGAGCGGTAATTACATTTGGCGTTGGAGGAGGATCAAATTCAATAGTCTTATTGTCAATTAAATCCTGGATTTTGTTCTTCAGAGCCCAACACGGATCAGTCTCATGCCCTGGGCTGTTTGAATGATAAGCACACTTTGCATTTGGATTATATCTCGGTGACGAGGTGTCAGGGTTGGCAGGAGGATCCCGTAATGTCACTAAATTGATCCTGAGCAGATGCTGAAGGGCTTGAGATAATGACATGCCTAACCTTGTAAACTGTCTTCTTGGAGCTTCAACTCGTTGATAATTGGTAGATGGTCTTTGAGTAGCAGTCAGATTGGAGATTCAGACAGCATTGATAGACGGATGTTTATTCATTTTGGTATGGGCCTTTGCTCTATACACAATATTAACTTCTTTCTTCGCGGCGAAAGGTTTCTTGACAGGGTTGGGAGTGGAAGTAGATGCCACAAAGATCTTTCCACTCTTAATGCCACTTTGTACTCTCTCACTAGTTAGGATTAATTCGGTGAAACCAGAAGAAGAGAAGCTAACCAACAGATTAAAGAAAGGACCAGATAATGTGCTCATGAACATGTCAATGTGTTCCCTATCAGTCAAGGGAGGTTGGACCCTACTTGCAAGGTCTCTCCACTTCTGCGCATACTCCTTAAATCCCTCATCCTTCCCCATAGTCATACCTTGCAATTGAACCCTCGTCGGTTCCAAGTCGGCGTTGTACTAATATTGATGGTAGAAGCCATTAGCTAAACCCTCCCAAGTATTGATGCGAGAGCCATCCAACTGATAAAACCATTCAATTTGTGTTCCAGCCAGACTCTCTTGGAAAAAGTGAATCCAAAGTTTTTTATCAGCAGTGTGCGGTTGTATCTTGCGCACGTAGGACTTCAAATGGAGCTTTAGGAAAGAAACCCCATCGTATTTTGTGAAGGTTGGTATTTTGAACTTGTGGGGAATGACTACCCCAGAGATTAAGCCAAAATCGTCAAAATTCAAACCGGGAATAGCTTGGATTTCAACTGCTTTCAATTTGTCTTCTAGTTGCTTGTATTTGATATCTGCGGTTGGATATTGTTCATTGAAATAATCATCATCAGATTCTTGGTCATTGATACAGTCGGCCTGAGTACTCTTGACTTCACCAATTTGGTTCTCATCCTCTTCGGATGAATCTTCCTCTATTGGAATTTGACGGATTGTCTCTTTGAACCTTTTACCCATGTTGAGTAGAGCCTTCCTCTTTGGCTTCTTTTTGGCGGCCAACAAGGCCATCATATCCTGCTGCCCCTTGGCCAGGGCGAGTAAAGCTTCCTGAAATTGAGAATTCTGGGCCTGGAGTTCCGTCACGGTTTTCTATAGATCCATCTTGCTTAAATAAACAACGGAGAGATAAGGAAACCTATTATGCGGACACCTGTCATGTTATGATCCATGAATATGCAATATGTAAATGATTTCAACGATTTAAAGAATTTAACTTTGTATAGACAAAAAGTGAACAAATGTTAACTTGCATTAAATATTCCTTGTTTTGAATACAAACATGCCTCTTGAGCTTATAACAACAAAAATAAGCATAAAGTAAACTCCTAAGACAGAAAAGTTGTGCGCATCTTCTTTGGCGCGATGTAGGTGTTTAAACTCATTTCTTCATGAAGTTCCCTTGTAAGCTCCAATATCTTCTTCTCACTTTCATAGAACTTAGCTTCGAAGGTATCTCACTCTCCTTTTAACTAAATCCAAGCGTTTTGCAAATCTTCAAGAGAAGTAGGCATATTAGGATAGAGGATCGTATGTGGAATGTCTCCCTCGACTACTGGCTCCATGATAACAGGTAAGACAGATTCATAAGGCATCTTGAGACTTTGAGCGTGAGCCCTTACCCATTTAAGATAAGGTTCCAAAGGAATGGAATTCTTACGCCCCAATGTCTTGCTATCAACTTTGTTAACCATACCCCAAGCTCGTATAAATCTTTGACGGTAACCTTGGGTATCGCTTTCGTAGTCAAATACAATTCCTTGGATAAGTACCTCATGAGGGCCATCTCTGCTAGCATATCCAAATTGTCGCAAAGCTAAACAAGGGTTGTAAGTAATGCCTCCCCTAATTCCAAGTAGAGGGACATTAGGGAATTCCCCGCAGCGATCAATGATGGTAATGTCTTCTAAGGAGCGATAATACCAACGGATATCAGCATGCGAAAGTGAAATCAATCTTTTAGACCATCTCATACCTTGTTCATTTTTCACCACGGATCGAGGTAGGTGCGAAATAAACCACCTAGCCAACAGAGGAGTGCAACACATCAAAGTCCCCCTTTTCTTCAAAGTGCGAGAGTGAAGAGAATGCAATGTGTCTCCAAGAAATGTAGGCACCTGATTACGAGATATGAAAACCTTGATCGCATTCACATCTATAAATTGGTCTGGGTTTGGAAATAGTACCAATCCGTAGATGAGAAGAGACAGAATTTTTTCAAAGGCTTGTAGATCCAAAATATTCTAACACTCTTGAGCCTTCTCCAACAAAAACTTTGCTATTAACCCTTTAACACCACTCCTTGTTACCCAATTTGCTATTATGTCTGATGGTTGCAAATGTAGAGCTCGAGCAATTTCCTCAGGTTTAGGGTCTCTTTCAATACCGTTGAAAGGTAACTGATTAAGAATAGGGATCCCTATGAGTTGAGAAAATTCCTCCAAAGTGGGCACAAGTTGGTAATCAGGAAAAGTGAAGCAATGATGCAAAGGGTCGAAGAATTGGACAAGCACTTTTACCATATCTTCTTTAATACTTGAGGTAACCAAACTAAGGAGTCGTCCATGTCTTTTAGTAAACGGGGAATCTTCAGGGACCCTTGACACTAAATCCTTGAGTTGTGGAGGTACCCTCACAAGACTGACTTGGATAGTGCCCCTACGAGCGGAGGCCATGTCCTACAAAACAGAACAAAGATAAATCCAAAAATCCTTGAAATGGTTAGTGATGTTTATGATGCTTATGATGTTTATGATGTTTATGTACAAGTGCATATATAAAGCAAACAAGTCCTCGGTTTGGGCTTGCATGGGGTTTTCAGGTAAGTACCCTCTTGAAGTTTTAGTTGGCTCAACCTGTCCTAGTTAAAAGTAATCAGGTTCTAAAGGATCTCAATATCACTGATCTTTCCCCCAAGTTTCGTTTGATAAGCGATTGACTCGCAACCAAACAAAACTCAAGAGTCAAACCTCAATGAGTGTAGCATCGAGTATCAACCAACTTCGCGCTGCACTAAAGTCGGTCATCTCGCTACGTCCTAATGGCCAAGTTGGTCAAGTAAGGTTCTAAGGTCAGTTGATGATTTATGACAACACGGGGCGGCCCCGTACTCTCCTTGACTGACTCAAGGGTTACCGATACCAACCAAAGTGCCACATCAACGTAGCTACTGCTTCAACCGTGTCGGTATACCCCACACAATTCCCTCACAATTTATTGTTACTTACCTAAAAGGTGTCCCCAAATTCGGGTGTAGGATTTTAAAACAAACCCAAACAAGGAACCAAAAATGTAAAGCAAACAAATCAATCAATGTAAGCAAGTAAATATGATCTAGCCCTAAGGTAACCCCACTTTTTGAAGATTCAAATTCCCCAGCAGAGACGCCAGTTCTGTGATACGGTGGGAGAACTGACTTGGGGTTTTGCGTTTGTGTTTGCAAAATGTTGCGTTTTAGCAAGAGTCGCCACCGACTTTTCTTTTATCCAATAAGGAAAGGTGAAAAAGCACAGGAAAGACCTTTCGAGATGTTTTCTTGAGTTCGGGGGGTAGATTATGAAAAGGGAAGATATTAGCACCCTTTCCATCCATGGTTTTCCATGGGCTCTTAGTTACTTGTTAGATCACTTGCTTTTGTTTGAAAATTGTGCTTTTGTGTGATTTTTGAAAGTATTTTGAAAAGGTGCCATCGTTTAGGAGAACTTTGCCATGATTCCCATTTGTAAGAATGTATGCAAAGTGTTGAGCTCTTGAAAATATTTCAAGTTTTGGAAAGATGTATGTGATTGTTTTGAAAATAGCAAGGATGTTTGTTTTGAAATTGAGCAAGTAACTAAAAGTAATCTACCTACTCAAAAGGTTTTAGATGTGTTTTTCCTCCTCCTTTAGATGTTGCTACCTTACCATTGATTTGATAAGAAGCCCCATCGTTGGATGTGAAGGGACGAGCGTTGGGTCATCGTATGACCATGATAACAATATTGTGAAATGACTTAGCACTTTTCTGTAGGGACTAAGATCATTTTGAAAGGCAACTTTGATAGTGTCATTGAGGGACTATGATCTTTTTCGATTTATTTGTGCTAAGACATCCCATATGCATAACATGGCCATTTTTATAAGGCAACAAGTGGAATTTCCCTAAGGGTGCATGTGTGCAAGTTTGTTTGATTACATGCATTTTGTCTTTGATTTTTTTGGGTTGTCTACTTGTTGATGTTATCCTGCCATACACACCTAATTACTAACATTTATATGAAGGTAATAAAAGAGTGCAAGAAATAAATCCTACACTATTACAACCACATTGAATTGCATGAAAATATAAAGGCAAAAATAAGGTAAAAGCAAGAAAAAAGGATCTTTCGATTTAGGGCAGCAAACCCTTCGACTCTGCCATTTCTGGCCCTCTTCGACCTTACCTGAAAAGGGGTGAAGGAATGAGTTTCGACTGGGGCCTAGAAGCCAGCATATTTTGGCTTTCGAATGGGGCCTGGAGGCCAGCATGTTGTGCCTTTCGACTGCCTCTAAGGTTAGTATGGAAGCCAGAGGCTTTGTTTCTAACTTTTTTGTCTCCTGTTTCTTTCATTTGAGTTTGAATAACAACATGGCCCAAGGCTATGCCAACATCACCTTAAGACTAGATTAGTTCTTTAAAGCGTATTCAAGAACAAAAGCCAAGAAGATTGTTAACCATGACACATATTAAGAGAGTGAAAACAAAAAGAATAAAATAGTATGTACATGTTTTAAATGAAAAAGAAAACTTATTTACATGCTATGCTGGAAACGAAGGGCCAAAGGTTAAAAATGACTTACCTTGCTGGAGGTTGGAGCGTGTTCTGGACTTTGAAGTTGTTGCTTTGAATGCCTCTGGATTCGAAGGAAAAGACCTAGGGTAGGCCTTCGACACTGGATTCGAAAGAGCAAAACAAGTGAAATATCCTTCTTTACTGGATTCAAAGGAAGGAACAAGTGGGATGCTCCTTGATTCGAAGGAAACTGGAATGTGTTCTTCTTTAGAAACAAGTGTTGAAGTGTTTGAGAATTTTATGGTGTGTGAGAATTTTGAAGATACATTCCCCTCCTCTCCTTTTTTCTCTTTTTCTTCTTTGTGCAAATGAACTCTCTATTAATAGAGAAAGGCTTTTGGGAAGCTTGGGGAGCAAAATAATAAAATAAGGCTCAGCTGGAAAGTAAGTGTCCACTTGTGCCATAAAACAAGATGAATGGTTCAGATGGGTTGCTTCTTTCTGAAGGAAAATAGGCGCAAGGCTCGAGACAAACTTTTCTAAAAGGTAGTATTATGCTATTAAGTGCAAGTGGTCTTGGACAACAAATGGGTAAAGGCCTATTTTAATTTTGCATAAACAATTAAGTATAGGGTGAGTCATAGGTTTGAGGCCTGAAAAGGGAAAACACGTAGCCTAGCCTATGGGTCTAAATGTTCAACTTGATCTTTTGAGTCGAATCCTCCATCTTTCTACACCTTTCGACCAGACTAGAACAACACAGCATTCGTTTTCACCAGTTGTGTGTCCTTCGAATGAACCAACTGTGTGTTCTTCGAATGGCCCTTTTTAGCTGAATATGCCATTCTGAGTCTTCTTGCTTTTAATAACTTAGGCCCAAACCTTTGACCAGACTCCAAAGTAAGAGAACAATTATTCCCCAATTATGGCAAGTCCTTCGAATGGACCACCAAGTTATGTGTCATAATGCAGGACTATGGTGTGTCGAAGGGTTTGCAGATGTATTCGAAGGTGATATGAAGGCGCATTCGAATCATACATGAAGATGAATTTGAAAGTCACAGGAAGGTAGCCATTCATCCAATCGAAAACTTATGAATCCAAGGCCAACAGGTGAGGGGCGAATGGTGCAATCGAATGACACTTTTCAGAAGGTTATTAACTTCTGAATCGAAGGAAGCTTTCAGAAGATTATTGACTTTTTGAATTGAAGAAAACCAAAAGGAGACCTTTACTTCTTGAGTCGAAGGACATTCCTGAGTCGAAGGACACTGTTTCAAAGGGAAACAAAAACCCAATTGAAGCTTGTATGAAGATCATTTCCTTCTGAATCGAAGGAAGCTTTCATACCCAAATGAAAGATGTAACCCAAGTGGCATGAAGCCCTTGCTCAACTGAAGCTTGCATGCAGGCATGGCCAGAGATGAATGCCCAAACGAAGGCTTGTATGCAGGAATGAGATCGAAACGCATTTCTTCGAAGGAAGCCTTTGCCTCAATCGAAGCTTGTGGTCGAAACAAGCTTACTCGAATGAAGTTAATGCCCAGTTGAAGCTTGGATTGAAGCAAACATATCGCCCAATCGAAAGCTCGTGTTCGAAGGAAGCATGTTGCCCAATCGAAGCATGTGGATCGAAACAAACATAAGGGGAGTCATTTCCTTTTAGCATGAGGGAAGTTCCTGATTTCTGATTCGAAGGGTGTTCTTTCAAAGGAAGCAAGAACTTAGTCAAATCTTATATGAAGATATCTCTTGGCTCAAACAAAACTTGTGAGATGCAAAGTCTGCAAGAGGCCCTTGGTGCAAGTGGATTCGAAGGATGCATAGAGATGGTTATTTTATCCCATCGAAGCTTGTCCAAACGAAACAAACATGCAGGCAGCATATGCCTAATTGAAGTAGACTTGTAGGCAACTATTTTGTCCAAATCGAAGAATTTGCCTTGCAGGGGGGCACATGTGGCAAAAAATTTGGTACTCAAAGAAAACATGCAGGCAGTGGAAGACATAAATGAAGCCTACAACAAGAAGTCACATGCCCAGACGAAAGAGGCACGCTAGCAGCAACTTTTGAGCAATCGAAGGAGGTGCAAAGTCCAATCGAATGGGCTGGATCGAAGGAGACCTATTTTCCTCCAAATTTGTGAAAATGTTATTTTTATCTGTTTTCTCTCTTTTTGACAGTTTCCTTTTAATTCTGGTGCTGGAAAATCCCAATGTACTGGTGCAAGCTTGAATCTTGAGAATCTTTGTGAGGAAAGCCTTGAAAAATGAGAGGGCAAATTTTGGGGTACAACATAACTATTTAGTACATTACTTATTGAAAGAAGAAAAAATTTATCTGTGTGCTTACTTAATCTTTTTTCAGATAATCCGACTATTTGTGTTTTCATCTAACATGTTATTATTTGTTTTTTAGGTGTAAATAAGAAGTAACATCATTAAAATCTATTTTGTAACTTTAAAAATAATTAATAGGTTATTTTTCATTTATATTGTTGTATTTTTAGTTAAATTTATGGTCAAAATCAATATTAGTTTTTTTAAAAGAAAATTAAAATAAGCAAGAGGTTTGTTGATTTAAAAAAAAAAAACAAGAAAAAGAATATAATATGAAAAGAGATAATTGTGTGTATTATTAAAAGACTGACAAAATATTGAATTTTTTTTAAAGAAAAATTTATATAGGTACAATTTTAATACATGCCTTTTAAGATCTAGGTTAACAAAACTCTTTATTTTAAACTTAAAAAAAAAAAAAAAAACTTACTTTTTTTTTTGTTTTCGCACTTTAATGTCCAAAAAAATAAGCTCTAATAATCAAATTCAATATTTTTTGAACTTTCATTTCTTAATGATTATCGTTTTATAAACAATCTCTATCAAAAATGTATATTTTGTAATAAATACTTTTGTCATTATCCAACAATTTTAAACATGATGTCCCATGCACAGAACCGTATTTTCGGCCAAAAATATTTATATGGGAATCTATATAGTAAGGATCATGAATGTTTATTAGTTTCAGATGCATGATTATATCTAAGCCAGGCTATATAGGGCCAAGTTCTGCACTAAATAATAAATATGAGAAAGCAAATGTCACTATAAATGGCCTCATTTGTAGCAGTTTGTTTGACCAGAAAATATGGCAGCCTGTTCATAAAGTTTTCTCGTATCAAATTACTATAATGTAGCTTTGTTTTTATGAAGATTAATATGCTAATCTTAATTTTCAAAACTAATTTGATAATCCACTCCTAAAAACATGTGAAATGTTTGATCTCATTACATGGTCCAGCATCTGGTCCTTCTATGACTACTTGATCACAATGGAAACAAAACAAAGCCTTGACTTTTCAGATATTCAGAACAATGAATTGCTTCTAAAAAGTGCCATAATAATAAGACATGATAGATGGCAGTCACTTGTGGCCATATATATAAGTACTGTCTTTTGTTTTTTCTTTCTGTTTTACTTGATTGTGGCACACTTCTTTTCTTCACATAGAGCATTTACAAAGTTCATTGCTAGCAACAAAAAATATTAGTCAATTATTGAAGGTGCTTTGGTCTTGGCAGCTTATTTTATCACTCTAATGTGTTTATTGTCTTGTGAATTTACTTATTCATTCCTATATCTTGTTTATAGTACTAATAGGTAATGAGAAATAAAGAGTTGCATTTTTAATGTAAAATCGGTATACACTTGCAACTAATAATATCTTCCCAATGCAATAGTTAATGGTGTAACTGTTTTTACTTTAAACGGGCAAAATGTGATAAATTGAAGAGAAGTGAATGGATGTCAAAATGATTTTACATTTTCAATACAATCCGTAATAATATGAATGTTACGTATTTTTCTTTGTCAGAATTTTTATGACATCAATCAGATATATAATAATGTGAATGTTATGTCATTGTCTTTATAAGTAACATGATATATAACTCTACTATTCGAGCAACGGGTTGTTGCTTTTCCGTCTTGATGCAGTGAAAAAAAGAAGAAAGAATTGAGTAAAGAAGTTAACTTATGAAAATAGAATTTATTTTGGAACATGGAATATGGACACATTTACTGAAAAATCTATAAAAATAATGGACATTATGGTTAAGAGGGAGATAAATTTCATATGTATAAGAAACTAAGTGGACGCGTGAAAAGGAGAAAGAATTAAATAGCTTGAGATTTAAGCTTTTATTCACCAACAAAGTTAGATAAAAAAATGGGATAGGGATTATTCTAGATAAGCAGTGGAAGAAAGATATTATGGATGTAAAAAGAGTAGGATATCAGATCATAACTCTAAAATATGTACTAGAGCAAGAGATCTTTTATCTTATTAGCGCTTACGTACTTCAAGTTAGATTAACATAACACATTAATATAAAATTTTGGAAGAATTTAAAGGGCTTATTTCAGGATATACTCCAATGAGACAATTTTTTAAGAGGGGAGCAAAATGGATATGAAGAGAGTCTAGCAAGTCACTACTACAACAAAAAAAACACATCTAACGTCGAATGTGAAATGCATTTGACCTCAGCTACGGAAGCGAGATAACGAAGTGCGACATGAAAAGCTACCACTTTACACCTCAATTATTGAATAACTGAGGGGAAAAGTGAAACTAGTCATGAGTTTGATCCTCAACAAATAGATTTTTTGCATTTTCAAAACTGCGCTACTTTTTACCTCGGTTTTTAACAATAACGAGGGGGTAAAGTCCTGTTTATAAAAAAATTGACCTATTTTTTCCGTTTTAATCTGCAAGACATCAAATTTGTTGACAAATTCTAAATCTTCTTCATCAATAACAACAACAACAACAACAATAACAACAACAAAAACAAAATCAACGGAATCCTTAAACATTAAATCTCAACAACAAAAACAATAAAAACAACAACAACAAAATTCATGAATTATTTAGACATGATATTTCAACAACAACAATAAATAAATAAAATCAATAGAATTGTTAAATACTAAATTTAAACAATAATAACAATAACTGCAACAATAAGAACAAAAATAACTATATTAACCATTTTACTTGATACAACTACAACTAATATTAATAAGTTACTTTCATGTTTTCCTAACTAGAGAAAAGATTAAACATTATGAAATCAACTTTGAAATATTTTCCTGATATTGCTTTCACTGTCATTACTTTCAATATTGTAAGTTTAAATTACAGGAATTTGCATCCAAGATAAATGGTTGAGGCTTTCACGTTTTGATTGACTAGTGAGAGTTTCACGTGAATCACTAATGTTCCATGTGCATTGATGAGTTGTCAATATCTTGACCATTTGTTACTTTATAAATGGACGTCAAAGATTCGTTACTTAATTTTTTCATCAAATGGGTCACAAATAAAAAAATATGCTAGTTTACCCCTCAGTTTCCAGCAAAGCCGAGATAATAGCTCATAAATAAAATTTTAATAATTAAAAGGTGATAAAATATTGTTGTTAGAATTCGAAGACGTGTCCCTCTAACTACTTTACCCTTCGGTTTTCACCAAAATCGAGGTAATAGGTTATAATTTTTTTTTAATTATAAGGTAATAAAATATAGTTGTTGGGATTCGAAGACGTGTCATCTAAATACTTTACCCTTCGACTTTCAGTAAAACTGAGGTAATAAGTCATAAAAATATTTTAAAATATTAAAAGATGTTTGTACATCCCGGGGGGCATCTCGGCTAAGAGTACCAGATGACCATCACACCTCTGGGTAGCAGTCCATGTCGTAGATACAGATAAGGTTGGTGGCCGAGACCCTCCTGCCCATGGTCAGTCATCAACTCGGCTCATTAGTAGTTGTAACCTCCGTCGACGCATTTAATCCAATGTTATACAGATTTAAACACCTCCATTAATAGAGACGGTGGAGGTTATGTAGTTATGAAACCCAAGAGTCACGCATTAACTAAGGCTCTTGAAGGTGCAAAAAGGAGTACTATATAAGGGGCTCCTGCAAGAGGGATAAGCAAAACATTATTCTTATAACAATACGCACTATCAACGTAGCTCCCAAATCCCCAATCATTCTATTAACCTACTTTCATGGTTGTCCCTACTTTCAGGGAAAAGCCAACCGAATATTGTTCTACGCAAGAACATTGGCGCCCACCGTGGGGCCTTGGTAAAATTATCCTAGGCCACACCTCAACACTCATTCACCTGAATGTCGTTTGAGGGAGATCCCCCAGACATAGCACAATTGTTAGTCATGGTGGAGGCTCTAAGATAGCAGAACGAGACTCTACAGGACAGTGTCACTGACTTGCAACTTAAAAGCCTAGGAGATGAACAACCGTAAGTGGAGCTCCTAGAGCCTCAGCAACTGTCTCAAGCCATTTGGAATGATCAAGTCTTAGAAAACTTCAAGCCACCGTCGTTGATAACTTACAACGGTAAAACTGGTCCTCGTGAGCATGTTATTGTCATCAACAATCAAATGGCACTAATATGCCCCACCAACTCACTAAAATGTAAGCTGGTGGTTGGCATCTTCAAGGACGTACCTTTGTGATAGTATATGAGCATACCCTGGTTATTTGTGGAAAGCTATTCAGACCTCACGAAGAAGATGATTCAACATTTCTCCGCTAACAAGCATCACAAGGTGTCGACAACTACCTTCTTCAATGTCCGACAAGGCCAAACAGAGTATCTCCGAGAATACTTAGCCCGGTTCAACAAAGAGACTATTAAAGTATCACATCTCAATCAAGAGATGTTCTTTGGAGAATTTCAGCACGACCTCCGAGCTGGGAAGTTCAACGAGTCCCTAACACAGAAATCGACATCCAACATGGATGAAATCATTACCAGAGCCGAATGCTACATAAAGGGTGAGGAAAGTGACCTGGAGAAATGATCCAGGGGAACCTTGAAGAAAAGTAAGACCAAAGAGGAGGGTCAGGAAGGAATTCTAAGTCTTCTTATACTGCTCCGAGAGACAGACCCCTGAAGTGCGCAACTCAAAGGCTGAATCAACGTCCCTTTGATCCAAACGACATAGTGACACCTCTGAACACCAAGAGAGGAAAAATTTTACAAGAGATGGTGCATCTGAACCTGATCCCAGAAGCACCCCATCCTAAGAGGGTCAATATTATGATGAGAAGGGATATCGGGGCTTGATGCAGTTACCACCATCTCCGGGGACACCATACTGACGATTGCCTCCAGTTAAAGAAAGAAATCAAGGTATTAATACAGAGAAGGCACCTGCTAACTTATGTAAAAGATGGTAAAGCCTCGATCGGGAAAAGAGATACCCTGCGAGAGGATACAAACTTGGAAGAACCCTCACAAAAGAAGGGGAAGGGTATGAAGGAGGTGCATGAAACTAAATCAGCTCACCATACCCTCAACACCATCGCTGGTGGATTTGTTGGCGGCGGAGAAACCAGCTCGTCTAGGAAGAAATACGTCAGTGTCGTGATGCATGTGTCCGAAGACATAACCGAGGTGTGAGAGCAAGATTTAAATCATGTTAGCTTCTCTAAAAGGGATGTTGTCGGAATCATGGCTTACACTATTACGAAAAACCCAATTAATAATGGTTGGGAAAGATATATAGCAATGAGGGCCATGCGTTGTTATGTAAAGTATCATTTAATATATGATACTTACAATAACGGCCTAGTAACCGTTGAATATATGATATATAACTGTTGTTACATTTTATGCATAATTAACCAATATTATCCTGCTTTTATAATTAATCCCAGTTTTTAACATGTATTATTATTCACCATATCGCAGCAAAAAATAAAAAACACATTTGTGATAAAGTTATATGAATAATATTAATTGTATAATATTCATAATATCATATAATTGTATCATATTCAATTGTACCATAACAAACATTCTACAATTTATCAGAACAAACAACCTACAGTTTACACATTACATAACATCACATAATTTGAAACTTGGTGTTTTGGTTTCTTTTCTCTTGGTGTCTTGTCACTTGGTGTCTTGACTTTAAAGACCTATAATTTCAAATAATTATAGATGATAGTAAAAATACTTGGAAACTATAATATACATCAATATATTATAAATAAAGAATAAATTGTGTACTTGTTAATTTTCCTAAATGCCTTCTTCATGATCGATTGGAATAGCATTGACAACATCTCCATCAACTTCACCATAAGAGATAGGAACTTGTATTGTGTAAAGGTGTGGACGGAATATCAAGACTTTCATCATTAAGAGGAATGTGTTTTCCTTGGAGAATGATTGATCGTTTCCATGATATGTCTGATGAGTCGATAACATAGAAAACTTGTCTTACTAAATCCGGAAACAACAAATCAATTTTCTTTCATTGCAACGAATCAGCTGCATGGAGAATGCTTCCATCATGAGTCTTTTCATTAGCATGCCATCTAAGATTCTTTGCATCATTTGAATTAGAAAAAAGTCTCTTAAATCGTTAAATTATTGGCAAGTACCATAACACTTTAGCAGAAGGATGCTTCCTATTAATAGTGTCATAGCCATTGTCATCATCATTATTGGCCTTCAGCTTGTAACGCGACACACCATATTTCAGACATTGATACAATTCTTCATACTATTTCCTGTATAATATGCAATCATTGGGGCAAGCATATATTTTGATATACTCCCGACCCATTGGACACAATATCTTCTTGGCCTCATAGCAACGATCCGTCAATTTTTTATCTTCTGGTAGCATTTGCTTTAACAATTCAAGTAATTTCGTGAAACTTTTATCCGACCACCCATTTTTTGCCTTAATATTAAACAACTTTAACACAGCCGACAATTATTTAAAATATATGCATCCCCTTATATAAAGGGGTGTCTTTATCACTACATAAAGTATCATAAATATGAGCATCCCGAGTTGTTGGAACAAAGGATTCAAGAAAGATGAATATAGTGAAAAACAAGAAGAAGAAGAAGAAGAAGAAGAAGAAGAGAGAGAGAGAGAGAGAGAGAGAGAGAGAGAGAGAGAGAGAGAGAGAGAGAGAGAGAGAGAGAGAGAGAGAGAGAGAGATTGTTGAGTTAATTAGTGTAACTAACTCTTTAAAACTGAAACTGTTATTTTGATGCTGCAGTATATGGATTACAAAGTAATGACCCTTTATATAGGAAACAAGCCCAGGCCCGAATACAAGCTAAAGCCCAAATAGCAACTAACAAGAATAAACCAACTAACACACCCCCTTAATTCATGTTATCAATACTTCTCATCCAAATGTCTTTCTTTAACTCTTCGAATCTCACTTTCTTCAGAGGTTTGGTGAATATGTCAGCTAGTTGCACTTTTGTCTTGCAATGTTCTATTTCAAGCTTCCCTTTGTTTACTTGGTCTCTCAGAAAATGGTACCTTCGTTCAATGTGCTTACTTCGTCCATGACACATTGGATGATTCACAAGATTTATTGCTGACTTGTTATCAACAAATAGCTTCATCTTCGACTCCAAGTAGAATTTCGATCCATGTTGCTTGGCATGCAGCATATGATGCAGCCACATATTCTGCTTCGCATGAAGACAAAGCCACAATGCTTTGCTTCCTCGAACTCCAGGAGATTGGAGCTCCTTTGATCATGAAGATGTACTCTGTAGCACTCTTCTTTTCATCTTGATCTCCACTAAAATCTGAGTCAGTGTATCCATGCACTTCGACCTCTGTACTGTTCTTCGATCCTTTAGGAAATAGCACACCATGATCAACAGTTCCATTGATGTATCTCAACACCCTCTTTACTGTAATTATATGACATTCCTGAGGCTTCTCCATAAATCTGCTCAACAATCCCACACTTTGGCAGATATCTGGTCTAGTGTTGCAAAGATACCTCAATGATCCAATGATTTGTTTGTAAAGGGTCGAACTTACAAACTCATCATTTGATTCCTTCTTCAGCTTTGCTCCAGTCTCTAATGGAGTAACAGCTGCCTTACAGTTGCTCATATTGAACCTCTTCAATATATCTTGAGCATACTTCGTTTGATGCAAGAAAACTCCTCCTTCTATGTCTTTGAATTCCATTCCCAGGAAGTAGGAAAGATTCCCTAAATCAGACATTTCGAATTCCTGCATTAACTTTGACTTTACCTTCATTATCTCAGCTTCATTTGCTCCTGTAATGAGTAAGTCATCAACATAGAGGCATAAAATGATTTGATTGGCACTTTCGACATTATTTACATACACTCCATGTTCAGAGGCACACTTTGTGAACCCTGCTTCGATTAGGAAGCTATCTATCCTTTTATTCCAAGCTCCAGGAGCTTGCTTCGAGCCATAGAGAGCCTTCCTCAATATGTAAACCTTCAAATTCTTCCCTTTGACGTCGAAGCCTGGTGGTTTAGTGCCATACACTTCTTCTTCCAGAGGCCCATTCAAGAATGCTGACTTCACATCAAGTTGGTGCATTTTCCATCCTCTATATGTAGTTATCGAAACAACAATCCTGATTGTTTCCATCCTAGCAACAGGCGCATACACTTCATCAAAGTCAATACCTGGTTGTTTTAGAAAACCTCTGGCCACCAGTCTTGCCTTGTACTTTGCAATATCACCATTTGGCCTTCGTTTCACCTTGTAGATCCATTTCATATCAATTGGTTTCTTGTTGGTTCTTTCGACAAGTTCCCAAGTGTTGTTCTTATCAATGGCTCTAAGTTCTTCTTTCATGGCTTCACACTAATTCGAATTGTTCAAGGCTTCACCCAAGTCAATTGGTTCTGCTTCAGCCATCATCATGGCTTCTTCGATTAAGTCACCATCAGCATCTATTGCTTGATCTGGAAACCTCTCATATCCAATCAGCCTAGTTGACTCAGTTCTTGTTCTTGTGGATCTTCTTTCGTTCTTCACAGGTGGTTCTTCATTTCGATCAGTCAAAGTATCACCTTGTTCATTTTGACTTGCCGAAGCTTCATCTTCTTCGAACACAGTTGTGACTGTGTCTGATTCTTGTCGAACTGCACTTCGACTCCAATCTCATCCTTTGCTTTCGTCTACAAGAACATCTCTACTGATCACTAGTTTATCTTCGATTGGTGAATATATTTGTATGCATCAGTCGAATGATAACCTATGAGCACCATGACTTCACTTCGATCATCCAACTTCTTTCTCAATTGTTCAGGTACATGCCTGAAACACATTGATCCCAAAAATTCTAAGATGACTTACATTTGGCTTCGACCCTGTCCAAGCCTCATGTGGTGTCTTTTCGACCATCTTCTTCGTTGGGCGTCTGTTTAGAATGTATACTGTTGGCGAAGCTGCTTCAGCCCAAAAACTCTTAGGCATATTCTTAGCTTTCAACATACATCTGGTCATGTTCAGTACACTTCTATTCTTTCTCTCAGCGATGCCATTATGCTGAGGCGTATAGGGTGCAACAATCCCATGCTCTATACCTTCCTCATTGAAAAATCTGGCAAATTCTGCTGAAGTATATTCACCACCACCATCAGTTCTTAACTTTTTCAATTTGCAGCCACTTTGTTTCTCAACATGCAACTTGAACTTCTTGAACTGTGTGAATAACTCACTCTTCCTTTCAATGAGGTAAATCCACATATGTCTGGTGAATTCATCAATGAAAGTAAGGAAATACCTGTTACCTCCATTGGATTTTACTTCGAAAGGTCCACACACATTTGAATGAACCAGCTCCAGTTTTTTCCTTGACCTTATAGGCAAATCACGTTTGAATGCCTTCCTTGCCTGCTTAGCTTTGCAGCATTCTTCACATATCTGCTTTGGTTCCTTCACATACGGCAACCCAAGCACCATTTTCTTCTGATTGAACATACATAAACTTTTGAAGTTTAGATGTCCATACCTGTGATGCCATAGCCAATTCTTGTCTTCTTCTACATTTGAAGACATTTGTCATCTGATGTGTTGAGTTCGACTTTGAAGGTTTTGTTCTCCGCTAATGGTGCTTTCATGATTAGCCTCCCATCAACCCTATATACCTTCATCTAATTATTCTCCAACTTCATATTGAAGCCTTTTGCAAGTAATTGACCTACACTTATCAAGTTACTTGTCATCGAAGGTACATACAGAACTTCAGTGATAGTAGCATTTCGACCATCCTTCCTGATAATCGAAATGTCTCCTCTACCACCTGATTTGATATGCCTGTCATCTACAAACTTTATCACCTTTTTGACTGACTCATCTAACTTGGTAAACCAGTTTTTATTGCCAGTCATGTAGTTGCTACATCTTGAATCCAAATACCACATGTTGTTTTTCTCAGTGTTCGATTGAGTGTTCACCAGCAACAACACATCATCAGAATCACTACTTCCAGCTCTTGCATATTGAGCTTCATCACTATCTTTCGACCTTGCAGCTTTCTTGCTTCGACAATCTCTAGCATAGTGGCCAAAACCTTGACAATTGTAACACTGCACCCCTTTCGTGTCAACTTTCTTCCCATAATACTTGTTGCACACTCCTTTCGAATCAGTATTCTTGCTTGACTTCTCATCACCAGTAAGATTCTTACGCTGCTTCGATTTCTCTTTTTCAGCTTTCTTGTTGAATCTTGATTGCAATGCTTGTTCAGCTGTTTTCTCCCTTTTTGAGTTTTTTTGCTGCAGCCTCATTTCATGAGCCTCCAAAGAAGCTTGAAGTTCTTCCAACTTCATCTCAGATAGATTCTTGGCTTCTTCGATTGT